>JAODJU010000081.1:6026095-6038881 GCA_026776725.1 Gnathonemus echidnorhynchus
GTAACAATATAACTTTGAAATTCAAGTTGCAAGTTTTGTTTGTCACAGACACAATGGGACAAGATACCACTGTGCAGTGAAACGCCTCTCCACCTGGTTCCCGGATTGGGCTTGTCGAAAAATGTGGCACAAGGAAATAAGAAAACAGCAATAAATTTACAAAATAAAATTACTGCAATATCTGCAAAAAAATAGAGAGCAGCATAAAGAACAGTTGAAAAAACTGAAAAAGATTTGCAGTGACAGTGGGTTGGTAGAAGTGTGCAGTGTACAGTGACTGTATAGCCGAGGAGACCCTCGATCAGAATGCGGATGGCCTCAGTCTCTCGGTCTTGGCCTTCAGGTTGCAGTAGTAAGAAGGAGACCTTGTGGGGGGGGGGGGTCTTTTATTATTTCCAATGCCATGTCCCTGCACCTCCTCCTGGGGGTGGCCTGCAGGTCCGGGGGGTCATGCTCACCACTCTCTGTCCTGTTTGGCGTAGCTCCCAAGCCAGCTGATGATGTCAAGGCACCCAAATAACAAAATAAAGACATTTATAAGATAATACACACAAAATACCAGAAACAAAGACAACAGATATATAAGAATGTGCATGCATGTAGTTTTTTATTGTTGTTGTTATTATTATTATTATTATTATTATTAATGCTCTCACAGCTTTGATTCAGTAATAGGGTTATACAAATGACCACCTTCCCATATGATATGCAATATATTATTGATCTGTCTATAACCATTGGTAAAGGAACGATGGCTTATGGACGTTTTATGATGATCTGATGCCTGAATTATTTCCCTTGTCTATTAATGCACCTTAAATGTAGGTTTTTACAACTTAAAAGCTGCAGCTGCAGAGTCAGCTCAGCGAGCAAGATCCCCCTCTGAGATCGATTGGTTTTAAACAGAAATTGTGGCATTCGGCCCGAATTCCTCGCTCATCGTGTCGGAGGATGCTGGCCTGCCTGTGAGGCCAGCGGTGGGGAAGAGGGCAGGGGAAGTGAGGACGCCACTCAGACTGGATGTGGGAGAACGCCACTTATTCATTTTCAGTGGCCTAGCAGGTCGGTTTAGTCTAAAGCTTCCCACATTTTCCAGGTTATTTACTCCTGCAGCTGGACCTGATTTTTTGGGGGGGAGTGAGTTTCCGGGCAGCTTGGGAGGCTGTTAGAGGGCTCTGCTAACCAAAAGAGCGCCCCCAGCTGGTCTGGGCCGTCGGGTGGCGCAGATGCCAGGCATGATAGGCCACGCCCACTTCCCCGACCAGGCCGAGTCCTCATAAGACTGCTTCTCATGCTGCTTTTTTTCTCCAGTTTCCCTGCATCCTGTCATGGTGGAAGAATACACAATTGCTGATGGACAGGGTGCTCTTTGGTCACTATCAGATGTCAATAGAAATTCCATCAACAAATGTCAGGGAAAAGAGCCATTTAAATTGGGTGTAGAAAAAGCTTTATAAAATGGATCGTTCTCGTTCCAGAATTACATAATAATATTACTGGATTAAGTGTGACAGTTTACAGCTTTTTAAATGGCACATTGTGAGGTGGAGAACAATAAAAGTATGAAAGATGAAGTAACGAGACCAGAAGAAGTGAGTCTGCAGGTTTGCTTTGTGCCAAGTCCAATGATGAAAATGTACTGAGGAGAGTTGGGCAACAGACACACCCATGTTAGCCAAAAGGCATTTAGCAATGCTGCGGGGTGTAGCTTCCTATCGGAACAGGAGCCCTTGTGAGGGCGGGGGGGGGGGGGCTGTCACATGGGCACAGCCCCCCCCACCCGATGGGAAACCTGTCAGCTGTTTCTGAGAGGAGCCGCATCCCATAATCAGCGCAGAGCTGTTATTTGTCATTTCAGGCCCCACTCATCCTGTCAGTGGCCTGTAGAGACAGTCAGCCCTGATTGGCTGCCCCGATTAGGTCCGCTGGAATCCGCCGCTACAATAACGGTCTTGTGTTGGGTTGCGGCACGCCCCCCCCAGGACAGAACAAGAGCCCGCTGTGGAGATAAATTTAACGATACGGGACAGGAATGTGCCAAACGGACCACGTGGGAGGAGACGGCCGTATTCTCTCTGAGACGCGACGACCGAGCTGTCAGAACCGGGCCCACCCGTTTGAGGGTCGGCCCAATCCACGAAATGCGGCCCAATCGGGTCCAGCGCTCCGCCATTGGTCCGCATTGAAGGGGAACCAGGTCGGGGGTTTTAAAAACCTCGAATAGATCATAAAACCCGGACCGCAGAACTTTACATGGAAGTTTTGTTTTGGCGGCACAAACGGAGGAAACTATAAATGATTTACGCACTTTAAAAATAAATGCAGCCTGAAAACGCACGTTCAAATAAATATGACAGACGGGCCCGGCGTCGGGCTGCGGGGAGAATCTGCAAAACGAGGGAAACTGGCAGGAAGCGACCATCATGATGTGGCTGCATGTTCCCGGCGAGAGCGGCCTGGGCACTCATTGGTGGGCGTTTCCCTTCAGGGGAGGGGCTTCCACACGTCTCCACGCGACAGGGCAAGGCTTTTGCACCGCGTCTCTCTCCGACACGCGGAGCACACCGCAACGTCTCTCCCTGACTTCCCCTTAAGCGCAGTATCAGATCTGCCTGTGGGTTGCTATGGTTTCCGTCGTCGTCGAGCAGGGCGGAAGGCAGCAAAACGTGTACTGAATCATCGGGGAAGTTCCAGTCATATTCTGGCCGTTCTGTGTTTGGATGTCAGGCCTGACGCCAAGGGGAACGGGGTCTGCTCTCAGTGTGTGTGTGTGTGTGTTGTGTGCCGGTGTGAATGCCGCCAATTGTATACGGGTGGAGTCTCGCTTGTATGTGATGGTGAGTAAATGTCCGCAGGCGTATGTTTAGATCTGAAAGGGAAACGGCACGGTTGCCATGGCGAGTTGAAGCCTTGCCTGGCAGCATGAACCAGACCTGGTGATTAGCACATGACAGCTGGCACCGTGGGGTAGGGGGGTGCACTGTTCATCCCGGCAATGCAGAGGCCCCCGATTGAAAGGGGGACACGGCCGGGTGTCCGAGTAGCGGATATGGGGGCCTCTGTCCTCCGCTGAGTCGGGGCCCGCAAAGGCGGATTCTGAGCGGCTCCTCTCCGGATCTTTGAAGGACGGCATTCCAGAAGCCGAGCGGTCGGGGGCCGGCCCACATGCCTCTTATCTTGTCCCCCCTCAAAATCTCCATTTTCTTGCCCATACAAACCTAAATCCTAACAGGATCCCACCCCAGCATGAGTAGATATGTGCACTTTGGGAGAGAATCACCACCTTGTGCAGGTGGACGCTGAAATTCACGTCCCGCCCCTCCCGATCAGGGTGGCCCAGCAGCCTGACCCCAAGCCAGCATCACATGACTAGCGGGTATCTAAGCGTACAGCGAGATCCGCCCCCCATACACACTGCATTACAAAGTGTTGGTGTTTACCCCCCAGGGTAATCCACAGCCATTTTCCAGGGCATCAGGTCCCGGTGGCCAGCAGGAACAGGCTGGCAGCTGAATTCCCAGATCAGACTCCCTGAGCTTAAGCTGTGCTCCTCACGCTAACCCACAATGCATTGCTGGAGATTCTTCATGTTTCGTCAGAACAGATACATGAACGAGACGGCCCTCACAGGAAGCCCAGATTGGCCACGCGGTGGACCGGCTGTCTCCGGCTGACGCTCTCAGCCTGCGATAACCTCTCCGGGTCTGTGGTGTTTCAGAACAGAACGCCGCCATGTCGGACTTTAGCGGCTGGGTCGATAGCAGGCTCCTCCGCTGGGCAGGGCGAGTGGCTCAGTGTCGTAGGAGTCACAGAGAGAAGTGAGCTCTGGTGTGCTGTCACATGACCTCTGGTGCATCATATGGCCACAACTGCTGCTGCAGGTGCCAAGGAAGAAGGAAGGGCCAAATCACAGGACTCCCTGTGACTCACTGTGGCATACTGTAACTCACTCTGACTCACTGTGACACAATAAGGCTTACTGTGATATACTACGACACATTATGAGTTTCTGTGACTTATTGTGACTCACCATAGCTCACTGTGACTTATTGTGACCCATTGTGACTAAGACTTACAGTGACTGACTGTGACACACGGTAACTGACTGTGACTTACCGTGACCCACAGTGACTGACTTTGACTTTCTGTTACTTACTGTGACCCACTGTGACTCACTACGACTGACTGTGACTCACTATGATTTACTCTGACTCACTCTGACTCACACAAAGGTCTGAAGTGCAACACGCCTGCGAGTTCAAGGCCGGAACTGGGCCCTCGATCAGTGTGAAAAAGTACAGTAATAACGCAGGACAGGCTCCATTGGAGCGGGCCTCAGCCTGTCCCTGGTGCCCGCAGTGTTTGTCAGCGCGAACAAAGACCCACATGAGGGCGGCCGGCCCACACACTTCCTGGCACTGCCACCCCTAAAAGCCGGTCACCAGGGAGATGTAAAAGCTTCAGGGGTCTGCCAAGCATGCCCCACACAAAGGGCAGCGAGAGCGCTCCCAGAGGACACTAGCATTTAGCGGTTAGCAGTAAATTCCCTACTAATATCCACATGGAATGACAACATAGGGGGCGCCACAGAGCCCAGATCGCATAAACCCAGCTACAATCCAGCAGCCCACTGGGGAAGCTAATGAAACTCATGTATACTGCCAGCTTACCAGATGATCCTCCTACTTCCTGATCTGCGAGCTCAAGCGATTTTATGTGTAAGTCACCTGTAGTCCTGTGTGGCTGACTATCTGTGCTTTCCTCATTGTGTTTGTGGGAAAAAATGACTACAGAACCCAGCACAGGCGTTGTGTCCTTTGACCCAGGTCACATGATAAGAGCTCAGGGAAAATGGGGCATCACATGACTCAGCAAACTCAGCTAATTAGCAGGGAATCAAAGCAAAGCATTTCTATGTCTGCAGTTTTATCTGGCTGCTCAGAAGATCCCAGAAACCGAACAGACAATCAAACAGGAAGTTTTCATTCACTCAGAACTTCTTGAACAAAATGAAATGAGTAGGATAGACGGTTTGGAAGTTGGACATGTTCAAAATACCAGTGATTTAATCACGTCACAAGCTGACATTTCAGTAAGGACTTAAATGCGGGGTTCCGCATGTCCGGAAAGAAGCCACTCTGACTGGCTCGACTGGGAGTGACTGCGGTTCTGCTGAGTGAACCGCGGTTCTGCTGCAGCTGGGGGCTCGGCGGTTCCGGGTATGCGGCGGAACATGCCTGCGCGCGGCGGATGACTGACTAGGTCCCAGCCATGCCCCCCCCCACACACACACACACTTGGCCCCCACTCAGCCACACTTACAGGGCACAATGTGGCTTTGTGTACGCTGGACAGTGTTTCTGATTCCTGAAAGATGGGGGGCGGGGGGGCATTTAAAAAGGCAGGGGCATTACGTACCTGGCCAGCCCACCACAGGGCATGCCAAACACCACTGGGGGGGGGGGGGGGTTGTGCTGCACAAAACGAAAAAACTATTGATCCATTTAAAAAATATTATGGAAAAATGATCTAAGTGTGAAGGCCACAATGGTCTCTGTATCCGGAAAGCTCTGGTTCCGTTCGCTAACGAGTTGTTTGCCCGGCGTGGTGGGCGAATGGCGTTAAGGCGCTGAGCGCTGTGGCGGCGCTCCCCGGGGACCGTGTTGAGCTCATGAGCCTGACTGCTGGGCCTGATTATTAACCTGCCTGCTTTTAATCACAAAAAAAACACCTCAATGACACTTAATGGCCTTGTTTGGAAGAGTTCTGGCTGTGAATAGCTCTCCGAGGCTCGTTACGCCGGGCCCAAAATGGCCGGACTCACGGAAGGCGCCGGGCTCCACTCCCGGAATCGCACGCGGCCGCGTCCCCTCAGATGGCGAGCCAGCTAGCGCGTCAGTAACTTTTATTGGATCCTGAAAATGCAGATTCCGGATAATGAGCCGGTCCCCGGGAACGTCACCGGACTTGGGAATTACTTTCGGGGTCGTCTTGAAGAAGAACATATATGGGGGGTTTTATGGGCCTGTTTGGTGCCGTGTACAGAGGACATGCAGGGCGTGTCACAAAGCTAGAGAGGGGAGGAGGACACAGGTGGTGGGGGGGGGGGAGGCAGGGAGGTGCTGCTTTAAATAAATAAGATTGAGAAATAGAGGGCAATAAACAAATAATGGATGTGTTGTAGTGCGATTAGTGCACATTTATCATGCACTTTGCTTTTTGTTACATCATTTTTGAATATCAGAGTCTAAAGCCGAATCGGCATCTTCCCAGCATCTGCACTTTGGAGGGGGTGAGTGTAGCGGATGGTTTTTGGAACCCATTAGCTAGCTTATTATGTAGCGTGCTGGCGACTGGGGGTGTACAGGGGGAGAGCTTGAAATTCTGGGGCCCCTGGCAAAATGTCAATTTAAATGTCAAATAAAGTTGGCAGAGCGGAGGTATAATGTTCCCCGATCATGTAATATATTTCATATGTTTGCGCATCTGTGTGTGTGTCTGTGTGTGTGCTTTGTATATATTACATTCTGGGAATAAAAACCTGTCATTTTCATGTGGGGACCATTGTTTTGGAAATGAATTAGGCCATGAGGAGGATCACATGGTCTGTTATGAAGCATTGCTTGTGTTATAAAACCAAAAAAGATGCCACTATTTCTGACATGAGCCTCTAACCCCCAAGGAGAAAGTTCCAGAAAAATGGGGGCCACTCTGCTAAGGAGTCACGGATGTTTAGACCCGCTGGAGGTGAGGTGAGGTAAACAGTTAATCGTTTCCTATTAGCAACAGACACAGCGATAGCAGATGAAAGGTCCTGACTCCAGGATTACACAGAGAAGTGTTTCAGTTTAGTTTCCACGGAGACCAGCGAAGACCAGAGGGCTGATTCATGATCACGAGCAGTGCGGAGAAAGAGTTCCGCAAAAAGGGCCCTGCACAGCTGTTCTGGAGCACGACCGCTTATCACGAGACCTGGCGGGATAGCTCAGAGCTTTGCGGTCTCATCTAACTGGAGAAGTGGGGCCCAGACACCTTATAAGGAGATCTCGCTGTCATGGAAACCGAGTTTAATACCCCCCCTGATGAGAGAATACTCAAAAATAAGGTGCAAATACCAGAGGTCGCCTGTCACCTTCCTCAAAACGATGAAAGCAACACCTTCTGTCTGTAACACCAAAAGTCAAAATGTATCCCATAATATGAAGCCCGATTTCTATGCCCCGCAGCACACATCTGGTAATCGTCAGAGTTAATGATGACTCTTAATTAAAAATATTCTTTCTCGTACTCTCCAAAGCTTGGAGAAAAAAAACAATATCCAGCCTGACCTTGCCAAAATGTATGAAAGCGAACCGTAAACTAGTTGTGAAAAATTTTCTGCAGGGTTATAAAACTTTTTTCAGCGCAATAGAGTTTTATGATACGTTAGAACATTTGTGTGTGCGCTGACGCCAGCGTCACTGTACAAACCCTACGGGCGTGAAGTGAACATCAGGAACAATTTTCATGGCGAAAATGCTAAGGATTGTGGGTAACTGTGATACTGACCTCCAACGTGCGGACTGCAGATAAAGCTTCAAAACTCCTTTGATAAGATTTTCACTGTTTGGTGAATGTCTTAAGAAATCAGAGATGCTAACCTCCTACATGTGTATCTACAGATGACCGGCAAAGAGTTTGAAGAGGGGGTGGGGCCTGAGCAGGTATATCTGCAGGGGACAGATGTCCAACCCAGAAGGTACTTAAGATATTTTGGTGCCTCCTTACCTTCCCTGAATGTCATCATGTTGCACGATGGTCATTGAATAGTCTTATTAGGTTCTTGCTCTGTTAGAAGTTGTTGTGTAGCTCCTGCTCTGATCCTGCTTACACTCGTACCTGGACATTCACAGGAAGCTCATTCTAGCTGCACTTATGCCTAGTCCACTCCGTGACAGATGAATGTTTGTAATGTGCTATTTACTAAACTTGTACGTCACATTGAACAAAAGTGTCTACTAAATATGTAAATTTGACATAAATCTGAAAGCCGTCCTGTTACGTGAGCGGGGGAATGGATATCCTGGGGTGGGGTCTAATCAGCTGATGAGCCCACAGATCACCTGTATCCTAACAGACTGGCATCATGAAAAATAATTCCTACATGCGCCCAGAACCTGATGGTGCCAATTGCAGCCCGTCTATGACCCAAGATCTGGTTTGATTTCGTGTACCTGTATCTGCTGAAATGGGCGGCCTTTACCCTTTCTTATCTGTGGCATTGGAGGCTAGAACAGAAAGGCTACAGCATTCATAATATACCATGGGGGGGGGGTCCTCTTATCTCAGGTGGACCTAATGCCGAAGGGAACCTGAACATTCAATCTTCACGCTTAACCAACCAGAGCGACACTGGTCCCAGCGAGCAGAACCCCAAGCGACCTGTTATACAGAGACAGTGAAAGGTGACCGCAAGACCCATGCGCCAAGAGCTCCGAAGTAGCCTGAAGGCTGATCTCCCCCAGGAGGCCCACCCCCCGGCCCCCCCTTCCAGGTTCAGAACAGGCCTCTGTTTTAAATTAGTCAGGAATGACCGCAAACAACCATGAGTGAGCAAGATTCGATTTTCCAGCTGGAGTCCTTCTGATGCTGTAAGAGGACAGGAACAACGCAAGCTTTCTTCTGCAGAGTTTCCACCAGGAGTAAAGTGTATGAGACATCCACCCTCCTGGCATCAAGCAGCACTGGTGAGGGAGAGAGAGGCACGTCACCGAAAATGAGAGCGGCTCCCAGAAGCAGACCTCATAGCTTGTTATGTCGCCTCTGTATCTCTGTCCGCCTTGTGGTTGACGCATCTTGTGATCTTCTTCCCAAAATGCACTTTCCGCTGTGTCTGCCCACTGATGCCCAGCATCTGCTCACAAGCCTTTCCTACCCACTACACATGCTTCTAGAGACTTCCTCCCCATCACAGATCTTCATGCCTTCTGCTCGCACGCGCTCAGTGCTGCATGGTCCCCCCTGGTATGTGATCTCGCTGACCTTCTCCCGAGATCTACCCTGTGAGTCTTCAAGGGGCGACTTTTTCCCTGTTATGCCAATTCAACAGATTGTTGCTTATTTCACTAAGGTGGGTTGGAAACAAACATGTTTTGTAAAACACTTCAAGGACAAGTAGTAAAACATGCATCGATATTTATGTACCTTTCGACAAGGACTTGTCAGACTAAAAAAGAAAAAATCTATACCAGTATTGTCCTGGGAACAAAATAAAGAAAAAGGGAATTAGTTTAGACAGAATCAGAGTCAGCCAGGCCGACATACCAGATCCCAAGTGAGAGGGCCATACATTTTTTCGCTTGAAGATGCTTCACATTTGTTAAGTCACCCTGAACACATCCCAGTCTGCTCCCCCTTTACTTCATGCTTGCGGTTTTCACATCCATCCACTGCTCCAGCTCTGTGCTGTTGCTAATTACCCCCCAAACTCCAGAGCAGTGACCCCTGGGCATCAGGGATGAATGGACAGTTTGTCTGGAGATTGCTGCTGTCACTCGTGGCTTTTTTTGTCTCCAGCATGAGGTTTAAGAACGCTAAAAAGAACCGTCCCTCCCCAATTCTCTATACGGCCCTTTTTTGTTTCCCAGGAGGCTAATTAAACTGTCCAGTGCCCCCCCTGAGAATGAGTCACCCTCCGATTTGCTCTGAAAAGCCCTCACTACTGCATGGACAATGGCAGCAATGTTATAAAACAGAAAACTGTGCGAGAGTCTTAGGGCATCAGAGAAAATGCTGCTCAAATTGCGCTTAAGACGGTGCAAAACTACAGATTTCTGTCTGTCCGTGTGTGTCAGTTTAGCCATTTCTCAGTCTCTCCTTAAGTCACCCCAGAATCTGCTGATTAATACGGTCGTCTGTTTGGTGGAACAGGACCACTAGCACGCCCTGTTTAGCTAATCAGTACCTCATGAAGCAAATGAACTAATTAAGTTAATTAATTAAGTGGCGCTGAAATTTAGCAAACACATGGTGCCTCCGAGCAGAGGTTTGGCATCCAAAGCCAGCCAACAAAGTCATCAGGAACTTTTTGGAGAAATTCACATTACGTTTCATTATACTCCTGTTTATTCGCAATTTAAAGTTAATCAGTGTCTTTCCCTAGCAAACATGTACTTTCTGCCCAGATAAATAACGTTAAAATTGATTTTCTTTGGCGACCTAAGACTTCTGGACAGTACTGTGAGTGCTGAGTGCTGAGTGTTGGGGGGGGGGACAAATGAGGACCAGGGGGGCGGAGTCAAGCAGGACATAAAGCTCAGCCATGGGCGCTGGCAGGGTGGGGGAAACGCACATGATGTGAAAAGCCTGGTTTCCAGGGCAACGACATTAACGATGCCTTCTGGTTTAACGGTATATTACCTTTTACTGTTCACTTTCCAGGTTATGGATCATGCTGTATTAATTATCAGGCAGGAGTGCGGAGCACAGCCTATTCCGAATATGGAAAATATGACTCATTAAAAGTACTGCCCTTTAAAGGTGTTTATATAGAATGAGGCCTATGGCAAACATTTATTCTTTACATCTGTTCTGTACATCACGGAAAAGAAAGCCATATGATGAACAATATATTTCACAGATAAAGAATTCCCTGTACCACGTGCTAATGCAAACCTATATATTCCCATTCACTAATTAATAAGCTAATTTGATTGGTTAATTATAAATGAACCATGCATCCTTCATGGACTCTGATAGGACAGACAGTTTCAGGTTCAAATGCAGGTCGATTAAGGTCGGCCTGACCGAGAAACCGGACAGCGGACAGACGGACGAGCGCGGGAAGTGAATTTACGTCTTACCCGTCTTTTCAGGACAGAACAGCGCAGCATGAAGAAAGATAAGATAAAATAAAACTTTATTCATCTCAGAGGAAATTGCTGCAGCGAGACATAGCTCTGACTGTGCGGGACTAAACGACAGAACTTAAAAATACCAGAAATAAAGTATACGACATAAAACAATAAATACAATATAATACAAAACAAAATAATGGTATGCTACGAGCGGAACACAATACATGTATAATACAAAAATAAAAAAGGATAAACAGATCAGGAATGTAGCTAAATTGGGTGTGTGCATGGGCAAAAGGTGTAAACAAGTCAGGGGTGTTGGGGGGGGGCCCAGCATTTAAAGGGGCCCTGGTCTACGGAAAATTATATGTGTTTGTGGGGGGGGGGGGGGGTGCTCAAGGTAACATTTTGTGAGGGATCCAGAATTTCTAGGTGCCCCCTGAAAAATGTCCTGTATACTGTGCAAAATACAGGGTGATAATACGCGCGCCATGGAGACCAGTGGGGGCGCTGTTTGCTTTGGACCCGTCCCATATTCAGTGAGGTGGGTCAAACTACCAACAAGCAGAGGAACAGAACCACTGCAGGGGCGGCTGACTCTGCCAAATTACCCTCAGGCCTGATTGAATTTACTCCTGTATGTAGGAGTGCGAGTCAGACGAATGACATCAACGTGTGAGGTAACCTCCTGGGGCGGCCACACGTAACCTCACACGCACAGAAAGTGAAGCGGATTCAAACACATTCACATGTGGGTAAAGACCCACATCATACCTGGATTTTACAGATGGCGTCCTCCATTAAGGGGAAGGCATGAGAAATTCAATTCCTGATTTCGATATGGGAGATGTTTCCTGTGACTGTCCATCGATGTGACCACCAAAAAGTGGCTTTAGCCTTTACTGTTTGTCCTCAACCGACATTTTAAATCCTCATTTCCAGGACCATCCCCCTGCCCCCACTTTTGGTCAGGGCGGTAGTCCGTTATTTTCCATTTGATAATTTTATCCTATCGGATATGGGAATTGTTAAAGATTGTCTTTCCTTTGTCCAGTTATGCTAGCGAAAGGCAGTCTCCTGGCTGACAGCCACAGGTTTGGTGAATATCCTAATATAAAAATTGATGGAAGAAAACGATTTACAAAGACCCTTAAAAATAAATATATTGCAATTTTTAATGTAAATGATCGTAAGCGAATATATCTAGGGATTTTGGAACGTATGTCTGAAATGAAAACAACAGGAGTTCTCTTTGGTTGCACAGATTTTGTTCGGAGTATCCAGGAGTCTACAGAATCTATTTTGTTTGGCACCATTACATGTGCTAAAAGGATTATGGGTAAATGTGCCAAAAGGATTATGGGTAAATGTGCCAAACGGATTATGGAGGACCCCTCACATCCCGCGCATGGTCCAGTTCAGCTGCTTCCCTCAGGTAGACGACATAAATCAGTCACCACAAAAGCAACACGCTTGGAGAACAGCTTCTGCCCCAGTGCTATCAGACTCCCTGACAGCTCAATCTGCTTGCAATCTCATGATACTGCAACATTTGCACCATTTCAAAGTTTACATTCACATCAGCACAGACAACCTGCTTGCACATAATAATTGCATGTTATGTATGTCATGTGTCTGTTATATATACGTATAGATGTATGTCTGTGTCAGCGTTCTGCATTGCACAAAATCTAGAATCTGCACAAACTACCATATTAATCATTTACCTTGCATTTACTCCTCTCTGCTGTGTATCTTGCGTCTGGTATTTCTGCTTCCTCCCCGTTACGCCCTAATCGTTAGTTTTCTGTTGTCGCGTTGCAGCAATAATAATTTCCACCAGCTTCGGTCGTGTGGCAGTAAAGATTCGGATTGACCAGATGGCCGTCGTTCCCTCTCACTGCAGTGTCCAGTAGCTGGGGGTCTGCTGATCACAGGAAAAAAATGCACC
>JAODJU010000081.1:6046091-6063089 GCA_026776725.1 Gnathonemus echidnorhynchus
AGAGCAGAGGCTCTCCCAAAGATTTGCGTTTCTCCATTTATATCATAGTCATAGATGCTTCTCTACCCCAGGGTAAGCTGTGTGTGGGGGGGTGGGGTTGGCATCTCGTATTTCATTCGGGCCCCAAAGTCTCAAGTCCGAAAAATGCCCCCTGGTTACGGCGATCAGTGTGTGTTACATTTTCTATTAAATTTAAACTCTAAATGATAGTTGACAAACTGTATTTAGATGCACGTGTATTACAATCTCCAGTCTTTGGAAACATTTATTCGGATTCATTTCCGTTAGGATCACTTTGCCAGGTGCTGTTATTCGCCGATAATCACGTGGGGTAGGAGCTGCAGCTAAGCTCAGTTCAGTGTCGAAAGGACAACAGTCCCAGCACAGCACGCTAACAGTTAGCATTAGCGAAGATTGAGACACAACCTGGCAACCGTGGTGTAATCTAAAGGCAGGATCCCTCCCCCACACCTAAACCTAAACTTTATCGCCGCCCATCTACTACCAGAACAAGTCCCTGGAGCGGCAGATGAGGGAGATGGAGGAGAACTTCTCCTTGGAGACCAACAACTACCAGGACACCATCGCGCGCCTGGAGGAGGACATCCACAACATGAAGGACGAGATGGCGCGCCACCTGCGCGAGTACCAGGACCTGCTCAACGTCAAGATGGCGCTGGACATCGAGATCGCCACCTACAGGAAGCTGCTGGAGGGCGAGGAGAGCCGGTGATGTCATCAGAGCACGATGCTGTGAATTTAGGATGCTAACACTTTCAGACCGTGCTGCTGCATCAACACAAAAGAAAATCACCAGCAAATAGATTATAAAATACGAAATTAACGTTATCTCCACTACCCCGTGCTGGAAAAGCAGGTGGAAGGTCCTGGATGAGCACTGCTTTTCAGTGCTTGCAGTCAGAAATCTCACATTAGTACACAATGTAGTGCATTATTATAAAATTCATTCATTTGTTTGTTACTTTGTGCTGCTATGCCTAGTAGACATTCTAGAAGTCTAATCTCTGACACTAGGCCATAGATGCATAGCATTTTGGGGGTGTTTAGCATTGAGGGATTATGACTGGGTTGAGGTCATGGCCGATAGCCTTAGATGGTGGTAATTAATGTGGTGAAGCTGGAGATTCCTTGCATCTTAACAGCTGTGATTGTGCAGTTTATAAGTGTATTGAATTACACTTTCTCTCCTTCTCTGCTTTCCCCTATAGCATCAGCACTCCTCTGCCCAACTTTGCTGCTTTCAACCTGAAAGGTAACTCTCCCCCCGCGTCCTGTTTCGTTTAAAGCTAAAGCTAATTTCTTATGAATCTTCACGAAGCTGCCAGCAGAGGAAGGAAGGCTCCGTGAGTCACCACGCCACCTTATCTGTCCATACAGACGCCATCCTTGAGGCCAAGCCCATGATTGACAGCTATACATCCAAGAAGGTTGTTATTAAGACCATTGAGACCAGAGATGGAGAGGTAAGGACGTCATGTCAGGCCCCATCACGATGAAACCCCAATCCCATAAAAGAAAAAAAACAACCAGTGATGATAAATGTATAAGAGAACACTGACCGTGCAAAAAAAAAAAATGCATGCATAGGCTGAAAAAGTCAAAATAGGACAGATATTTTGTAAACAACAATTTTCCATCTGTTCCTGAGTCTTGATTCTTCCATTTGCGGAAATGCGCAAGTGAAAGGATTAAACGAGTGACATTTGGGCGCACGGGTCACAGAGAGTGACACACGTGAGACGGGCCTTGGACAAAAGGTGGATTAAAACGGGGAGGTCTATGCCCTATCTGTTGCAGACCCCACAGCCAGCCCCCTAACCCTCCCCATTCCCCACCCCCTCCAAACAGGTGCTCAATGAGTCGACCCACGATGACCTGGAGTGAACCCTCAGACACGGAGAGCGAGGAAACGGCAACTGTGAAAAAACAAACGGCAATGGAGGACACACACTTCCGGAGGGAGAGCAAGAACTAGGAAAGAAAACTACGTTTTAAAGATGAAATAACACAGAAAAAAAAAAGCTTTAAAGTGCCTTCTGTTAGCTGTAGGTGCTGTAGGCATGAACTATAGCTTTGAAGAACAATCCTTTTAGCAAAATTTATATTCAGACACAGAATACCAAATACACAACAGCAATATTTTCTGCAGTAATAGACATTTTCATTGAGAGCTTTTTTTGCCACACAGAGCACAACAAACTGTACACCAATAAATCTTTGAAAAAAACCTCACTGTTTCTTTAAATTACTGTCCTCTATTAGTGTAAATTGTGTGAGACAAAATTCGGTGCTGTCTATTTGAGGAGGGAGTCAGTAGGTCTAATGGAGGTAAATAATTCACATCGTGTGGGACTTTTATGGCCTAAAATATGGCTTTGGGCTTCTTGAAACTCTGGCTTTATTCAACACAATAAAGATTTGTTATTCGGTCAGCTCTCCCTCTGACACGCACTCGCCTGATAGCCAAATCACATAGGATACATGCTTAATTGAGTTACACTCTGCAACTTGCATGTCCAGCAGCTGGAGTGAGATTCTAAGTTGTCTTGTCCTAAAATAAAATACAGACTCTTCTCAAGTACAGAAACATGTACAGGCTGCACAGTGGCTCAGTGGTTTGTAATTTTGCCTCACACCTCTGGGACCCGGGTTCGAGTCTCTGCCAGGGTTCTATGTGTGTGGAGTTTGCATGTTCTCTCTGTGTCATGGTGGGGTTTCCTCTATGTGTTCCCGTTCCCCCCTATAGTTCAAGAACATGCTGAGGCCGATTTGAGTTACCTAATTGCCCATAGGTGTATAAGTAGGCCCGTATAAGTGAACAACCCATCCTTGTGGTTATATGTCAGAGAAAGCTCACATTTTAATGCATAAAAAAGGTTTGTTTGTGGTGCAATGAAATAAAATATATCGCTTGATTAGTCCAACTGGCAGTTAAGATGTATAATCAAAATTTTTTTCAAATCGAAGTAATAGATGCATCTTAGTAATGAGGCAGATTCTAGGACAATTGGGGCAAAACCTACTGTGCTTTTGTTTCCAGACACTTAATCTAACATCCATAATTCGTGGGTCACTGAAATTGAGTGTAGCTTAACAGAGCTACAGAGATTTAAAATCAAATCACCAGGAATGGTACCAAGAATTTGGCAACAACCAATAATTATTAGGCCATTTTGTCACATGACTACAACTCAGAAGTGTGAATATGTTCATCCAGCTAACAATAAAATCTAAAGTAGCTGATAGAAATTAAGGGTTTTTCCTGCCTGATGGATAGAATGGATTGAGGGGTTTTTACTGCCTTAGTCATCTAACGGACACGCAATAACGCTCTATAAGGAAGCGTGGGAAAAGCCAAGACGATCGATGGAACGAGCCGCCCGCATAATTAAAGATCGTTCTGATAATATGAGGCACGCATTGTGAACTAATGCAATTAAACCCTAAGCAGAAGAGTACAGAGAGAAAAAGAGAGGGGGGGGGGAGAGAGGAGAGTCGATATCATGATTTTAGGTCGCTGTTGAGTCAAGCCTGTCAACCTGCAGTTCACACGCGTAATATGTGTATGTGTGCAGATATGCAGAGATACACTGACATAGCAAGAGGGCCCTGGGCAATTTGACTTGCTGGGGGGGGTTAAAACTTCGTTAACCTTGGTATCCTGTAAGGGTCGGCACCAACCCGTTTGTAAGTTTAAAAACATAAAAGCGCCACAAATTTTGTGTATTGTATCAAGGCTTTTTGACTTTGTCAGGAACCTCTATTTAAACAAAATAATTTTTTAAAAAATCACTAAATGCTCTGGTCAAGATTATAACAGCTCTGGGTTTTTTTTCACTAGGCAAGGCATGTAAGGCAAGATAAGACCAATTCAGTTTATTTATATAATTCTCTTGAGGTTTATTTTACCATTATTTTTTATTGAAAACAATAGGTATACCGTCAAAAGAAAGGTCCAGAAAGCCACACCAAGAATATTAAACCAATCTTTTCATGGATAAAGAAGCTTAACAAGGTAACCAAGAGGTAAGAAACAAATTGGATGACAAATAATTGTTTTGAGGGTATTTTATGGCTGATTTATGACACGGGTCGGCACCGACCCGTTTAATATAAGAAATAGGAACAGAAAGCTAACATAGGACTAATGTTAAATAAGGTTATAAAGTGCTTCTCCGTGTGCCTATATGTCTGGGGGGTGGGGGGGTGGTGTTTTCTCCCATTATGTCTGTTTTATGTAGGACAGTAATGTGACAGTTGTTAAAATCGTTATCAGTAGTTTTATGCGAGAGCATAAAAGTCAGGCTTACAGAGAGCCCCGATAGTTAAGTCTTGCTCTGACTCCTGTGTCCCATGTGTTAATCCCAGGCACCCTTTGGCCAAAAAGCCTTCCTGCTCTGCCCCCCATAAGACTGCATGACCGTCACAAGACGTGTGACTCACGCTGAACCGCAGAATCCTGAAACAGACACGATGCTTCAAGCGCATTTGAAAACCAACATTTCATGCCCCAATTCTCTTAATAGGACGACAGCTTCGAGACCCCCCCCCCCTCGCCCTTATTGGTCTTAAGTATGAAACTGTGGAATGGCCACACCCCTACAAGTCAGAGACACCCTGTCCAATCATGTCAGTCCATTTAGTGCATGATGTTCACCCTACAGTCGAAAGCTTACAGTGTTAATTGTAATCCCAAAATTCAGTCCACATTAAAGTAAAACCGAATCGGCAACTAGAAAATAAATAGTACAATGAAACAAATAAAAATGACATGCAACTAAATGTTCTTTTACGTTATGTTCACTATGGGAGCGTTTCCATCTCATATACGACTTCAAGTAGCCTAATTCATGCCCATAAACCAAAGTTGTGCAGCTCTTACATTCATTTTATAAGGCCGCCCTCCACTGGCAGCACCTGGAACTGCATGATGCAGCGACAATATTCCTATGCATAAGATTTAGACACATTAGGCGGTTCTACACCTCTCTATTTTTTTTGTCTCACTCCCCCTGAAAAAATAGTTTTGCTAAAATCATTTAGCGATTCGTACCGGATTTTCGTATATATTTCGTACCCCGAGCTCGACGAACTTTACCATAGGGAGTTGAGTACACTCTCGAGGGGGTGTACCGACCCGTATTTCTTTAGGATCCACGCGCAAATGCATGTTATAGGCCAAGTACATAAATATACAATAATAAACCCTGAAGCTTGTAACTTAATTAAAGAGCTCCGGGGTTTGTGCCTCTGGAGGCTTGTAGGCTCATCGGGAAGTGTTTTTTTTCCCAATTCTGGTTTAATTTGTCATCCATCCGCTCAGTGATTCCTGAGATTCATGGTTTCTTTTTTTCAATCATAATGCTGACAAGACTGCTGTCCATGGTACTACACCCCCGCCCCCCCCTGCCTGAATTGGTACTATTTGGACAGCTGTTTAAGATTAGGAACTTCCTATTGGCTGGACTGGCTCTGATTGTAGAGCGTCACATGGCTCTGGACTTCCTATTGGTTGGTTGGGTGCTGATTGGACAGCAGTCCATGGTGCTGGTCTTTCATAGGCTGGGATGGTGCTGATTGCGCAATGATCGTGGTTTCATACTTTTTTTGTCTGAGATAGTTGTGGCTGCACCTATGATCAGTATGAATTACAATGGGCCAAGCGGATCACTGCTTTTTGAGACGCATGCGATCAGATGAAGACCAAGCCAAAACAAGATCTCTAAAACGAGCTGTCAGTGCAAATTATTTCCAGGTTTTGTTGACGAAGCATGTTCTCAGTGTTTTAATGGAGGGTAACTTTTCTCTCATAAAATGTGAGACATTAATTTATACTCATATAGTTGGTGAAGGAGCCGCAAGTTTTAAATGCGGTCGGAGTAAAGCAGTAGGCCTACTAGTCAGTACTCTGTACCCAGCCCATCTCCATGCCGCTAATCAAAGAACCATCGCGCTGTTTTTTTTTTTTAGAGTTGTGTAATCTGTTTGCATCGACCGCTGAGATTAGACCGGCTACCCTTGGGCATCGCTCCGCGCGTCTGCCTGCGCCCTGGTCCGCACCAGCTTCCTAATTTTGCCGTTGCTTTGACATTGTTCCCAACTCGCCGTGCGACGCAGTTACCACATATGTCACTTTTAAGTGGCATCCCAAGGGCTGTTCTCGCCTTACATTTGGCTAATAAATTGCTTATTATTCCGGCAACAAGACTGGCATGTTAATAATAACCAGGGGGACTGAGTTCAAGGACAAACCATTAAAATAATGACACGCACTGTACCTTTTTACGCTACCAGTTCTTGCCATGTATAGTCACTATTAATAATTAATTGATATACGGTTAATATTAAGTTATACTAGATTAACTGATTAGTTATTAATAGATGTAAAACGTAGTGTTTGCAAGGACTTTCAAACCAGAGATGCTGCATATTTATACTTTTAATAATTAATAACCGAATTTTTATGCGTTTTGTGCACTTTAATTAAACACAGACTGTTTAAATGAAATTGCCTAAATATTCTACCGGAAGCCTTAAAATATGAAACAGAGAGACTTGGGGTGGGGTGAGGTACCAGGGAAGTGCCCCCCCCCCTCCGTCCGCTTTCAATGAGACTCGACAGACTAATTACAAGCGCTTGTTTGCGTCAGGCATCCGGCCGGCGGGAGTTGGCTTAGCTGGGGTGGAAACTACAGCACAACTTCCATGCCACAGCATGCAATGCGGCCGAAGGGACAGCGGCTTTCCCAAGCTGCGAGAGAGGAATACATCGCCAAGAGAGGGAAATCCGAGAGCAGCGCGTCATTTCAATAATGAAGGAAACGGATCTCAAAGCTCAGACGGGCTGAGAAGGAAATATAGCTTATAGAAAATACGAAAATCTATCTTTAATTATTGAAGCTGTAGGCTATAGATTTTATAATACATAGATAGCTAATGAGCGCACAAGACGGATCCTGTGGGCAGCAAATTAAACAGCAAACTTTCAATGGAAGATCTTTCCATTTAATCCAACTTCATCAACCCATCCACAGCGATGGGCTCCGTCACATCAGCGCTGACGAAAGCCAAGAGCTCCACTGTCAAGGTGTCATCCGAGCTGCAGCACGACCGGGAGCGAAGCCGCTCGGTGCGAGGGAAGAGGAGCGCGGCTCGGGCTGCCGCGCTTCCCGGTCAGCCCCCGCCTGGAGCACGAACCACGCCGGATACCGTCTCGGCGCCCGCCGGTGGCACCGCTGCACGTAAGTCACTCACAATATGTGGACATTTGTCAGGAGACGCGTTAAGCAACTTGTTGAAGGAGCCTAGGTACAGACAGGAGTAAAGTGCTTTTAACTAAATTTTACTTCTTTTTGTTCCCTTGTGAAAAAATAGTGCACTAAAGTGTATTAACAATGTGCTTTGATCACTAGAAGTGTAACAGAAATGCATTCTATTTACACATATTTTTAATACACTGATATTATACTTCTGTGTACTTTTAGAAAATATATTTTGCATTTAAACATAATTAAGTACACTGAAGCACACTTGAATACAAGTATGTCTGTAATCAAATACACTTTAGAACGTTTTTTTAAGGATATAGCACACTTAATAGACTTTGCTAAAAGTATATTTTTTGTGCTAAGTGTATTTTTAAGTAAATACTTCAGTACAATATTTTTTCACAAGGGTTAGGGATAGTTCATAGACCGATACGTGTAAATTAGATTATAGTCTATACTTTAAAACCCTGTTTAAAGGGCCTACGCATTTGTATGCATCACAAAATATAATGCGGTCCTCTGTTTTTGGGGGATAAGACTGAATAATAACTACCAAGTAAGAATTGTGTGCCCAAAAACCTCTGGCCGAAAGTTTTATTCATTATGCGTCTTTATGGGCCATATTTATAAGTAGTTTGTAACTTGTGTCAAGTTTAATCCCAACAAATTATTCGGGAAAAAAACGTAGGATACGCTCTTCTTGAAGATATTGTGATGCAGAAACGGCGAAAACTGCATAGCGATGCAGTACCGTGTGTAATCACTCATAGCACTGGTGTTGTTACGTTGGCCTATATAGCCCACGTAAGCATAATAAATGTTAACTGAGAAAAGACGACGTATTTTAAGGAATAAACGATTTGCGGTGTTTTCGTGTATATCGGGACGTGGCGGAAATCGGGGCTGTGATGTTCATTCATTGAACGGGCAGAGTCCTTTGAAGGTCAGACCGTGGAAAAACAGTAAATATATGCATTGCCTATTTCTCAGCCTCCGTGATGACAGGACCCCTCTCTTTGATGCGGCAATAAAAGACTCTCTTTACCTCAGGTTAAATAATAATGATTCATGCGCGGTGTTGCTATTCTGAAAACCGCCGCATTCTGAGACATGAGTTTTGGGGTCTATAGCTTTCTGGCTGACTTTTGTGTGTGTTTCTGCTAAAAAGCTTTGGGCTCCACACCTTTCAGTAATCGAGATAATGCTAAAACGCAAATGATGTAGAATCGTTAAAAAAAGGGAGACTACTGTGGCTGTGGACCTTCAGATTTTAGATCATTAGGCGTGAGATCGTCTTCGGAGACCGACTGCCCCAGTGAACCAAAATCCAGGACGCTTCCCGATTTTTATGGGGACGGAACTGCAGCCCCGTATCAGTATGAGTATAGGTAGGATATAGCTGTTTAACGAAAGGAGGTGTTTGTATAGACCAAAAACGGGAGACAGGGTCCTGTTCTACGGGGCCAAGAATGGATGATCCAACGAGGGTGATAAAAGGACTGAGGATACATGGAAGGTGGGCAATAATAAAATAGCCCTTTAATCAAAAGCAAAGTTTTAGATTAAAACATATTTGGATGCGTTATATCATAATACAGACGTAGTCCTTTATCGAGTTATTTAACATGCTCAACAACAAAGTTACAACTCCATTACAACGATTTTACAGCCGTTCAGAGAGAGGCCCAGTTCTCTAAAAAGCATACTTTATAACATTATGTCGTCCTTTAAATAGTTTAAACTGAGCTGGGTGAGCGCAGGCCTGTAAAACAGCGCCCCCACCCTGTGGTGAGTGCGAACTGCTGCACGACCCGACCTCACCTGACTCATCAACTTCCCGATAGGAGAACCTCTCCACTTGACAGTACCTAAAATATCACCCCGCTGCCCCATGGGGGCTATCTCCGGCAGCACGACCCCCCCCAGGGCAGGCAGTTGCCTTGGTGGCGAGCTGGCTGGAGAGTGGGGAGCGGCTGCGGGGCTGCCCGCCTCAGAGGGAGACTCGTCAGCAGTAGGAAACCAGCAGACACCTATATTTATAGCCTGACAGGAGCACCAGAGACTCTGAATGAAACAACACGTTTCCTCTGCAGACACATCAGTATCAGTCCTGCTCTAGCGTGTGTATTCCTGAACTATAGGTAAAAGCGTATTGACAAAGACAGAAAAGACAGACGTGCTTACATCAGCGAATGGAAACTCATAAATATGCATTTTTTCTGTTTTGTGTTATTTATTTTTCTTGCGAGGATCACCGAACAGCCCCCGGTGAACTAAGCTCATGCCTGCCCCCTGCTGGGGACTCCACGACAAGAAGAAAAAAAAAAAAAAACACAAGCGTGTCAGCACACCCACGCCGTGCCACCCTGTCATTTCCGCCGGTGGGAGCTATCCCCACGTCCCCGGGAGCAGGGCGGCCACCGCACATGAAAAGTGCCTGATTACACGTATCGCTCTGTGTCGCCGTGCGATCGGCTTTAACGAGCTGACGGCGTGTAATTAGTCTGTCTTCGGACCAACACGTAGATGCTCATTACCGAGAGGAGGAACAAACCGTAAACGAATGCATGCGCTAAACTGTTCGCTTGGTGCAGGTTTGTCACATACATGTGCATCAGCTGTAAAGATGCATCATTATCACATGTGCGGTCATATAAATAGGACCGCATGGATCAGATAAAAAATATTTATTAATGCATGCGGAGTTATGAAATGTAATTACTGAGCACATGGGACATCAGCAGGTGGTTAAAGAGCCAGAAGCGTTTTTTATAGCTTAAGTCCCATGACAGTGTGCTGTTTTACAATAGTGCCAGTACTTAATGTAAAGGTCAAGTAAACCACCCGCCTGTAAACGAATGGGCAAAAGGTAAGATGAGACCAGTTAGGCGTCTTTAATTTTACAAAACACCTGTTTTTGAGTTCACTGGGTCTGTATGATCATTTTAGCCAATGGACATATTTTTCCTATAATGATAAGGTGGTCTGGGTTCCCCAGGGTTAAGTGAAAATACGACAAACCGATAACCAAAAGTTTCTGAAGGAGGGCCTTAGTTTTAATAGACTTCATATAAAAGTCTGTCTTCAAGGGTGCAGAGACGGGACTACAATAAATAGGCAAATTCAAAGTATTATTTAATCTAAATGAATAGACTGATTAGACTGAAAGTTTTCATTTTGAGGGTTCCACGAAAAGGCAGTCCATTTAGAGAGGAAAATGTGTTTTTAACATTGCGGCTTTTCTCTGTGTAGGTCGGTCTCCTCCATGCCTCCCTTCTGACCGCGCACGCGCGGTTTGTAAATACCCCCGACTTGATGCATGTTTCTGGAAGCCTTTATCATTCTGTAATGCTGATTTTATTAGTGAACCCTCACTTTGCAAAGGCTAAATCTCTATCAAATAAGGTTGCGCATCCAGTTTAACTGAATATTTAAGCGACCGCCTGGAAGGGCCCCCGGTCCGATTGAACGCATGCATTGCGCTTCGGGAAAGCTTTCAATCACGGCTGGACATTTGCCGCCCTTGATTCGGGGGTGGGCCGCTATTGGAAAATGACGCACTGCGATTTTTCATATTTATTATGCCAATTATAAAGAAAAATATGTCGCTAAAATACCAGTTGCTAATATAACACAGGCTGGCGGGAGCAACTAAATTATGAAGCGTAAATTTAAACGGGATTCCCACCAAGAGCAACAGACTTTTAACTTTACTTAAAACCTTTTGCTTCTTGTTTGCTCTGCGCTACATGGTCATTGCGGCGACCACAGACTGTAGATCTACTTATTGCCCTCCGCCAGTATTTTATAGCTAACCAGAAAATAAGGAACCAATTACGGCCAATTACATTGTTAGAAATCACGGAGAAATACGTTGGCAAAAAAAAAAAAAGAAAACGTATTTTTGCGATTGGTTCAGAGGGAAAAGCATGAGGTAGAGCAGACTACAAGAAAATCAGTTTAACCTAATTGCTTACTTTGGTTTTGGGTGGGCGGGCTATATGGGTCTGAAATGCCCAGTTTTGAAATGAGAATGAATTTAATTTCTTTCAAATCCAATAACATGACATTGAACAGTACAAATTATAAGAACAGGATCAACGGCGAAGACATTATTCTATCGACATTCTTTCACGGGAGCAACGCGTTTTTTCGCTGTAAAATACACCAGAGATAAACTAAGTTAAATGGAAAAATTTGTCTCGCTTGATAAAAAATAACGCATGCAGAGTAGTCAGAATAATGGTGTCTCCATGTCGGAAAGACCCGTCGATTCATTGCTACAAAAGGAGAACAAATGTGACAGGTTCGTCATTGCATTTATAACAAAAACATACCAAGCAGTTGCAAATGTATGCTTACAATATAGGCTATGTTGATTTTATGTCAACTGAACATAAAGGACTTTAAATGTATTACTTAATTTGACTTGTTTATATTCAAATTTATTTTCGGAGGTAGGCTTGGGTCTCTAGTCTAGTGAAGTTTAAACTAGTCTAGATGGAACATTAACACCCATGTCTAAATAAAGCTTTACATTTTAAACTATTTTTAGCGTGCGTGTTCAGTAAATCGAAAATCAGTGTCTTAAAGCGTCAATCTTATGAATAGCGCCATCTAGTGGATGTGCAGCCAATCTACTGAACTTGATGCGTCTATTTTATGTATTAGCGAGCTTCTGAACTTGCCTGTTGGAGAGTGTGGTGCGACGATCTGTAATAATCTGTGGCAGTGCTGCTCTGAAGGTATAAAAACGATGTCTGACTGGCTTACGCGCACATTACTAATTTAGAGAGGCGGACAGATTGCTGAAGGTAGGAAAAGTTGATGAATAAAGTGACGATTGATTGTCGGGTGGGAGCAGTGCTTCGGTTGGAGATCTGCGACTGGGAGTTGAGAGGGGAAATAAGTGTGATCGTGTCTTTACAAGCCAGCCCAGGCAGTGTCTCACTCCTGTCACTCTGGGAGGACAGGAAGGGGGGGGGGGGTATTCAGCGGCTTATGTGATGCGGTGGGTGGGCGCTTTCATTCCGAGACAAAGCATGATGGAAATATCAAGTTAAGACGTGTGACACGGCAAAAGGTTGTTATTTAGCGACTGACAGACACGCTGCATTTTTGTTTCTTGCGCACTTGTCATAATTCCAATTAAAGCTGCTTGAAAATCTCCGTCGTCCCGATTGTGTTTGTTCTGCGGCTGAATGAAAAACCAAGAATGGAAAAATAAAGCAAAAACAAGTAAATAAAACGACTTTGTGCGGACTTGACACCATTCTTTGTCGGTTCTAGTTCTCCTTCCTAACGTTATTCCGAAAGAGATGTTTGGCGAATCAGAACAAAAACACTCCTGTCATCAGACAGACGTAACCTGTCACGTTGCTTCATAAACCCAAATTACATATAACCAAAGGTAAATTGACTGTGCATATAGTCGGTTGCCAAATGAACGCTTTACTATGGATCGCAAGTGATGCAGTAACAATTTATGTTGCCACTGTGAGTCATTATGACTTTGTTGTAAATTACAAAAAAGCGCAGTTTTACTCGCTACCTGAACTAAATCTCCAGTTTCTATGGAGACATGAAAGGGGGCTGAACTAAAGGCCGGCTTACCTTTTGAGGCTGTTAGAATGGCATCTCCTTTCTAACCGCTCTGGGTACAACAAAGTTATTTTTTAGCGGTAATGAATGGATGTACTGGAACCTGTCTACCAGCCATTCATCGAGCAGACTCAAGTGCTTTGATTGATCACAGGATGGTTTAACGGATGACAAAGCGTTTCAGAATAACGGAATAACTTTCCCGTGGCAAAGGCGTTAGATAAAAGTAAATGTTTAAATATAACTTTTTCATATAGGCTACATCGATCTGTAGCCAAAACATCGGTAACCACGCGGAGGACTTGAACAACGCCAAGCAGTAATTAGGTAGTTTGCGCAGTCATATTAAGGGATGTAAAAAATAGAGATTTTATGTCAGAATTCACTGAATTCACAGTTATGCAGGTTTCAACTTTGTCGGATTTTGGTCAGATTATTCGGGTGTATAACTACTTATATATATATATATATACACTCGACAGATGGTCCGCACCATATTGATCAGATCTGCGCAGAGCTCTTGCGGAGATACGGAAACACGCGCCAAGCAGACGGAGTTTACAGCTTCATGGCAGCAGCCATTGTGCATGCTGTGTGTCTAGCCGGGCCAGCAATCATTGGTCTCCGCATCTTTGGCTGGCTGGCTCACGGTCCCTTTGAACCCGGCTTTTGATTATATGCCCACCGATTTGTGCGCCCGTAGCAGAAAGAGCCCCGGGCGGCCGGCGCTGGCGGCCGTGGAGAGAGCATCTTAGGCAGATTGCGTTCACAGAACGGTGCTACCTATTGGACGGATTCTCTTTTATAGTTCAGTTGTTTAAATTAATTTAAGCTTTGTCTAATGCTAATGAGAAGCTCTTTATAAATGGTGATTTCTCGGTCATTTTCATTCTTCAAGTTCCATAATTTTTTACTCATCCCAGTAAGGGAGGGTGGGAGTTAAGCTTCAAACACTGTTGCCGCACTTGCTTTCGAATTTAAAACATTAAATGAAACCCTTGCTTTGCTTTATTATTATTAAAGCATAATACCTGAAACAGCTTGATCCCAGTTTTGCGGCATTCCAGCACTGTGCGAACCGAACAGGATTAGGTCCTTATCATCCCGAGGAGCGTTCAAAATCTCCTAATAAAAAATCGAGCCCGCCTTTACCGGTCACCATCAAAGTGTCGCGGCAGGTGGCTCTTTCCCTGTAGTGGAGATGAAAGGTAAGCATTTCAGCGTGGCACGAGGCTGCCTCTGTCCCAAACTCCATCACAAAAATTATGGGGGGGCAAGTGCCAAGCGCTCATTTTCGTGCACAAAATACGACGAATTCAATTTACGCCATCTTGCATTTCGTCCAGAGAAAGACCAACTCCAGCTCTACATTTCGTCCACGAAAGCAGAAAGCATAAATAATTCACTTTCTGTCGTGCGCAATAATCAAAAGGAATGTCTTATTTTGTACACAGAACTGACACAGTATCAGCACTTTGCATTTCGTGGACAGAAGGCTGAATACATCTGCTGAAAAGAAAGTCATTTCGTTCCCAAAATTCATTTTGTCAACTAATTAAATTCACGTTGTGTGCAAAATGCATGTCGGGAGAGTGGCAGGATAACATACATTTTGTTTTGCAGTTACATTTTACAGTTTTTTACAGACATGCCACTCACTCTGATTTCTTGTTTAGGTTTTCATGCTTCCACAAGCTTGATTTTTTTTTTTTTTTCTGTTGTTAGCTTCACTTTTCACCAACTGAAGCGACTGGACCACCCGGCGCACCCGCGTTAGGATTCCGTCTAGAAAATGTGCTTCCGTTTGTGTTTCGCACGTTCCCAGCGCACCAAAATGTAGCCCACATATAAATGTGAATAATAATAATAATAACAATAATGCATTTATTTCAGATCCAACATATTTGGGGGGGGGGGCATGCATGTACACAGAATGGCCCCCATTGCCCCCCACCAGAACAGCCCCTGGAAAGCGTCCTTGTCTCTGGGCAGGACATGATGTCACACCTCAAGCACCACTAATCTATTCATCTTTGATGAAATGTCAACCGATCATCTGCCTCGAGAGGAGAGTGACCAGTGTCTGCCTCAGACTATCAGAGATGGAAGATTCAAATATGAAGCAAGTATGTCCACAGAGTGTAGACGATTGGTTTAGAAAGACGAACTAAAGGTCACCAAACATTTATTTGTTCTCGGCGATAACCACTCAGAAGCTATGTGGCTCAGTATAACCTATAGCGTGATTTAGCATGTCAGAGTTAGCCTGAACTAGCATAACATTAGCATGACATGTGCCGCAGCGTTAACTTGAGTTTGCATCTGGCGTGACACGCTTTCAGACTCTCACGCAAGAAATCTTATAGCAGATCTGTATTATTCTGTTACAAACCTAGAATTAGCTACATGTTGGGGTAGTTTGCAAACCTACAAACTATTTACAAGGTGATAAAAACTGTTACATACATGCAAATGCGTGTGCAGACTTAACCAGGCAGCAGACCAAAGTTGGGAACCCTGATAGCATGTGTGTAACAGAGTTAGCCTGAGTTAGCATAACACGTGCACCAGAAGACAATCTGTATAACAGCTACCAAGTCGCCTCGTTGTAATTCCCATCAGGCATCAGTTGGAGGCGCACCACAGATGGCCAGCGTGCTTCTCCAAGTAAGCATGCAGGGAATAAGCCATCAGTATCTCCGCGCCATAAAGACGAGCGACTTTTTACCGACAAGAGGCGGGATGCGGGGCGAGGAGCCGTCCTCGATACCCCCGGCCTCCCGCTCTCTCATCCCGCGGACGGGAGCAGGGTCACGCTGCCGCGAATGTTCATGTAAGCTCGCGGAGGAGCAAGCAGAGGGGGTGAGGCGGCGTGCGGATGAGACACGGAAGCCCGCGTGTGAAGGACTGGAGAGAGTATGAGAGAGCTGGAGGCGCAGAGAGGAGTGAGCTGGAGACGCAGAGAGGAGTGCAGCTTCACGGGGGGATCTCCGTCCTGCCTGCGGAGGCGCCCCCTCATGCCTCGGTCCTGCTAGGGGGCCAGAAGCGGGGAGGAGAGGGTGGGTGTGTGTCCAGGGAGAGACCTGGAGCTCTAGGAGGGAGCGAGAGTGGGTGTAGGGGTCAGACAGCCACCACAATCACGCCCCCCCCCTCCATCGCCACCCCCACCACGCGTAAGCTGCTGCCCGCCAGTCACTCCTCCACCTCCCTCCATGAAGAAGAGACAAACTGGTAGAGGGAGAAGACGGAACGGGAAGATCCACGCGTATCATGACGGAGTCTCACTGCAGGAAGCTCGGATTCAAGAAATGCCGCAGCGCCACGTTCAGCATCGACGGCTTCAGCTTTACTATAGGTAAGGTGGCACTGGCCCGGGGGAGGCACTGGTCCGGGGGAGGCACCGGTCCGGCTGGTCCCGGGGGTCAGACCCGCCTAATCCTGGATAAGGGCTCACTTCAGCTAAGCTTTGTCGTTTTCCTGCAAATCCCCCCCCCCCGGATCGATCTCCTCGCTTCTCTCTACCATCCAGCGCCAGGTCCGTTCGAAGACTCGATGTTGTCATGATCCGCTACTCTCTAAACGGCCACCCGGGTGCCGTGGGCTGGCTGGGCGATGTTCTGTGTCTGTTGGGATTGAAGATGGAGAGTGGCATTCTGCACGGGAGTTTGAGCCAGAGCACATGTGCCCTTGTCTGTGTTGAAAGTACAGTGAGAGCTTCAGGAACCCGCGTTCCGCGTACGTTCCCTTTCTGTCTCCTTAGTTTAGTATCTGGTGGCAGATCAAGCCTTGAAGTGTCGATTATTAACACGCCTCCGGCACCGGATTCTCCGAGGATCTGACGATTAACTTTAGTATCACCTTTTATCATCCTGTTCATCCAGCTTTCATTTCTTCTGCCTTATTACTCAGTAAATCAGACGCTTCTCCGTGTTTATCAAAAGCGCAGTGGTGCGTATTTCATTCATGGAGACGGGGATGTGGTGAGTCTGTTATCATAAAGCCTGTGATAGCGGTAATTACATCTGCAGGTGATGGAGCGAGCGCTACGTAATCCGGGGGGCTTTCGCCCTGGGTGGGGGGGGGGGGGGGGGGCCCCCCGTAAGCAGGT
>JAODJU010000081.1:6085796-6100892 GCA_026776725.1 Gnathonemus echidnorhynchus
AGCCAAGACAGCGAGGTCTGGGGGCTGATGGGATATTTCCTGTTGGACTTCTCTGGGGGGGGGGAGCTAGCTAACATAGCAAGTGAGGGGGACTGCAAGGCTGCTGGTTGCCAGATGTAGACCTCTTCATTTTGGAAATGCCCCATGCGCTTCATAGATTTAAGGTTAGCCCAACTCGCAGGTCGCGGCCCAGTCTGCTGATCCGTCCATCAATCTAAGGGGCATTTGCTATAAGAAATTGCACAAAAATATGCAGGAGAAACAGGAGATTTTAGTGCCCTGTGCTGCCTGGAATATACTGAAGGCCAACAGAACCTTGACCAAGAAGAGTGGTTGGAATGGATGGATGGATGGATGGAAGGAAGGAAGGATGGATGTATGGATGGATGGTAAAAACTGTTCATAAAGTCATCTGAGCAAAACTCAGCACTGGTTCCCCTTCCTTCTCCTCTTGTTCCTCTTATCTTACGTTTGGTGTTAAGTTTAGTTGTTTATGTTTACCTCTGTGGCGCCTTCCTCTCCCAGCCTGGAACCCCGTTACGTCCAAACCGGAAAACCTGTCCCTGATAAATCCCGGTCCATTAGGCGGTTCTGCTTGCCGGCGTTTCTCGCGGTTACGTAAATATTCACGGAGCCGGATTTAAAAAAGATCCTGCCTCCCGACCAGTGTAGAGGAGAAGTGCGTCGCCATTGTGTGGAAATGACATGTATGTGTGTCAGTTGACACACTGAGACAATGACTTATGACTAATGACGGGACAAATGAGGCTTTAAAGCACACAGTGGGTGGGATAATTGTAAGCTGTCAGTCACCGATTGGATTTATCCACTTCCCATTGGCTGCTTCCCATTGGCTGCTTTTCCAGTTCCCATTGGGTTAAACTGGTTGATGACTGACAGCTCGCGTTTTGATAAAAACCTATAGAGCCGCAACAGAAAACACCGAATGAGGTCTCTGGAGCTTAATTACTTTCCGTGGGGTGGAGAGATTTGCAGCGATAGTCCAAGCCTCGGCCCAGGTGCATCTGACATCGCGCCAAAATCGTCATGGTGATTTCAAGAGCTCGTCACGGGGAACGAGGGGAATTTATGTAAGACCTAGACAAATCAATGGAGGTGCGTGTTGGGGCCCGGGGGGTGGATGGAGGGATGTCCTTCTCGCCCTCCTTCCATAAGTAATGACCTTCAGTAATCAGCCACTGACCAGCGAGGGAGTCGTCACGCTGAGCTCAATCCATTCTCCACCCCTGCTGTTCCCAGTCAGGCTCGTCTAGCGGACGGCATTACGTCACTCCCTGTGTAATCCGCCAGGGGGGAGGACTGCTGACTTGCTGGGATGGAGGGGGGTCACTTAGTCTTGGCCGCGCATTAATTAGGTCTCGGTGGGTAAGAAATTAGGAGGCTGATTGAGAAATTAGCATCTGATTAAAGACCCATTAAGAAATTTCAACCTAAGATAAACGTTCCAGCCGTAATTCTGACCCGGGTCCCAGCTCCCTAAGTGACAGCAGGAATTTCCCCAGTGTATTTGGTGTTTGGTTTATAGATGATTAAATGACCCTCGTTCCTGCTCGGGATACTGTATGAGGGACTGGGCAAAGGCCAAATTAATGAGCGATCTGTAAGTGCAATCAGAGCCAGAAGGGGAGTAGAAGATTCTGTGTGGGGATTGAGCTTGTTATCTGCTGCCTTTGGGCCTCTATGTGGCGTTGTGCTAATGCCTCAGCTATCAAACTACCTCATATATGCCATTAGCCTCATTGGGTTAATGTGGACCACAGGTACACAGACAACATGGGACAGGGATGTTGCCAGGGAGACAGATCCGCGCTCCGACCAATCAGAAAGACACACTCATTTCGGGTTTCTGCCTGCGTCCTGATAGCTGTTATTTATGCAAAAGCTTGGATCCAATGGACAGTGAAATTGGCAAGATTACACTCAGCCTCTGGCTCCCCCCTGTGCTGTAATAAGTGCCCCTTTCAGAAGACTGTTTGTTTTATATTCATCATTCATAACGAAGGCGAGGAGGAAGGAGGTCAGATCTTCTCCGTGGAGGAATCTCCTATGTATGTGACCTTCCAGGACACTGGCCTGCTGAGAAATTGTCCTGAGAAACCTGGGGGGGAAATGGGTGTAAAATAGTGTGTCCAAACAGAGATTGAGGAGGTGGAAAGTTCAGCCCCAGAAAGTACAAATCCAGACCAAGGTTTTGTTTCTGCCAACCAGTTGAGTACTCTGTGACTGTGACTCTTTATACTCAACTGGTTGGTTGAAACAAAACCTTGGTCTGGATTTGTACTTTCTGGACCTGAACTGCAGCTATCCAACATTTGTGCGATCACACGTTTTGGTAATGGCAGAAATTAATCAATTCCAAAAAAAAGAAAGCCTTAGCCGTAGCGCTCACAGTTAATTTGCAATTAAGCTCCCGTTTGATTGGATAATGACTGTCTCCTTGGTCTGTCTGCGATGAGGAATTGCTCGGAGACCCTTGACTCCAGGACCAGGTTTTCTGGCCAGGAAAGCATTTCTGAAGGAACATGTATTGTATTATTTTGGACAAGTGCGAGAGCCATGAGGAGGCCGAAGGTCCTTGTGAGGAGATTAGCTGATATGGTCTGTATGACTGATCAGAAGAACTGAAGAAGGTATACATCTCTGCATTGTGTCTTCATGGTGGCACAAACTGGAAAGAGGATGTTTGACTCAGAAAGCCTGATCTCTAGGGCTTCATTGTATTTTCCGTTCAACAGACTGAGGAGACTCTGGGACTCAGAAGGGCTCTGGGAACTGGTATTAATGGGCCGTATTATCCAGCGTTTGTGAAAGGTAACCATATCGGACCTTTTTATTTTCATTCTTGGTTTGATAGCCTTGACCTTGATGTTGGAACGACAACTCCCTCTGCAAACGTAACGAAATGTCGTTGCTAGGGAACCGCATTTTAACGTTACATTTCTTAGTTGCGACAGAGGGACGCGGTGATAATGAAGATGACATTTAGGGCCCAGGGAGCTCCGGACATCCATTTTCCAGCAGACAGGCGATATACTTGAATATCACTGCTCGTTTTTGGTTTAGCTGCTATATTTACCAGTTTTGTTCGAAGAGAAAAGCAAAATAAACACTCGAGCTGAGATTCCAGGGACAAGGCGGTCACACACAGTCCCCTCTCCTGCCAACCCCATCCAGGGCCAGAGAGGGCGCCATGCCTCTGCCACTCACTCGGATTGTCACCTCTACAGGCAGACGCTGCCGCGGTGACCTTTCGGAATCCGATTTCCGGAGATGGCTACATTTGACTGACATTTAAGAGCGAGAGATGGAATGGGGCGTGTCTGCGGGGAGAGGTGACCAGCGGAGGGTACTGCGGGGGGATCCAGCAAACCTCCATAACATACATCTGCCCCGATATCAGGATCTAGGTCTAAAGTCAGTAGATAAGATCTGCTAGGAATCTGCATCATCGAAAGGTTGTCGGATGATCTGTTTGTGGTACTGTTGCTTTATGTGTTTCTTATAAAGCATCTTATAAGCCTGAGGCGATTTTTCCCATGATGATTTTAGGGATGATCTAAATGGGTAATGCCCCCCCCCTCTTCCAGATGCACCATCTGAACCCCACTTCGCCTTCCCGCCACTGTCCAGCCCTCCCCCCTTGGTCACATCCATGGGCTTGCCAACACATGGCTCCACATTACGTAACATCTGTTGCCGTAGGGACTTTGTCGCTAACGTGAAACACTAACACGTGATCCCAGATGGTATCAGAGCTGGGGGAGGGGGAGATGCAGGCTCGTCCGATCCTGCGTCATCCAGTGGGTTCTAAAGGGGGTTCTATTCAGAGTGAGGGGCATCAGCCTCTGTGGTACTTAAGAACGTGACCTGAAGACCACACTGTCGAGACTCAGCTGTTTAAAGCAGCATTTCTCAACCTGGTCCTCAGGGACCCTTGGACAGTCTACGTTTTTGCTCCCTCCCAGCTCCCGGTAGGAAATGTATACTGTCCTGACAGGGAGCTAAAATGTAAAATATGGGCTGTCTGGGGGTTCCCAAGGACAGCGGTTTAATGATCTGGAGACCATGAATCCTTCAGTGTTGTCAACATCTGTGAGATACTTATCCATTCTCAGTCCTCTATTTCTTCCTTCATATCATTTTCTAGTGGTGCGTGTGTGTGTGTCTGCTTGCGTGTTTGTGTGTGTATGTGTGTGTGCGCTCATACATTTCCGCACTTGTGTGTGTGTGTGTCCATTTTTCTTTTTTTTTTACCCAAGAGATGGTGGTGGGGGCAGATGATTGATCCTCAAGGCTGAGTGGAAGTGGTCTGACCCCGCTGCTCATGCAAAGGGTTGGGGGATCTTGAAGATCTGATGCTTCTTTGTAGATGTGGTCCAGGGTCATGGATCAAAAAAGACCATCCCGCAAATATCGAGCGCCTGGCCCCTGGCTGTGGTTCAGAGTTGCATCTTGCTTGTGTGACCAGGGGCCATTCTAGGATGGAGCATAAGAGGGGCACAATGGGGCCAACCTTATTATTACCCAATGATATGTTTTGAGTCGGTGAGTGACAGCGGAGAGGGCATTGTGGGGGCCAATCAGCTTTTAGCTGGGGCCAGTGTCCCGCCCCCCCGTACAGGCCCCTATGCGTGACTTATCTCCCTGTAGGTTTCCGTGTCTGAGGCTCCCTGCTGAATGACGTCCCCTGTCACCGTCATTTAGGAGGATCTCACCTGTCACGTCCGAGTCCGGGGAACTTGTTAATGAGCTCATTAATCCTATAAATATAAGCTAATACCAAGCCACGTCACCTGGGCCTCTCCCCTGACCCTGACTTGTTCCTGATTGGTCTATTTTATTATTTGTGTCCCTACCATCCATCACTGATAGGCAGCCAGCAGTATAATAAGGTGCTATGCCAGCTATATGTGTGTATTGTTACCATAGCGACGCAGTTGTTGTATAAGGATCCCCATGGTAACCAAAGGGCAACGTAGGGTGTGACCCCAGTGTTACAGTTGCCGATGCATCATGATGGACTATGTTCTGGAGTTTCAGCTGAACTTTGAGCGCCTCTGTGCCTTTCCAGATGAGTGCTTTTGCCATCTGGCAGAGACCTTTTCAACTCGTCAACATCTCCCTTAGAATGCCTTTTCGGACGGCGGGGCACCTGGATTTGGTACAGAAGGGCAGCGATGTGAGAATTTACCTGAGCTTTCATGGCTGTCTTGGGAGTTGTGTGACGTCTGATGATTATTCAAAACATCATGGTGTGAGCATCTGTGCTTGTCATACAGATTTCACCCTAAGCACACCGATGATGGAAAGTAATGAAAAACCAAAGATTTATGGGAATTAATAGCTGACTGCAAATCTAGCCTCAAATTCTATCCCCTTCCCATTTTACCACCTGCACACCTGAAACCAGGTAAACCAGAGCTGCTAATTAGTTGAGAGGTGAAAAGAGTGGAGGTACTAGTTCAATACATACCATGAAGTAACCAGCCGTTGTGTTTGATGTCATGAACTCATGGGTAGCAGTGCTACTCACTTAGCAAGTTCCTCCTGATCTCCTGGTTATTAACATCAAATTCCTCCATTGAAGTCAGGCATCGGAGGTTGGCCTCCTCTTTCAAACTGTGTTTGACTTTTGAAGACTTGAATTTTAAATATTTTAACATCGATGGGTCCCACAGGCTATTAATGTGCCGTGAGCTGTAATTTATTATTGCATTAGCGCGTTACCTCGGCTCTGTGCATTTTCCGAATGCTGCTCATTTTACCTGTGTTTTTAAGCCACCGTAAACCCCCTTTCTCCTGCAGTATGCTTTGGGCATTTATAACAAGGACACATAAATCAAATGGAACCCATTAGCTAAACCAGGAACTTTGCCACTGGCAAAGAAATATCCATCACGCTCGTTCGGGTGAACTGAAAAATGTCTCTCCCTGTCTTCATCATTTAAAGTATAAAATGGGAAAGATATTTAACCTCTGCTGACAAAAATGCTTTGAAATTATTGTTGTTTATTCATATTTATTCATATATTTTTATTTTGCATTGTATAGGTACTTCTATCTTCCTTTTCATATGTGTGTTACATGCAGTCAGTAATAGTATTTTAGGGGTTTTCCAGAGATGCATGCAGCACAACTCAATATGCCGCATTTGAGACTTTATTTCATTGTATTATTCCAATTCCTCACATCCTCCAGCTCTCCAGAACCACCTTAAATAATTGTTGACAGGCCATATCTAAGCCTGATTGGTCTAGAGCCTAGGGAGCGTGGTATTGCTGCTGCAGAGATTGTCAGCTCGTACATAGTTGTGCAGGCCTCAAAAATTCTTAACATATGAATTCATGTTTTGTGACGTTTACTAAGAAAGTAATATTTCAAAACGATATCAGAATATGGCAGAAAGGAATATCGTTTAAAGAGATGATTTCATAGGAGCTGTCTCTTGGATAGAGAGCTTTGGAACTCTGTTGGGCTGAAGATATAAACCCTATTGAGGCATTTAGCAGCAACCTGCAGTGGTAAGACTTGCGGAGGGTATTGCACGTCTCCACAGGGCGTGATGCCTTAACACGCCACCTTAACACTCCGCTGAATAAACGTCCCGGCACTTCTTTAGGAACAAGGAACAGTAGAATACTCCGATTACCGTCTCTGTATTGACTTTCTGTCATGGGATGTTATATTAATCTATTCTTGTCTGAATGAGAATGGAAGTGACAGGTATGTTTCCCAGAAGGCCTGTCTTGAGTGTGGATGTCTTCTGAGCCTGGATGTGTGAGATTCAGGCCTGGCAGATGGTCCCAGCCGTGGGTGCCTGCCCCTTTGAAGTCTCCCTCCAGTGACATCCTGGACTGTAAGGGAGAATCACTCTTACAAATAACTTAGCGAGCATGCAAACTGCTATGCAATCAGAGACAACATTGTATGAGAAGCAAATGAACATCTGGTCTTAGTGATCTCTACCTGTTTATCTCTGATAACTAATGAATAATTACAAGCAAACAACAATCATCAGATCATATTTGTCTTTTATAGTGCTGTCTTATTATATTCTGGTGATTTAAACCACAATGGTTTGTGTATTTATCTCTGGTCTTCAGCTGTCAGTCAGAGATGAAGGTGTTGAGCTGTTTGTTAGTCTGAAGAGTTTTTCTTCCCTTCATCTCTTATTCTGCCACAATCTGGGTCTTTTCTAGGACACTGTAATCTTTTAATGGGATCTCATTCCCTTCATTGATCGCATGCAGTTTGAGGAGATCATCGCACCAAGAGACCACTGAGCTCAATCTGTCCTCCAGACTCCGACAATCCACCTCTTCCCATGGCACTAAACAGCAGGCTCTCATTGACCTGGCACCGACTGCGAGAGCATCAGGATGAACACGGGTGTTAAATGGACAGGTTAAAATCAGCTATGATTTGGGACAGTTACTGAGCCCAGGGGTCTGGCAGAGCAATGAAGCAGCTGGGGTGATAATTGTGTTATTTGTCCGTGGGTGTGTGTGTCTGTGTGTGGATTATGTTTCTATCACATTGTGGGGACCCCACAATGTAATAAAAAACATTTTTTTTGACAATGTGGGGACCATTTTTAGGTCCCCACAAAGATCCATGAATGCAATCAAAAAAGTGAAAATGCCAGAAGTCTCGGATTTAGTTTGGTTTCTTATGGTTAAGCTTAGGGCTGGGTAGGGGTTAAGGTTGTCATGTTGGGATTAAAGTTTTAACCATAGAAGTGAATGGAGAGTCCCCACAATGATATCATTACAAACCTGTGTGTGTGTGTGTGTGTGTGTGTGTGAGAGAGAGAGAGAGAGAGAGAGAGAGAGAGCTGGAAGGATGACAGAGTAGACAAGGTCGTGTCACATTGCAGAGTGTTTCGATTGCCTCCACCATGCGTATGATAAGGTTCCTCAGAGGCACAGACATCCCACCTTAGGGATATTGATTTCAGGGAGGCAGATGAGGGGCATCCGGGAGGGCGGGGGGACTGGCCAATGCCCGGCTGGTATTACGGTAATACCATGTATATATTGCCAACTAGGGTGGGGCCAGAGAGTGGTGGTTAAATTTGGGGCGAGGTTGCGGTGGCAAGATAGATTTCCAGGACTTCAGGCATCATTTGCGGGTGTCAGGGAGCTGCTGTCAATTTGTGGGAGACTCCCAGGAATTCTGGGAGAGGTGGGATGTCTGGCAACATTAGGGTGACCAGATAATCCATGTCAGGGAGACACTTTGAGCTACTTCGAGTTTTACAAACTACTTTCGAATTGAAAGGCTCCTGTGCTCAGCTAAATAGTTCAGCTCTTCTTGTGCTTTGACTGGTTTGTTTCCTTGACTGAGAGACTCATCCAGCTGTTTCACATTAGCATTAGTGACACATGCATGATTATAGGAGGCTGACCAATCAGCACGCAGCAAGAACTCAGTGCTCAAGTGAAATCCAGGTCCTTTTAATTGAAATGGTAATTTACAATTCCTGTCCTAGCTCAGAGTGTCCTCCCTGACATGGATTATCTGGTCACCCTAGGCAACATGTGCTGACCCCTGATCATGTGATCTCGTTATATGACTTCCCCCGTTGCTTCGGATTGGTGCGCAAACATATATATGAATATTTATATGAGTGTATAAAATTTGAATTACTGTATGGCTTCTAAATAACTTAAACGGAATGAAGGCAGATGCAGGTTCTCCAGCTACTCTCTTATTGTTCCTAAAATTCACTATAATCTCTATATTTCTCCGTTTCTCCCCAGTGACATGCCCAGTGTTAATTTGCACCCTTTGCTTGTCGCTCTGAGAGCCTGACGCCAGGCAGGTCAACAGAAGCCAAGCGTCATAAACAGATACGGAGGACCCCGATTCCCCCCTGACCCCGCAGGGGGCCAGCAAAGTGGCTGAAACACATATATACAGTGATCCCACTCCCCCTAACTACCCTGCTACGGTCCCCAGCGGCTGTGTCAGGGCCCTCTCTGCTCGCCAGGCCATCAGCACTGCTGCTGTGTGACACCACATCCCTCAGATGCCCCTACGATGTCCCTTAGATGCACTCCGTCACACGGCCTCCGCCATGCGGGTGACACGTCTCATGCTCAGCTGTCAATCGGCCAGACACTCCACCGGTTGAGGGCGGCTCGGTGCCGTCTAGCCGCAGAATCGGATCTCGGATTTTCCCGCCCGCCGCTCTGGGTTAAACGCCGCCGGGGGATTGAGATCCGGGTTCCGGGCCGGGTCGGGGAGCCCATTAGCTGCTGGAGCGGTTTCGTTCCCAGGGAGGGCGAGGATCACTGACAGCAGTCCTCTGCCTGCTGACGCATCCCCCCCGGACCCCCAGCCACTGGAGCTTATCGTACCCGGGACATCTGATACCCCTCCTCAACCCTTTGCCCAAAGTCTGCCACAGTCCCCACATGGGTGTGAGATGGACACGTCATCCTTGCTTTGTAGGTCAGCTGTTTTTCCTCTATACAGCTGTATGTGAAGCCGGGGTGGGGGGGGGGGGGGGGTGGGGGGGGGGTGGATGATTGCCTCCAAAATGGCAATATATCAGGTAATGGGTCAGGTAAGCGGCACGCCACGCTCCGCCATAGTCCTTCAAATATGATTTTCGCCACGAGGCCCCGGCCTCGGCCAGATTCGATCCAGGGAACGATAAATTACAGGAGTGTCCCGCCCATGGGAGCCGCCGTGGATTATTTCCAGGAGAGACACAGCCCCGCCTGGTTCCCTAGTTGCCTTAAAGGTGCCACACGCTTGCGTTCTGCGCTATCCTGACACGCACAGCGCTCTGTGTAATCTGAGCAGGTTTATCTAGGACCCTGGGGACGCCGTGACACCTTGGGCTTTCAGAGTCACAGCTGTGGGTTTTAGCCGCTTGCTGGTCCAGCAGCATCCTCGTGCATCCTCGCGCTACGGAGATGCTCCCACTGTGCCAGGATGGGGGCCCAAGGGAGGCAATAAAGGTCAGTGAAAGGTCAGCAATGGTCACGCTAAAGTATCCAGCAACTCAGTCCTGAAGTATCGGGGGGGGGGGTGGGGTGGGGGCGTAACACTGAGACACCAGCTCTTGGAGAGGCTGAATCTTGCACTGCAAAGGCTCCGTCACAGCTGGCAGGACAGCCGAGGCCCATGGGAGGCCAGGAGTTAGCCGCCACTCGCTAATGATGCTAAGACGACCTGGGTGCCGGAAGGACTGCAGGAGCCACAGTGACCCTAATCTGGATAAGCGCTTGTGGAGGATTGATAGTTCATGAGTCAAAGTGGTTTCCGGGGGGCGAAATGAAGATTCATTTGCCATTTGCAGAAGAACAGGTGCTTTGGAGTATGTTAGCTTCCACCCATTCCATCAGGCTCTTCTTTGAGACATACATAGAGGTGAGAGTGAGGCTTAGGGTCGAAGCCCAGGGTCAGCCATTCTTCTGGAGACCTTGCTGAGCATGGGATTGAAACCGACTACCTTCCGAGGCCTAACCTCCTGGACTACACACCATCCCCTGAGCAACAGCCCCTCAGTTAACAGTTTCACGCACGGACTGTGCCGTTAAGCAGTGTATAAGGTGAATAGACCATTTGAATGCTGCACATCATGTCACCTGATGATCACTAGTGCTACCTGGTTCTGCAGACATGCGCTCCATCGGTGGGTTGTGATGATTTGCCCTCAGCAAACAGGATGACGGCGGCTTCACATCCTGCCTGCTCCAAGATGGCTGCCGGCTGTTTAACGCATTCTAGATCTGACTTCTCTTTGATTCATGCCCGGCGTCGCCGGCACTCAAATTTAACGCCATGCTTTAACTGCTCGGCACGTTCCGGTAAAACTCACCGACGCTAACGTTTTATTGGGCACCCTCGACGACACCCGTCAGCAGACAGGTAATTAAATTTACCGCTAATAGTGTGGTTGCTACGTGTCGTCATTTGTCTTCATATTTATAATAATTATTTTTTTTCAAATGATTTCTGCTGGTTACATTCATTTTCATTAATACAACACATCCTTCCTCGCAAAGTGTATAATTTCACGCTCGTGGTCATTTAGAAGGAAATGTAGCATCCAATTATGAGTGTGGATTATAATTTAGCTGCTCAGGCCGTATCTAATGTCACACGTGTAACTGCGGAGATTATGGTGATGTCGTGTGGTATCGAGCAACCTGAGGACACCTCTGGGTTCTTTCTTCCTCTCATGGGGCTGGAGACACAGCAGAAGATCTGACGCTCGACAGGCGTGTGACGGCCGCAAATGGTTGGAGCAGATATGAGGAAATCCAAGCCGGGCGGCAACTGGACACCCAGGGCCCGAGCAGATGTTTGTGAGAGTGAAATGCTGACTACGTTGGTATCACAATACTAAACGCTTGCAATTATATTTTTAAATTTAGCAATATTAAGCATAAAGTGATATTTAGCTAGTGGGGGACCCACTAGTGTTACTGTATACTTTATATTCAAAAAATATGGAGTCACGTAAAGTAAGTTGTTTTTTTTTTAATTCACTAATTATTAGCTACATTTTCTTCGCAGACACTTTTATCCAAAGCAATGGGCATTTTTTGAGAACGCAGCATCAGGGAGTCCCTGAGGCAATTTGGATGAATTAATGAATGAATGTTACATTTATATAGTGCTTTTCAACACACCCAAAGCACTTTACCGGAACAATGCGGAGCCACTTCAACCACCAGCACTGTCTAGCACCCACCTGGGTGCTCTAGTACGGTCACCAAATAGCAGCAAAGGTGGTGAAGGGGCAGGAGAGAATTCACCAATTAGATACAGGGGATGATTAGGAGGCCGGGTTTGAAAGGGCCACAGTGGGCAGTTTTAGCCAGGACAACAAGGTACGTCTCATCAGAAGGACGACACCATTTTTTACAACACAGTGTTCCTGTCACTGCACTGGGGAATTGGGATCCCCACAGATCACAGGAGAGGCACCCCTGTCAGTCACAGTAACACCCAGGATTTAAGGGCCCAACAGTAAAATCAATCAACTGACTATGGGATTGGAACCGACAACCTTCCGATTATAAGCGCAACGTCGTAACCCACTGAGCTGCACCATGCCCCCAGCGGGCTCCTCTGTGGGAAACTTAACTATTGTTCCCAGTTATCTTTCAACTGCTCATCCACTACTGGGTCAAAATCGGGGGGTGGTTAGAGCAAATCCCCAGAAGCACAAGGTGCTTGGGATGGCCGTCCATCATGGGACACAAACACACACAATGTGCATGGATCTCAGTTCACCTGACAGCATGTTTTTGGACTGTGCTGAGGATCCAGGGCGCCCAGAGGACACGCATGCAACATGGAAAGAACACGCACACACGGGCAAACATCATGTGGCACGTGAGCCATGATAACATGGTAAAATTCATGTATTATTTCACAGAATGAATCGTTATCTAAATGTCTAGTCATTTTGAAGCCGTAACTCTTCTCATAAAGCCAAGGTTAATTTAAACAGCCGGCTTTGTGCTCTATTAGCAGAAAAAAAATACCAGAGAGTCTTTAACGTTAAATGGAAATGGCTCGGTCGCGATGGAGCGAAAAATTTTTGTGCGTGATGGAAAAATGTTTTGGTCCGTGGCGACCACACGGACCTATCGAAATGGTGGGTCCAGCATCAGCCAGGGCTAATATCAGCGCCATCTGTCTCTGGGGTCGCGGCTCCATCCTGGAGAATTATTTATACTTCAGTCAATTTAGACAGCCGTCCCTACGCTGTATGCGTGTGCGAGGGATGGAGGAGAGAAGCTGGACAAGAAGCAGCAGAAAATATCGCCCCTCCGTAGCATGCAGGGACTTAGGATAGGAAGATTATACACATGAAATGTGTGATTCAAAACCTCTTCAATATCTAGACCAGTGTTTCCCAATCTGGTCCTCAGGGACCCACAGACAGTCCATATTTTTGCTCCCTCCCAGCTCGCTAGGGAGCAAAAATGTGGACCAGCTGTGGGTGACCGGGGACCGGATTTGGAAACACTGCTCTAAACCAATGCATTTTACAGCTGACATTCATTGAATCTTCAGTCCAGAAGGAATTGACATAATTTTCTTAAATTTAGGATCAAATTAGACATGACTCTTTAAGCTCCTAAAAAAAATACAAATAAAAAAATAATGACAAATCCGGCGACAGGGGATAAGCCGACTGCATAGCAGCTCGGTGAAGAATACGCTGACGGATCACGGTGATGATCCGAGACGATCTCATCCCCGTCCGAGAGCTTCCAATTCCCCAGAATCTCAGGTGTTTTGCCCGGAGACTCAATTATCCGGCTGTATCTGGGAGTCAAGGCCTGTTGAACTGTTAAATTAAATTTGCCCCACACTATTAACAGAAGCCCCGCAGTGTTTAAACGGCCCCCACTCACGTTCACCGTACTCCGGGGGCACACTATCTCGTGTGAAATCCTGTCCTCTGATTTTGTTCTGCCCCCCCCCCCCCCCACTTGTAAGGTGGCTCTGGAGAGACTCTGAAATTTGAGCAGAGTCAGTGCAGACGCCACAGACTGTGACACTCTGACCCCCTGGGTAATTTCTTCCCAGCATCTGAGAAAGGGGGTGTGGTCATCTGGGGTCATGTGACCGGGGTCGTTTGTGCTGACTTCAATTAACATGTTAATTAATCTGTTCGTCCCTGTCCCAGCACACTTCTTGGCTCCCATTTCAACTCCATAAAAGCACGGCGTGAGGTGGCTTTGTAGATTAGAGTGAGAACCAGAGTCGGCTCCTAAGTTAACGAGCCCTTGGTTTGACCAGGAGGTATCGTCGTTTATTCTGTTATCGTGCGGATCAGTTTGAGAATGGGATCAGTTGCCTTGGGTGTCATCAAGCAAAAGGATGTTAAATGACCTCATTCTAATGGATAATATCTGGACCCATTTTCCTGTCCTCCGCGGTTCAGCGACATGTCAGACAAAGAGTCCATTAATTCATCAGCCGCTTGGCATGTTTGTAAACGAGAAGCGTGGCATGTTCCGGGCATGTCCGTCAGACCCGTACCTCGGCTAAGCAGCTGCAGGTTACGGACCTCCTCTCGGACCTGCAGCTGAAGCACCTGCTGCAGCACCTCCTGCCTCAGGGCCTCCTGCGCGATGCCCATGCGCTCCAGCTTCTCTGCGTTCAGCCTCAGCAGTGCCCGTCCTTCGCCGGAGAAGGCAGGGGGTGGGGCAAGGAGAAATTGGAAGAGATGGAGAGAGAGGAGGACAGGAGGAGGGGATGGAATGGGGAAGAAACAAAGATTACTCAGCAGAAAGGTGCCCTTAGAGGCAGCTTGCATTTTCCGGAATTTTCCGGAAGTTTTCACTGCACTCCCTTCACGCCCGTTTCCTGCCAAAATGCCCATTCTGTCCGTGTCACCTGACTGATGCACTGCATGCCGAAATGACAGGAGGAGACCTTACCGCCAATCAGGGGATCGACCGCGGATGTTAAAGCAAACGGGAGGTGCTTCCTGTTACCCTCCCCGTCTATGCGTCTGCATACAAACAAAGAACTTTCCTGCCTGGTTAAATGTTTACCCTCGATGCGCGTCCTTCAGGGGCAGTGATCAGGGCAGGAATTCATCATAGCTGTGCCTTTCTGTTCTGAGGGCCCCATCATAATTAGAGATATAAATCACCCCTTTCCCCATAAATCTCCCCCCCAACCCTGTCTCATCCCCACAGAATAAACAACCACGAGAAACAGGTATGTGCTTTCTTACATGCTCATACCATCCATCATAATTTGCTCGGGCCTGCGATCCCGGATCACGTGACACGAGAGGGGTTAACGACGGCTTGTTAGATCATAAATATCATGTGACCTCGGTCCCGCGGCCGTGTGGAAGGAAGCCGTAGCCATTCGACTCATAAAATATAAATAACTCTAATAAAGTGCCAGCTATGATTTTTATCTTGGGGGATATTGGCGGGTCAGGTGATTAATATTTAATGGGTTTGGCTTCCTGGGCAAGGGGCCGCTAGATCCGGGCTTGACGGGAACAGCCCCGGAGCCGGATTCGGAGGAGCGCTCATTACGGAGAGCAGAGGAGCGGCCAGAGAGGCGGGAGGC
>JAODJU010000081.1:6100992-6115111 GCA_026776725.1 Gnathonemus echidnorhynchus
GGGGGGTGGCAGGGAGGCACAAAGATTCATGTCACAAGACCTACACACCCGAGAAAACCAGCCTGGGGGGGTTACTGGTACTGCATTATCACCCCCGCCCAACCTCTGTGGGGTAATCAGTCTGCGGATGACTGCACTCCAGCGCTCTCCAGTTCCAGGCTGCACCCAGGAGTCAATAAACCCATAAACCCATGTTTCATAATGAACAGCGCCCCCCGTTTTTCTGGATGACTGACTGCAAGTGTCTCATTTAATATTTCAGACTGTCATACTCTACCGATACAGCTGGAGTTCCTGGAATGGAAAACAAATGCTAGTTATTTCCAAAACCAGAATGAGTGTGTGTGTGTGTGTGCATATATATATATATATATATATATATATATATAATTTATTTATTTATTTCCAATATTGTAGAATGTCTGCCTCCACTGGGCTATGTTAAACCTGACAGTCATAAAGTATCTATTATTAACAAGCACCATTTTGTTTCTAATAATGCATACAGACATTGGAGCACAGCAGTTAGCTTCCAGTATATGCAGCTCTAGCAAACACATTAATCTTCGAAATGCATGAACTGGAATGGACCTGTGGTCGACTGGGCAGAGAAATAATGGAGTTTGGACCATTTCCCTTTCAGCAGTCGCTCTCTCTCTCTCTCTCCCTCTCTCTCTCTCCCTCTCTTTCTCTCACACATACACGCTGCTGGTGGTTTTCTTCTGGCTGCCTGTCCCATCAGGGCTCGATAACCTAATACACCAGCCTCGCTTTCCCTCACATTACATCGCTGCTTTGTTTCTGAAAAACGACGCGATTGGTCTTTACGTCAGGAAAAAAAGATTTCTTTGTAAAAGAGGCTCTCTCTCACTCATGGAGCCCTTCCAGAATTTCAAAAAGGGTTACAAATCATCAAGAGGCTCTATGCGCAGACTGCAACGTGATGTAAATTTGCCCTTGAATTGCCCCTGGCCGACAAAGGGAATGTCCATAAAGTATCCGTTAGCTGTTTCAATGAAAGGCCGCAATTCCATCTTTGTTATGGAATGGTTGAACACCACTTGGGGCCACAAGAGGGCAGATTCCATTTCCGCAGCATGTCAGGGGACCCAGACTCAATGCTTGCATTACTAATAACCTACGGGAAATATAAGCTACCCTCTAGTGTCCGTAATAATGAGCTTAATTCAAGTTCATCCAGGGGAACTGTGACATATTTTTGCATTTACCAGTAATCATCCTTTATTTACAATTTTAAGACATGTTGTGCCATTAATTACCATTTAATAGAAAATGCAGTCATTACATGTTGGCTCTTTCACAGCTAACAGGGTGTGTGTGGGGGGGTAAAGCACTTTCTTGTGTGAGTGTGCTGAGAGGGGGTCATTTTCATGGGGAATTAGGATGGACATTTTGATCAAAATGGAATTTCTACCACGGACATGGTATTAAAAACATAGCCTGCATAGTGCTACGAAAACTGCAAATGGTCAATCTATATACCACAAGTTTAAGACAAAATGTTGACGAAATATTAAAATGTACTTTGGGTTCAATTTGAGTAATTTGAGGATTCATCGTGTAAATATTTATGACTATAAATTTTAATGTGCAATAATTGTGATTAATCACAGAAAACTAGGTTATTAATTAGTTACATTTTAAAATCGATTCACATCTCTGTTTTTTATATCAGTTTTTTTTCTCAATAATGTTTTGCCATGGACATAGATGACTTTTCCCCCAAATGCTTTTGTCCATGTACAAACCGGTCAAGGAACCCCCAGTGCTGAGACCTACGTGCTTCTGTCGTTCTCCGGAACGTTGGATGTCTTTCTGGAACGACACTTCAGGGAGGGTCTAACTGCCGTTTCCACACTGCCTCCTACCTGAAGACCATCACCAATGGGCCCTCATTCACTCACGCTGCTTGTGAGTGAAAAGCTGGAATGTTTTCTTAACAGAGTTTCCAGAAGCGATGCCTTTTGCTGTTCCTCTGCATCGAATGTCGGCAGCCAGGAATGACTCAGCACTGAGGTGCCCCTGACTCTCCGTCAGGGGACGCGGGCCTCGGAATATTCCAGAAGAGACCGCAGTGATCCTCTCTCCGCAGGTTTACAGCAACGTGACGAGCATGGCAACGGTCTGGAATGGAATTACTCTGCGGACGCGGAGAAGGAGATATTTAGCTAATGGACTGGATTGGATTAGAGCAGCTGGGAGCTCGGTGGGAATCAGAAGGGTTCGGTTCTGAGAGAGTCCATATCTGCGGCGGGCCTGGGGGTCGGGCGCCTGCATTAACACCTCAGCGTCACACGGCGGGAGGCAGTCTGAGCGCGTGAGGGGAGTGGAGCTAACAGATACCCGCTGCTGGGATTAACGCGGGCCACGTTTTTATAAACAGCAGAAATAAATACACAGCATGGTGCACGTTCGCCTGCCCACTGCGGTGACACTGTCATTAAGGCCACATTGGACACAGATAAAATGACCTGATTTCTCCACAGAGATTAATAAAGTATATTCTGATATTGCCTTTTTGGGTGTTTTGTGTTCTGAATGCTTTGGACTGTGTATCACCGTGTAACTTCTTTTGTTAACCTGTTTCTTTTGTTGTTGTTCTGCGGCTCCGAGGGGTAGGACTCTGTATTTGTGATCAGAATGCAGTTGGTTCAAAGCCCAGGCCCCTAACTCCCAATTGCCCCAGGCACTGACTGACCCTGCATTCTGTTGCTTTCAATTAAAGCGGCTGCTTAATAGATAAATGTATTCAGTAGATTTTTCGGAGGCATTCAGCCCTCTAAGGTCCAACAGTAGAGTCACTCCTAGGGATGTGGCATCATTAATCACATGGCAGTCCCATGATTAAGGTGACATGTAATATAACTTTTGCCTGGCTGGATTGATTGGTCCCCCAGTTTGATTCAGCTGTATCTGATATTGATCCGTGCCAGTAGGTTGTCGGGTCCAAGCTCCTGTCCTCTCTCTTCCAGACTGCGATGTCTGGTGAAGCAGCTGGAGAGGGGAGAGGCCTCTGTTGTGGACCTGAAGAAGAACCTGGAGTATGCAGCCTCAGTGCTGGAGTCCGTGTACATCGAAGAGACCAGGTACCCTCATTCAGGCAATAAAAAGCTGTGGACCTTCAGTAACATCTCTCTGTCCCCTAGTCTTGTCCCCTCTGTTCTCCTGTAAGGTCTCTCTGTCCCCCAGTCTTGTCCCCTCTGTCCTCCTGTAAGGTCTCTCTGTCCCCCAGTCTTGTCCCCTCTGTCCTCCTGCAAGGTCTCTCTGTCCCCCAGTCTTGTCCCCTCTGTCCTCCTGCAAGGTCTCTTTGACATTCACTGGCTCGCCCCCTGCAGGCGGCTGGTGGACACGGAGGATGAGCTCAGCGACATCCAGTCAGACGCGGTACCATCGGAGGTGCGCGACTGGCTGGCGTCCACTTTTACGCGGCAGATGGGCCTGATGCTGCGGCGGACGGAGGAGAAGCCTCGTTTCCGGAGCATCGTACATGCCGTGCAGGCTGGGATCTTCGTGGAGAGGTGGGTCCACACACACATGCGTGGTCACACTCAGGCCTCCGAAAGAGTAATATGATAATTATAATCATGCAATTACATTTATTATTATTTATTATAATATTATTTTTAAGAGCTTAATTCCCTTTGTCCATTTTCAATTTTTCTTTTTCAGATTTAGGTAATTTACCTCGTTTTGTATTGATGGTTTACATCAGATTCATTACTTTACATCGACAAGATTGAACATATTTAAGTGAATTTATGGAAAAACTGATTCTCTGTGCAAAAAGAAAAACTGTGTATTAGATGTAAAAAACTATGCAGAACATGTGTTAATTTAAGCTAGTGGTGATGCCAGGGGGTCTACGCTCTTCGGTCCACCTTGACAGATTTCGCTCAGCAGCCGCATGTGATGGGAGGATAACACCAGACTGTCCCTGACTGTCGCTCACTGTCCCTGACTGTCCCTGACTGTCCCTGACTGTCCCTCACTGTCCCTGACCTGTCCCAGACTGTCCCTCACTGTCCCTGACTGTCCCTGACTGTCCCAGACTGTCCCTGACTGTCCCAGACTGTCCCTCACAGTCCCTCACTGTCCCAGACTGTCCCTCACTGTCCCTGACTGTCCCTCACTGTCCCTGACTGTCCCAGACTGTCTCTCACTGTCCCTCACTGTCCCTGAATCTCCCTGACTGTCCCTGGCTCTCTATGACTTTCCCTGACTGTCTCTGACTGTCCCTAAATCTCCCTGGTTCTCCCTGACTGCCCCCGGCTGCCCCTCACTGTCCCTGGCTCTCCCCGACTTTCCCTAACTGTCTCTGGTCTTATCTCCCCCCATACAGGATGTACAGGCGGACCTCAAACATGGTGGGCCTGAGTTACCCCCCCTCCGTCATAGCTGTCCTTAAGGTATTCCGTCCCGACCCGGTCACAGCTGCTCAGAGCCACCGAGTGCTTACCTGCCTTTACAATAGGCCTTATATTCGGCCATATGTAACACGTAGCTTCACACGGCACATGTGCATGTAATGCATGTTACAGCCCCCCATCCCGTCCAACTGGCCTGTCCCTTAAAGAGCCTGATTGTGTTTCTGTGCCCAGAGTCGCAATAAATACATGCTCAGCTGTGTGCTCAGTGATGTCATGCGCTGCACACGCTCCCTGGACACAATTCAGATCATGCCATGCAAACTCATGAGCTTAACATGTCATCCTCAGTCAGCAAAGCCTGACTGTGTAGAACCAGGTCCTCAGATGAGATTTTAATCAGATAAACTCGTCTAATAATCTGTGATAGCAGACGTACATTTCTTCTGTTGCTAGAGAAACACTAGAACACCCAAAAGCAACCAGTATACATCAGTCCACACTGACTTATAAACTCTTTTGGTTTTAGTTGGATTTATTGGGGAGATCCCACCAAAGGGAAATAACTGAAATCATTATATACATATATACTATGTAATCAAAAAACATTTACATTTATTAGACACTTTAATTCAAAGTGGCATTCAGTTCAGAAAGCAGTATCAGACAATCCCTGCAGCAGTTGGGGTTAAGGGCCTTATTCAAGGGCCCAACAGTGAAATCATGGGATTCGAACCAGCGACCTTCTGATTACAGCCACACACCGCCCTCATAATAAATATATATGTAAGTTTATGGATGTAAAAAAAATGGATGTAGGATCCATTTGTCATCCCAAACAGTAAAATTAACTCCTCTTCTGTTCCAATAGAACACTGACAAGTGGTCATTCGACGTGTTCAGCCTGAACGATGCCAGCGGAGATCACGCTTTAAAATTCATATTTTATGACTTGCTCACAAGATATGACCTGATCAACCGCTTTAAGGTAAGCAAAACGGGTCACTTTTATCTACATTTTCACATGTCATAGTTTGATATCAAAACAAGAAGAGGCTATTGGATAATCTCCATCTGTATTGAGAAAAAAGAAGGTTGCATTTAAGATGAACCCGAACCAGTTTTTCTGGGTTGTGTTGCGTAAGGAGGGTTCCAGTGACCTGCCCCTCACCCTGGCCTCTCCCCTCCTGTCCTCCTAACTGCAGATCCCCATCTCTGCCCTGGTGTCCTTCGTGGAGGCGCTGGAGGTGGGCTACAGCAAACACAAGAACCCGTACCACAACCTGATACACGCCGCGGACGTGACTCAGACGGTGCACTACCTTCTGCTGAAGACGGGGATGGTGGTTAGTACACGGCCGGTCACATACTCAGACGCAGCAAGGCATCATGGGAAGCCTGGCGGTGGTACAGTGTAGTACCGGGTCACATGTTCATTCACAAACACAGCCAGGAATCATGGGAAGTCCAGTACTGATACCACTAAAGATTTCTGCTGATGTTCCACCAGGAATCTACCCACAATGCAGTGAGAGCTCGCTCTCTGTTGTACGCTTTGATAGATGGTGCCATAATGGCTTTGGGCATGACAGATTTGTGCTTTTACTGAAAAATACAAAGACATCTAGAGCATATCGTGCCTCTTTACAAGGGATTTCAGTGCCTTATCTCCCCAGGACAGCACTGCGGCACTCTGACAGAGACTTTTGTCCGGGACAGAATGGGTCGTGAGACTGTGTGGGGCACAGCAGAGAAAGCAGTGGTTCCTGGGGGGGGAGGCATTTGAGAGCACAGTTATTGATTTCATATCATTTGTCACTGATCTCACCCACCCCCCATGTCTGGATTTACAGTGACAGGGTGGGGTAGCTCACCGAGAGGCACTCACCCAGTCCTGAGAGCACATCGATCTTCCGGCTGCCACTTTCACATTAATCTATTTGCCGTGACTTTTTAAAAAAAAATATTTAATTAATGTAATTTCTGCCACTGAAAGTCGATTGCAGTGCAACTCACTGGCTTCTAAAACCAACGTAATGTTCACTGTTGTTCAATATCCATGAAAAATGTGCCCAATTTTAACTGGCACAGAGATACGGCGCATTCGGCTTGTAAGTTGTCTCAGTTTGGGCGTTTATTCTTAATGATGCTGCACAGACACAGAGATGGAAGCCCCCCCCCGCCCAAGTAGGAGCGGGAAAGCCACGATCATTGAGAAATGTCAGAAAAAGGCTAATTTAATACAGGTCCACAATCACTGTCCTGCAGCCTTGAGCCGTTTATAAAAAAGCATGAGGCATTTTTTTTTAATCTCTCATTTAATTTTATCATGGAAAAAAAATGTTACAACAGCAGCTTGTTCCTTCAATATGTTTTTATGGGCTTAACCTTCAGAGCTATTGCATTACGGGCTGGGAGGCAGCATCCGTCATGGCGTATCAACACCACAGGCAGGGGGAGCCGGCGAGCATCATTCCCAGGCATGATCAGAATGCAGGGCCCTTCTTATCAGTCGATTTGTCACTGTCATCCCAGTTAATGCCACTTGTCCTTATAGAAAACACTTCGAATTCACTCGGCGTATTCTCTCGCTTCTCCTGATCGTGGTACTGATGGGACATAGACCTCCTGTAGCAGATTAGGAGGTCGACCCTTACTGTCTGCTGGCCAGGGGTGACTCAAGGTTTTTGTGAGGTGGTGGGTATAAGAAGGGCCATAATTCAAACAGAGGGGGCCAACCTTGTCATTAACCAATGAAGGAATCGGAATTGGTGACTGAGAGAGTTGGGGGCACTCTGCGGGCCAATCAGCTTTCAGCTGGGGCCAGTGCCCCGTGACTCCACCCCTGCTGTAACATCTTATGGGCTGGACTATGACCGACGGGAAAAGCAGGGGGGAAGCAGTCACATGGCACCCAGGGCCGACTTCACCACCTCCGTCCTCCCGTTTGTTTCGCTCTCTTCCTTTCCCTCTCATTCATTCCTCTATCGCTCCGCACCTTCATCCTCCAGCACTGGCTCACGGAGCTGGAGATATTCGCAATGATCTTTGCTGCGGCCATCCACGACTACGAGCACACTGGGACCACCAACAACTTCCACATACAGACCAGGTAAGGGGCGTGTCCATGAGGGAAGGGGGTGGGAGGGACCCATTGATGTTTACTTCTGTCAACTGCGAGCTGCACTTAAGAGTCAAAGTGTAGTTTACTCAAACCATGTATTTTCACAGCGCCCCCTGTTGGCCACAAACATTACTGACTTTTTCAGCGGCGCCCCCAGAAACAGCAAACCATCCTCTGCCTGGGCTGATATGACCTAAACAGTGACACCATTTATACACACGGGCAAAATGATAAGCAGACACAAGGCGGAAGCAGCAGAGCCGAACGGGGAAAATGATGGTGTGGAAAGATTACCGGGATTGACTCTGGCGTCAGTCAGGATCCGGGTTACTGGGCCGAGACGAAAAAAAGCACCAATTTACACAAATCATTCAGGACGAGCGACAGGCGGAACAGAGCAATGCAAACACCCCAGGTCACCTGACACCCAGTCATGGGTTTATATGACATAATAATGAAAAATGAAATACAAAGTGTACAGTGGAATGTGTTCAAAATAACAGTGACATATACATTATTATGAAAAAGGAAGTCAAAGAAAATGACGTTTAAATGATCTTTATGTTGGCGTAAAACTATTATACCATGTCTGTCAAAGTGTGTCAGCTTAGTCATTTCCAATTCTCACTTAAAGTCACCTCAATCTGTTCAGCAACCATCCAATATACCCATGTATTTTTTTGACTTGACCAATATCACGCCATGTTTGGCTAATTGATAACTCATTGAGTTATTTAACCTAATCAGTTAATTAATTAATTGAGCTGGTGGTGAAATTTAATGAATACAATGAATGTCTGGGGTGCCCCAGAGGAGAGGTTTGGGACGCAAAGCGGCGTTCATCTAGCCATCCAACAAGGTATCGGTAACCTTTTGGAGAACAGAAGTTCTCGTTAGTTTTTATTGTGTTGCTCTTATTTTGCATATGTCCCAATGTTAAATTGTGATTTTTTGTTCTGAGCCAATGTGCACCTACAACCCAGTTAAATAGCTTTTAGCATTTTTCTTGACTGCCTGAGACTTTTGCGCAGTGACGTATATCACAGAATATTGGTATTATTTGCTGTTTTTCGTTTTTAATTACAGATCAGACGCTGCCATCCTGTACAATGACAGGGCGGTGCTCGAAAGCCACCATGTAAGTGCAGCATACCGCCTCCTACAGGACGACGACGAAATGAACATCCTGTACAACTTATCAAAGGATGACTGGAGGTGAGCATGTGGAGAGGCCAGGCATGACTCACCTCTGATGGGGGTCATTTCACGTAGTGGGTCATGAGACATGCTTTTTTTCATGTTTAGAGAGAAGATTAGACAGCGATAACGATCAAGCATAAGGCATAATCTGACACAAAGGGCTGTCTTTTTATTGTTATTATTATTGTGTTTCTTAGCAACCGTAATCATCACCTTGATCGCTGTTTTAGAGAAAACAGACATGTTATTTTTACTCGTATGGATGTGTACTTTAAAAGACCTTCTCGATGGTCCAACGGCAGGACCCCTCAGTGGACTTGAAACAGCGGCAGTCTGTCTTTACCCCCAAAGGTGATCTGAGGTTGCCTTCTTCTCCCATCCCGCCACAGAGAGCTGAGGGCCCTGGTGGTGGAGATGGTCCTGGCCACAGACATGTCCTGCCACTTCCAGCAGGTCAAAGCCATGAAGAACTCCCTGCAACAACCCGAAGGGTCAGTTCACCACCAGAGCCACCGAATCTCAAAACCGGACATCGTCTCACACACCTTTTCTTACGGGATTTCCAGAGTAGCTGTATGAGACACCTAAATCGCCCTTCCACATGAATAAACGCAGCTCTGCCCCAAACAAATACATGATCTGAGCCCCTTTGATTTATATATCTTTGAGTTATAAATCTTCTGGGTTCTGCTCCACCGCCCCTGCCATCCAAATGCCCGGACTTTCGGGGACGTGACCATTATACACACGACCACACGGCGCAGTCTGATTAGCTAGAAGAGCCTGGGGCCAGGCGGAGAGCAACCTCAATCAGCGACTCCAGAAAACAGCGCAGCAGACGCGATGGCTGCCTGGGGTGCAGTGAAAGGTGGATGGGGGCAGGGGACGGAGAAAATGAGCTGTTACCCAAACAAGAGAAAGCAATGCCGCTGAGTGCGAGCAGCGGGAGGTGAAGGAAGGACAGGAACATTACAGGAACATTCCGTAAACTCAGGAGATCTGAACACAGCTCAGAGCATCTGCCGTGTTTTCTGACCCCCTCCCTTACAGGATCGACAAGCCCAAGGCCTTATCTCTGCTGCTGCACACTGCTGACATCAGCCACCCAGCCAAAAACTGGGACCTGCATCATCGCTGGACCATGTCCCTGCTGGAGGAGTTCTTCAGGCAGGTGAGGTCGCACGGCCACCTGACGCTTGTTTACACGGCCCTGGGCCCACATGGCCCGCTGCTTGCTCACCAGTTACGGAGTGACACATCACATTCCGCCGTACGTCAATCACCTGGCCAGTCTCAGCCTGTGTGTTTACATCCACAAGCTTGCCCAGTCCTCTTCTATTCACAGTTGGTGTGTCCTGTGTCACCTGAAATTGAATTTTCTGCACGGTTACCTCTCGACTGACCTTGTGGATTTTTAATATGCCAACCATTCTGCCCTCTAAGCAGGAAATCCCCTCACATATCTAAATAATTGGCGATGCATTTCTTTTGACCTGGCCCTGCTTCCTTCCTCTCTGATGTGAGGTGATTTTTTTCACTCATGAGAGTTTTACTTACACAAAAATGTTCTGAAGGCAGAAGGAGCAATGATTGGTTCAGAGAGATAACCAATCAGATTGTAGTGGTTGCAGGTCCAGGTACAACTCCTATGGGCAATTTTTTCAGCCTCCTTTATGCTGCCAGGCTGCCAAAACATGATCATTCATAAAACTGGTCCAAGGAGCTTTGCTGAGAATGCCAGCCAATGGCAGCTGTTGTGAGTGGTAGGCAGGGGGAAGATTCCAGAATAGCTCCCAGCATTCCGTGCATGCTTGCCAATGTACCTGCTCACTTCATGTACAACCTTCATCCAAAATCACAAAAAAGTGTTTGTCTTGTAAAAGTAACTTGTCCCAGGGCTTAACATTTATTTGACATGCCATCGATCAAATTAATAGAAAATGCCAAAACAACAAATGGCACTGGCCTGCCTTTAATAATGATTATTTTATAGCATGGCTGTCTGCAGTGATGTAAACATCTTTGCAGGTGCGTGGTCATTAAAGTGCAGCTGTGAAAAGCTCATTATCAAAACAGCTCCCGGGACCTTTCTGAGATCATCGACATGCAGAAATAAGAGCCACTTGACTTGAATCAGTCTTCTAATAAAATCAAACCTTTGCGGTCGTCGGTGTGAGAGAAATCGAGCAGTTTGATTCCGATGACCTGGCACTCAAGAAAATGATGCCAAATATCACCTGGGGAATAGAACTGTCTTGCGAGCACTTAGATGTATTATGGATTGGGCATGACAAAGGACAGACGATCCACATTGTGGCTCACAAAACGGGACTTTATTAAAACTCAGAAGGAACACAAGAAACAAACCGATCACAAGGGGCCAAAAACAAAGTAGGTAAATGACAGAACTAAGGCAGGGAGCAACACGGGAACAACCATAACAAACATAGGTCAACATCGACTACAAACACACACAATAACCAACCGAGGAACAAGGGCATGGGTGGCACATATATACACAGATAACGAGGCTAAGACGAGGGACAGGTGTCGGCCAATCACAATCAAACGCTAGGGCCGGGAACAACAAGACACAGGAGATGGATATATTTACAAAGGACTCAAACACTAGGAAAAGGGTGAGCAGTGACACCTGCTGGCCAGGCAGGGACTAATCCTGACAAGATGCTAGCCTTGCTGCTATTAGTTTTGATTTAGTTTTGTACCAAACTGTGATGTTAATATTAAATAAAGGCTTATTATTACAGTAGGTCTGCTTAGGGAGGATATGGTGAAACTCAAAACCCAGTACCAAAGGTTGTGTCCCCTTAAAACCACCCTGGCAAGGCTTCTGAGATAGTAAAAGGCTTCAGTGACCTCAATGACAAATGACTCACGGATTTGAGAATGGATTCAGTCGTAGGGGAACATAATGCTTCATCTACTCTCTATGTACATGCATGTGCCACTTCTGACACCAATGTAGCTGATTCACCGAGGACAGCCTATGGTTAGCCTCAGGCTCACCAAGAACTCGCTGCATCACCAATAGGCCCCTTTCCGAGGCTGCTAGGATCTATACTGTATGCTGGGAACTGGTAATTCAGCTGGTTAGTTAGCAGTGGATAGCACACTGACAGATTCAGGTTAGCGCTGGGTTATAGTAATGTCTTAAGTAAGTTGGCTGCGATTCAAAGCAGCGACACGTAGCTTCTGGTTGCTCATTGGCTCAATGTACTCATCGTCCATTACCTTGGTGACGCCAAGTTCTCTGTTGCCAGGGCGATAAGGAGGCGGAGCTTGGACTGCCCTTCTCCCCGCTGTGTGACCGCAAGTCCACTATGGTGGCCCAGTCCCAGATTGGTGAGTACCCTCCCTGGTCCATGCTAACTGAATGATAAATATTACAACGGATTCCTCCACTGCTGTCGGTTTAGAGAACAGTAAGTACCATGTTCTTGTGTCGCCTCGGTGATGTCACCGCCCCCCTCCCCCCCTCAGGGTTCATCGACTTTATCGTGGTTCCCACGTTCACTGTGCTGACGGACATGGCAGAGAATATCGTCACGCCGCTCATCGACGAGGCCTCGCACTCGGGACTGGCAGGATTCCGTCGCTCCAGGTTTGCCACGCCCTGTCAGCCCCCCCCAGTGATTCTTCCCCGACCCCCTAACAGTTATGATTTGTGGGTACCTGTTTCGGCCCTCCGCCAGTCCTCTGAAAGTCAAAAAAACTTTATTCGTAATTCCTGGAATTCTTCATTCCCATAGCGGGGAATTTGTCGGTAAAGCTTGTCAGTACCTAAATCTGCATCTTCACCTCAGGCACACAGACGTCCAGATGTTTTCCCCTCACATCACTATGTCACATCTGTATCTTTGATAGCTTCTGCTTTCTCATCCCTGGTTGCCTACGGGCCGCCCGTACGTGTCTGTACACCTTGTCTCATCCATCACAGCGCCCCCTGCCTGTGATCCCAACCACCACCTCTCTGGCGAGCTCCTGCAGTTTCCCTCACCTTAATCAAGCCCCCAACAGGTTCTCCCTTCCCCATAAATCAGAGGCTGAACTTTGACATCTCCAGGATGGAAGTGGGGGCCATGGGGGTGGCATACGCTGATGACAGGCCACTAAGCGGCAGTGACAGTTCTCAGTAGGGCCTCAGTTGGCGATGCTGGTGGTTTTGCTCCGCATCTGCTGCCGTCGCATTATAGCGACGCAACCCCCATGACTCTGCATGGAAGCCTTGCAACAGGACTTCCTGCACACGTCCCATGTTGCTTCATAACTGCCTCCCACCCCCCCCCCCCACAGTCTTAACAGCATCAACTCCGCCGACGCGAAGCGCTACACCGCAAAGACCACCGGTTCTGACGGAGGCACGTCCCTAAACTGCTCCCTGCTCAGCGTCGACCTCAAGATCTTCAAATCCCTGTGGAGCGTCGAGGTGGCCCAGAACCGGGAGAAGTGGCAGGCCCAGGCGGCCAAAGGTGCTCTGGGGCCGGGTTGTGCCATGGGGGATGAACAGCAGGAGCTAGAAATCTTGCACAACATGGTGAGGTCAGGAATTCCCACTTTGCAGGGTCACTGAAAACCAGGCCTTTCAAAACAATTATAAACGTTTCTAAGCACTGCAGGGACTTGTGGGTAATGAAACCACAGTAGTGTAGCTATTATGGACCACTGAGCCAATTGATCCAGCACTTTAAGAAACACCCCTCCGCAGTCAGTACCTGGTATCTGCCATAGAGCCACTGTGACAATAAATCCTCATACTCAACAGCCACCACCCCCCCCCCCCCCGCCCCCAGAAAATTCCATGGTTTGACCATTTCATTTGTGTAAAAACTCATTTCAGAGACCTGCCCAGGTCCATAGCTCGGACACGACACAATATAAATATAAAAATGCAATAATAACAGACAGCATTGCAGTTTCTGTTCTGCTGAGGGACACACAATCATCCTGCACATAATCCCAGAATTTTTTCAGCTGTGTGAAGTTGTTTTATGTCTCTCCAGAGAGCCCTATAAGAATCTAAAGTAGTATCTATCCTATCTGTCAAAATATGGGGGGGGAATCATAAAATCATCTTCTGGGGATTTAGGTGATAAACAGGCTGGAAATGAACAGCGATTCCCATAAAACTCCTGGACAAAGCTGTTTGCGTCTCATGTGGCTTTCTGGAAAGTGCCGTCTAATGGAGTAGCTGCAGACCCAGCTGAGTAACAGCCCAATTTCCAAAGAATTCAGGGAAACTGAGGTGTAATTCAACCTTCTGTTTACTTTCTTCCTATCAAAGATCCAAACAGCAAACCAGAGGTGGAAATTTCAGGTCCAGAAAGTACAAATCCAGACCAGGATTTTGTTTCAACCAACCAGTTGAGTACTCTGTAACTGTGACTCTTTA
>JAODJU010000081.1:6115211-6133870 GCA_026776725.1 Gnathonemus echidnorhynchus
TGAGGTACCCTGAGCAAGGTACCACCCCCAAGCACTGCTCCCCGGGCGCTGAATTAGCTGCCCCCTGCTATGTCACACATGGGTTAAATGCAGAGGACACATTTTATTGCTGTGTGCTGTGGTGTGTCAACAATGACCACTGATCACCACATTCTAATTGTAAATTTTCCACTTAGTGAATTTCTTAGAATGATTCATTTTGAATGTATGGCTTATTGACCCTAAATGCTAAGAATATTTAACCTCAGCATTTCAACAGTGAACGTTTCTACCCGAAGACCATTAAATAACCTTAAACATCCATGAATCTTTGTTACATGTGTTGTAAATGCTATAGTATTTTTAATCTCTTAAGTATGTGTAAATGTTATTCATAACTATATTTAACTAAAGCTGTTTCTTTCATTGTTCACTGCTTTTGTATATGATGTGTTTTTTTTTTTTTTGCTGTAATGTACTTTTGTCATTGAGGATTTCCTTGCTGGTGTATTATGTATTTCTACTGAATATATGGAGTTCTTTCACACCTTGGCGCTCGTGTTTCTGCTTATTCTAGCTGTTCTCACCTCTCCGCTGTTCTTTATGCTCTGCTCCACAGGACAATGTGCTTGGCATCATCAATCAGATCATGGATGAATGTATCCCAGACGACCGGGCCAACAGGGATTTCTGCGTCAAGTTTCCCGAGGAGATCAGACACGACAACCTGGCGGGACAACTGTGGTTTGGGGCCGAGGTGCTGGAACCAGTACATCAGCAGTACTTAACCTAGACTGAAGCGGAGTCTGCTGCCAGTATTTAAGCAGCATGTGACCTAGACTGGGGCCACATTAGCCACCAGCACGTACGCTGGAGGTATACTGCGGGCAGCTGTTTTTACCTTAGCTAGCTAGCCGAAAAGCTACAGCAGGAATCCCAGAATAGCTGAGCTTCAATAAGCTGATAATTTCAAAAATCAAAGTCTTCTGAAAATTACTACAAAGGTTCCTTTATGCTACCTGAGTATATTTTAAATACTGCTTTTTTTTTTGTAAACAAAAACTAAAAAAAAAACAATTGCAAAAGCATGAAAGGTTTTTACCGTATAATTATGGACGGCAGGTTCCTATTGACACCTGCTTGCCTTGTTGGTACGTTTTGGGATCATGATGCATGATGATGTGAGTGCTGCCTGTAATCAGTTTCTGCTGGGGAGCTTGATGCTGCAGGGTATCTGTGTCGGTAAGACACACAGCTCTGTGTGTATCATGATAACGCTTGTGTATGGTGCAGATGGCTGGCTGAGCGCGCGGTCGCCTTATGACCTACTGGTACCTACTGCACCAGATGGTTTGGTGGGATTCCAGAAAGATCATGAACAAAATACTCAACGTGACTCAGCATGCAAACAAGTGTAATGCAATTTTCTTTTGGTAAAAACTGTCAGATAAGCAATTTAAAACGATAGTACTTGCTGTCCTGGGTCTTCAGTATGCCTTGAAGCATCTAAGCTCAAACAGAACCACCTTGTGGCAGACTGTAGCAGTGCCCACAGCAAGGTGCCGGGTGTGATGAAGGTCAGGATTTTCGCTAAAGTGTTTAATCTCCCCCTCATTCATCTCGGCAAAGTCCTATAGGGCCAAGGTAGCAGTGGACCTCAGCCTTTCCGCTAATGCGGAACGTGCGAACGGCCAGATCGCTCCGTTCTCAGCCCCAGATGCCGACGACAGTCCTGTGCAATGAAGGAAGGAGGCTTCCCTCTAAAAGTGCAATTAACAGGCCTAATGCTGCGCTTGCTGGTGGGTCCCTGCGTGCTGATTTGCATTTCTGCAGCTAGTCTCTGTCAGCTGCAACCTACTAGTCAGCGGCGTGAGAGAGTCTTCAGGCTTTGCATTTATTTTAATAGTTGATGCTTGCTGCTCTGTTTCTTGAAGCTAATCCCCGAAATCCCCGGAGCAGATATAAAATGATACCTCAACTTCTGACTGACACTAAATAACTTATAGATTTTTTGTTTCTTTTTTTGGGTTTAAAATGATTTGGCTCATTTTGTATCGTGTAATACTCCTCTGGTTCTGTTTTGTTTTAATTTTTAACTTAATATAATCCATTATACATTTGATTTGCTTACATCTAACAGGTGGCACCTGCTACCATTTTGGTTAATTAATAAGCGAGATTTCTTCATAACCGCTTTTTTTAATGCTGTGTGTTGGGAGAATCTTATTCCAGTTTCATTTTCATAAATTTCTTTATATGCAGGCTTGTGTCTTCGGGTCACTGACGTCTTGCTTTACTGCCAGAGACACTGAGAAGCACAGGCAGTCACCTCAAACACGTGCTAGTTGCTTTACCTGATACACGTAACCGCTGTTGTCGGTAATCAGGTTCATTAACACTGTTATCTTAAGCGGGAATCTATTCCTGGCCACTTCTCTGCCCCGTTTGGCTGTTAGAGCTGGTGTTTGAGCTGAAGTAAGTGTTTTGTTTGGGGTCTTCGCCTTGAAGGTGGGTCGTGTTGACAGGCAGGATGTAGCCCGACTCTTAAGCGCTTGCAGTGCCCCTCCCCCCATCACCGTCAGCTTAAAGCCCAATAGTGAGCTTCCTGTCCAGGCCTCAGCAATCCTTCCGATGTTTACAGTCACGCAGCAGGACCCCTGAGATCTGGGCACAGGTCCTGTCCTGAAGGCCAGCGAGCTTGTTAGTGAGCTTTAGACCTGCATTAACAGCATAGTGCTGAAACCACATTGAGCATGAATATGTATAAAATAAGCCAGACTCCCTCTCTCCTCGGTGTTCTAGTATCGAGTGTCATCCTTGTGCATTTACGGTCTGCGTTGCCGTAATGTAAACGTTGACTCCTTGGATGGCAGCATGCGGTTTGTACTGACTGAAGTATTCCTGCCCCCACTCTGCCCCCAGTGCCTGGCTGCCGGCTCCATCATCATGAACCGCGAGGTGGAGAGCATGGCCATGAGGCCGCTAGCCAAGCAGCTGACGCGCAGCCTGGAGGAGGTGCGCAACATCGTCCGGGACCAGGCGCTGCGCGACCTCAACCTCTACACCGACCGCATGTGCGACGCTCTGCGCCACTTCGACGGCCTCTTCGCCGAGTTCGAGCTCAGGTGACAGGGGTTGGGAGAGTGGTTGGAGGGATGTGGGAACGCAGGGATGTGATTGGAGGAGGAGAGGTGGGAGTGTGATTGGAGAGTAGGGGGATGCAGGGATGTGATTGGAGGAGAGGAAGTGGGAGTGTGATTGGAGGGATGGGGAGATGCAGGGATCTGGAGGAATATAGAATAAGGGGGTTTGATTTGGAAGGAAGCAGCGAATAGTATGAAAGAATTATGTGAAGCAGTTAAATGTAAATTTTCAGTCATTAACAACAGCTGACAAGAACTTAAAAATTCAGTGGCAGGTTTTTATAGGAATATAATGCAGTTGCTAGGCCATCTGCTTGATTTACGTTTTGTTCAGCTGAGCTATAACTGTCCACAGACTGGCTTTCCTGGCTACTCTCATGAGAGCCAACTTAACCCTGCCTGTCTGAGCTTTTTATGGCTATGGAATAATAACTCCTCTCACTGTATCCCAGAAATAGTCCAGTGCGCTTTCTGATCACTTGAGTGGGTCTCTGTCTCGCTTCCTCCAGCTACGTGTCAGCCATGGTGCCGGTGAAGTCCCCCAAGGAGTACTACGTCCAGCAGGAGGTGATCGTGCTCTTCTGTGAGACAGTGGAGAGGTGAGGTACTGCCACCCAGTGGGGTAAACCTGACCCCACCCAATGGGGTAAACCTGACCCCACCCAATGGGGTAAACCTGACCCTGACCGGCTGATGCTCTCGATGACGCAGTTAATGTTAGCCAGGCTATTACAAGGGACCGGAGGCTCTCTGTAGCTAAATAACCCTGCCTTCGCCCTCCGAATGTTTCAGTATCCTTACCATGTTTTCCAGGTTTAAAAGAGAAATGTTGCAGTTTGATGCCAGTACGGTGGTTTAGGTTATTTTTGTTTATGGTTTTTATTTTCTCAAACCCTCACAAAGTGGATCCTCAGCATAATGGCAGCATTTGTGATCATCGCCCATCCTCTGATGCTTTTGTAGGGCGCTGAAGCAGGGCTACCTCACGCAGGATATGATCGACGACTACGAACCCGCCCTGATGTTTACCATCCCCAGACTGGCAATCGTTTGGTGAGTGTTTCTGTCTCAAGGAAACGGCTTTGTTTTCCCGACCCGAATACATACCTTGATGGCGACTTTCTTAGCTTCTGGGGTGTGGTTAACCCGACGTCTCTCTCCGTTCCAGCGGCCTGGTGGTCTACTCCGAGGGACCTATCGACCTGAGCCGCAAGCCCGAGGACATGTCCGAGCTCTTCCAGCCGTTCCGCTCCCTGCTGAGAAAGATCCGGTACGACTGGGGTCTGCTCTCTCTGTCTCCCCTTTTAATACCAGTGTCCTGGGCGCTCTAAGAAAGAACCGTCCTTCCTGCAGCATTCTGCAGCATTCTTGGTAGGCGGGGATGCATGTTGGGCGGTAACATTGGTCAGGTTAATCAGAAAGGCATCCTGGGAAACCTCCGTTTGGTCACTCGGGGATCAGCTAACGTGGCTCACAGTGACAGGCCTGAGTGCCAGATGTCCATGGGAAATCACTTTGTACATTTTTAATAAACATCCTTTTGCACATTAAGGAGCTCATTTGGTAAAGTCATGTGTACCATTTAGTAAGAGGACTACAGTAGAGTTGTAGAGTGTAGTGTGTGTTCAACTTAGGGTCCTGATATACTAACAGGTAGCCATGTTTGCTTGTGTTAATATTAATATTTTCAGCTTATACAAATTTAACAACGTCAGTCTGGTTTATGAACAACATTGTTAGGTGGACATTTCAGGTCCAGAAAGTACAAATCCAAACCAGGATTTTGTTTCAACCAACCAGTTGAGTACTCTGTAACTGTGACTCTTTATGCTCAACTGGTTGGTTGAAACTAAATCACGGTCTGGATTTGTACTTTCTGGACCTGAAATTTCCACCTCTGCAGCAAACACACATCCAAAGACCAAATCCTCCAAAGGGGCCAAAACCAAAAAAAAAGAAAACTACAAATCTACACACAACCCTGAAGCTTCTAACCTTCAGGCAGATAATCCCATGACCTGGAAAAATGGCCAGAATCGGGTGCAACTTAAGTAGGGAACCTAGCTAGTGTAAGTGTAGTCTACTAATGAGGCAGTGAAAATCTGAAATTGACTCCCAGCTCCCTCTGGTGGCCAGTACTGGAAATTATATTGCGTTCATTGACGTGACTCAATATTCTGTTAGACCTGGAGGAGAAGGCCAAGCGTGAAGCAGAGGAGGAGGTGAGGTGTGGGGTTGAAGAGGAAGTCAGACATGAGACAGAGAAGGAATCCCAGGCAACCCAGCCGGGCTCTGTTGAGCAGCCGGGGCCGGTGGACCAGAAACTCCAGAACCGGGAGCTGAACCGACCACTGGACAGAACTGCCAAGAACCACATGGACACCGACGACCCAGATCAGATGCAGCAGACAGAGAACGGTATGTTTTTCGGATGGCGTGTACCCGTGACGGTTTTTTTAAGATGACAGGTGAAGCAGGGCTTCATCAAAAAAAAAAAAAAGAAATGAAAAAATTTAACATTCATGTCACAGAGCAAAATTTTAGTTTCCATGTGAAACCAAAGAAGTTCCGTTGTTCAAAAAAAATTATAAAATGAACTTCAGTGAAGCAAAACATCTTTTGCATCACTACACAGAGACTTCAATGTATTTCTCATACCTTCTTTTCAGCGGTTGATTAGATATTTATGGAATATTATACATTTTGAAACCAACCAGTGAAGCAGGCTTCACCTTCTTTCCATGCTCATGCATATTCTGAGCACAAAGATGATCGACACAAGTTTGATTCAAAACGTGAGTTCAGCCATCAGACAAAATAAACTTGCTTTTTTTGCCTTGATTTCTTGTAGGTTTATGGACAAGGAATTGGTATACTCTAAGTTAAAGAGGCAAGGGTTTGAAATAGTTCAATTGTAAATACTATATTTAAATAGGCCTACTTGTTTATTGTAACCAATCCCATGTATGTAGGGTCACTGTGAAAAAGAACGTGTATTTTTTTTGTTTTGTTTTTTATTGTGCAAAAGGAACATGTAAGTGCAGCAGTGAAATTAATTTTTTTTAGGACATGTGAGGATTAGCGTTTGTACCTGTTCATTTATATTACACTATTAAATAAAATGCTGTTTGATGTTTTGAACCAATATGGGGTGCGATTTGTCTTGTATTTTTGGACCACGCAATCAATCATTTCTCCTTACACATCTCATCATTGTGGATACAGGGAGGCAGGGGTGGCCTACCTTATTTCACCAGATCCAGAGTGGCAACACTAGTGAGGATTGATAGTTAGTTCGACAAAGTTGTACGTTACCCAAACACAGCGGTTTGGGTTACACAGTTGAAGACTCGGGATTTAGCCTAAATGGGGCCTACATGCAGAATGTTTAGTACAGTCTACATATATGTGTCATTGTCAGTAAGGTGAATTTTATATTAAGAAAGCTTAATGTAAAATATAAAATTAAAGAACATTAAGTTTATCATTCAGTTTTTTATTGCGTGAGAGGCAATATCTGTTGAAGCTTTGATTTGTAGGATATGGTTTCCCCCTAGTGGCTGATAATATTGTGACAAATTCGTTATCAGTGATTTTAAAAAGAAGTTTGCATTCCTGTTTACCACAATCACACTACGTTCTACGTATTTCTGCACAAATAATCATTTATTCTCTCAAATTTTAGGAGAAATTCAAGAGAAACCCAACTCTTCGACTCCAGAGGACAGATCAAACGGTAATGATCAGCCTCATTTGCGAAACTGACAATACTGTCATAGGAATGTCTGGTTAGTTTTTAGCCTGGATAGTTTTATTGATGATATTTAGCCTTGAAATTGTTTTGTGGCCCAGTGCTCTGTGCGTAACGTCGGTAGCACTGCCGATCGGCAACATAGTATGGGAGCGTCTTGTTGATGGGGGTCCTCACCCCAGTGGAGCGAGTCGGGACCCCACAGTGACCCTGCCATCTTTGCCCACAGATCCCGAGCCAGAGTGAGAGGGGACCTGGGTCCCTCCCCCCAGCAGGACAGACCGCTCACCTCCAAACCCCCAAGTACTTCTCCCTCCCCGTCGCTCCTGCCATTCGGTAACCGACGACTACAGGCATTTAGAAAAGCCGCCGGAATCGTCACGGCAACCCGCGAGACGGAGACAGTTAAGACACCAAGGTGTGGAGTCTCTGTAAGACTCAGCAATGCTGAGCGATCAATGGAAACAGCCGCCCCAGGCCCCCTGCTGTCATCATCATTATTATTATTATTATTATTATTATTATTATTGTTGTTGTTGTTTCATTTGGTTGCTGTAACTTATTATTTCTGTTATCATTTATTGCAGATGAGTGACGTCTTTCACTAGTAGTATTATGCTTTTTTGTAGTATAAAGTGAGTAAAATACTGGCTCTTTGTTTTAAGAACTGCAACATACCTATTAAATAATGCCATTTATATGTAACCCTGACCCCCCCACCGAGGACAAGCTTCAATACCGCTATGTCTTTTTTTTTTTTTTCTTTTTTCATTTTTCAGATTGTCAGTGGAGTGTTAACGACAGGTGATGAATTGCAAAAGGTTCATCTGTTCAGTAACGAACATATAAAAAGTTAAAAGAAACCCATTATTTTAAAAAGGCATACTTGTGATGTACAGCACTATAAAGAGTGACACATTTTAAAATATGAACACTTAATTTAGAAAAGTACTTAAAGTGCATTTATTACAAGGTACACACTATATTTTATAATTTGTGAATGCACATTTATTTTAAAAAACATTACATAGTATATGCTGAATAATAATAATAATAATAATAATAATAATAATAATAATAAATCCTAATTATAAAGTATGATAATGGATATTTCTCCTAATTCAGTATATTGTGTATATATTGATGTGTACTGAAAACCAAAATGAATTGTGGATTCAATATTTTAGTAGTTTCAGGCATACGGTGTATTTATATGTGGTGTCTCTGTGCCAGGTCACTAGGGTGTATCACCCGAAAGCCCCCACTGCCCCCCTCCCCGTGGGGTCTTACACGCGGGTTCAGATGGATGCCTGTAGCTATACCAGCGCATAGCCATAAATATTTAATTTCCTGCTTGGTTGTGACGTTCTAATTGTTACAGGACAAATCGTTTATTTAATTGGTTGTTGTGTGGTACAGGACCGATAATTTATGATTTTCGTAAAACAATGACATGAATACTGTGAGCCTGTTTGCGGTATCTGTGTTTGTTTGATGGGAAGTTACAGCTGGTTTCCACTTTTTGAATACCTGGGTATATGTGTAGTTTTATTCTGTATTTTTAAAAACATTTTACCCTGTTTTTAATGCAGCCAATGCAAGATCGTTGCTTTATTAGTTTGGAAGAATTATGCGATAATTTTATCATTTGGAAGTTTTCTTTTTCTTAAGGTCACATCAGGAGCTAATTAGAAAGTGAATTGTCAAATTTTAAAGCTGATCTTCAATTAGCCATAATTATTGATAAATTCTTAGCTAACCAGTCTGGTATATCGAAGGCAGTGTTATGTTACGGCTTAGCCTACGTAGCTTTTCGGGATTTCATCTTCAGCACTTGGTAAATAAATGCAGGTTCGTTCAATATTATTACTCTGCCTTATTCCTGCTCTCTTACAGTTTTCTGGTGAACTGTAACAGTTCTTCATCTGTCATTCTCAATAGGGCCTCATCCCCGGAAAGTGCACGGCTTGGAGCGCCATCTGGTGGCCACGTGCGTTAACCATGTGCGTTTGTGTGCTTGTGCTGTCTGTGTCATAGCACTGGGCCAGAGCGCACTTTCTACTGCTTACAGTATTTCTGTTTTCCAGAGAAGCGCAATTTACGTCAGATAAACACTTGGGCATGCAGTGCATGACTCTGGCTTTTTTTTTAAAAAAAACCTTTAAACTAATTTTGCTGCCCAAACCACAAGATAGACCAAGTTGTCGATGTAGTTTCCTTCTTGCTCTCACCATCTGGAATTCACATGACCACGTGTTTCTTTTTACCAGGCAAGTTTCTTATTAATTAGCTAAGATGTGATGCGTCTGTTTTGTCTCCACAGAGTACAGTAATTAAAAGCCTTGTAATTAATGATGGATGTTGCAGGTTCGGCATGTGCGTACACCACCAGTCAAAAGTTTTTTCACACCACAGGTTTTCACCACTTTTCCATTTTTTTCATGAGCGGCAATTTTTTTTATTCTTGTTAAGCATTGGAAAGGTGAATGAACAACATTATAAGTTTCAAATTTTGTTTTGGTAACAGTAAGGACGCCTTCAATCCAGTCACTGATATCTGGGTCAGAATTCTGCGTGAATATCTTTTTTTTTTTTTAATTGAGCACATCACTCAGTTGTTTCCTTCCATAAAAAAATGAAGCCTTAATTCTCAAACCCTCTAAAACTGACATTTCATACGATCCCTGGAAGACGGCTGTCCTTACGTCAATGACACTGTCCAATGATATCACTGTGCGAAAACTGGGGTGGCCTTGCTCCGAAACGGAAGCCATGATTGTTCTCTCTACAGCAAGACTCACTCTCTTGTATACAGCATACAGTCCTAGATAAAAATGTGTGTCTCAAAGTCTTATCGTGTAATTGAACAAATCCTGTCAAACTGTATTTTTCACTACTTATTTGTGGAGTGATTTTGTTTTTAAGAGAAGAGCACACGTTCGTCAATATGCTACATTTTAAAGGTTTATGTTTGATTGGTTATGTTTTATTATTATTTAATTCTCATTCAGTTATTTGTCCCCTGGTTAGTTTCATCAGTTACTGAGTGTCATTTTTTATATATATTTATGTTCATGAATATTGGTATAGAAAAATAAGATTGTCTTGTACTTGCCAATAATTTACATGAAAATGTAAATTAATGTACCATGTAGTCAGGCTTTAGCCCTCCTACAAGTTGTTGACTAGTAAAGAAATGTCTTGTTTCAATGACTTACCAATCAAGAACTTAGCACCAAACCCATCAAGTATTTACCACTAAATAAGCAGTAGGTGGGTAGGTTGTATACTCACGTTCGCATGACGATACCAACATTTTTTATTTCCCAAAATAATTATGCGGAACTTTTGTGGGATTTACCAAATATATAAACCAACAGTTTGAGCATATGGAGTTATTTTGCTATGCCAACTCATTCCTGATTTTACTTTCGTTTGTGTTTCTTTGCACATCCTTCGTAATGACTCATCCCCAAGCTCCTCCCCTTGCTGTTCCTTCATAATGACTCATCCCCAAGCTCCTCCCCTTGCTGTTCCTTCGTAATGACTCATCCCCAAGCTCCTCCCCTTGCAAACATTTGGAGCTGTTAGCGTAGTGTCCGTTTGTCCTGTTCGTCTGTCGGTCGGCTGACACACAGCGCTCTCCTCTCCCTGTTACGGTGATGTCATAGCATCGCTGTCAGTCTCCATCGGACGCTACGAGATGATCGTGGACATTTACAAACCTCTATCTTGCCTGTCTTGTGTGTTCTCCTGTATAACGAAGGCTCTGTTGACCATGTGGTCCTATTTGCTACCATGCTAGTTTATTGCACATCTGCGACAATAAACCTGAATTTAAAGGGCTCAGATAAGGGATTTGTGTCTTTATTATATAAAAAGCAAAGCATGAAAGGGGGTTGAGTACTAACACACAAGCTCACATGTTTCCTAAAAGAGAATTTGCAGACCACTAGGCCTTGGCTACCAAGAAAGCTAACTCTTTCAGTCTTTCTCCTCGTCCTCCATGTGAATCACACATCGTTTCTCTTTAATCAGCTTCACCCCTGGCAAAAGAAAAATGAAACACAGAAGACAGAATCACAGGCTTGTTAAATTCCACTGAGAAGACATAGAGTCGCTGAGAAGCGGAGAAACACTGAAATGCTGCCGTGGGCGATTGGCGACTTGAGAGACGTCATCGGGAAGGCCGGAGATTACCGGGGACCAGTGGCGGGGCCTTCAGCACCGGCGTGTCTTTTCTCCGGGGCTTTTTCGATTCCTGCTCATGCCGTTCGCCCTGCTCCGGTGCCCCGAGTCCATGCGTTCCACCGGGCTCCAGGCCAAAGCCGGCCGTCAACTTCCCGGGAATGTTCGCAATCGGACCTGCGGGAAACGGGAGGTGTGAAGTGAGGATTTTCGGAAAGATTAAATTGTGAAACATCCATGGAAAATTATTACAGTTAATGTTATTATTTCAAGAATTTCCCCCAGGATCAATAATGTTTCTCTTATATTATTAATAGTATTAGTATAGAACTGGTACTATTATATTTTATTAAATATTACTGATATTTATTATTTTGAATATTCTGATGAAATTATTTAAATCAATAGGATCTAAAAAAAGGTAAACCAATAACAAACTAATAATCTGTGTATTTTGTAATAGTTTATTAATTTAATTAAATTATATTTTTGTCCTTGCAGTTACCCATCCATGACGGTATCATCATGCCCATCCTGCAGCTGGTTACCATGTCCTAAATGTGGAAATAAGCAATCTTGATAGAATCCAGCAGATTTCACCAGCAATCTGCTCCTACAGCAGCATCGATCCCTGATAACACGGTATGGAGAACATCTGCTAGATTACAGAGCAGGTGCTTTGTCTCCCTCATTGGTTATGATTATGGAGAAGGAGCTTCCATCTGAATCCTTGGTCCACAGGTCATAGCCCTGCCCTGACACACACATACACGCACACACACATACACACACAGATATACACACACACACGCACATGATGGGGGCCTCAGCAGATGCCTTCTAGGGGTCGAGTTCTAAGTGCTGAGTATTGTGATTGGTGGATGAATGACACCCAGTGTCCCTGTCTCAGCCTGGGGTCCCCTGCCCCCCCCCCCCATCTGTCACCATGAGGATATCTGAGCCCCTCCAATGAGATCCTGCTTCTCACCACTTATAATGTTCTTCCTTTATTTCTCAAAAGCAGCCGAATGCAATAAGGCCAATAACCGTCTTACTGTACTCTACCGTCACTATGGTGCATTTTGCTCACTGACACCCCGCCCCCTACTTAACAGATTTTATTGGTACCAATCCCTTAACAATAGTAATACTTTTTGATCACAAAGGAAATTCCAAATGAATTACAGCAGCGCACACAATACAATACTAAATTGCAATGTGCAAGGTGCAACATTTAAAAATACAGTTATAGTCTAGGGGGCTGGCAACTGGGTGGGGTGAGGGGCGGGGGGGGCAAATTTTATCATGTCCCCACCCCAAAATTTATTGTGAGGGACCCCTGCCTCTCTCAGCAAAGGTTACTGTATCAAAAGGGGTCTCCAAACGAAAAGTTTGAGAACCTCAGTAAACGAGACCAAATCAGCCAGACGTGGACACGGTTTACCGTGTTCGGGACGAGCTACGTCTCGCCGGATCATTCCGTACACTCACATGCGTAGTCCTGTGCTCCGCTGAGCACGCGGCCGCCCGTCTCCGGCGACGATGTCACGCAGTCGGCTGACATGTTGGAAGGTGGCGGGCCGTTCTCGCGTGTGCCGCGGTGCGAGCGCTCTCCCTCGCGGTCGGATCTCCCGGTATTCCGAGTTTCTGGGGCTGGAGCGGCATGGGAAGAGAAAGGTGATAAAAATAAAGACATGTTCTTGTTTCAGTGGAAATTTAAAAAAAGTAAAAGAAAAGGGGAGGAGCCTTGAATGGCGATGATGACCCAACGTAGGAAAGAGATGTTGGAGGTGAGCGATGCCCAAAACCTCGCTGATAGAGCTGAATTCAAGATAACTAGACTGGCATCGGGGCAGCTCAGTGGCTCACTGGGTAGCCCTGTATCTTCACACCTCTGGGACCAGGGTTTCAATCTCCACCATGACTCCATGTGTCATTGCCGGGTTCCTTCTGGATACTCTTGTTCCCCCCCCCCCCACAATCCAAAAGCAAGCACAGATTGATTGGAGTTAACAAATTGCCCATAGGTCTGCATGTGCGTGAGAATGGTGTGTGACTGTGCCCTATGATGGGTTGGCGTCCCCTAATGGGCTGTTCTCTGCCTATTGCCCATAGGCTCTAGACCTCTCCTGACCCTGAATGGGACAAGCAGTTTCAGAAAGTAGATTCATGCATGAATGGATCGACATCTTAACCCCTCCAGTGAGCAAACAATTTGCAGACATAGAAAAAAACTGACAAAAGCTGAACCTTCAGTCTGACCAACTGTGAACTGGCGATAAGATACACCAGTAAGATTAGCTGTCCTACTGTGAATCTGACCACATTCCCTCTACGAATTAGAGGGAAATTTGATGTCCACTCAACACCCATAACCATCACCCCTCTAAGCATGGAAGCTGACGGACATTTCAGACCCACAGAGCTGATCAGCTTGCTAAATACTAAGTCCTTCACCGCGGACGCCAGATGATCTCCTTCTTCTGCTGTTGAAACCCACCCAAAGCCGACTTTCGAGAAAGACACCAAAGCCTCTGGAGAATTCACACAGCCTCAATACATATAGCCTTACTAGGCTCTGCGTTAACTTGAATCTGGATTAACTAATCCGGTTTGCTAGTGATTAATTCGATTACAAGAACATTCTTACCAAGCACCCCTGCACATAGGAACTGGCAACAAAGAGCTAAACACTAGCATCACACCGTTCAGTAACTGCATGCTGTACTCTGCTGTACATTTTAGCGAAAATCAATAGAGTAAAAAACCACTGAATGAGATTCTAAAAGCATTTAATTACAATACTCTGAAACCTTAAGAATAAGTGTGTTGTAGTTTCCTTACGCACACAGAGGCAGCCCTTACCTTGCGGCACCGCGTGGAGGAGCACAGGGTACAGAGCAACAAAAGAGATGGCTTTGTGCCCGAGGAGGAACTGGAGCCGGAGGAGGAGGAGCATGAGGAAGAGGAGCTGCCCCGGTCACGACCGGCCTTTCAACCGCCGGCCACAAGCCGCTCGAGCAGCTGCATTTCAATGAAGAGGCTATTAGCTCGAAGTGCAGAGTGTGTTTTAATCAAGGGCTAAGTGCATAGAGAGCCAGCAAGCCTATGTGTCTATGTGTTAGAGAGCATGTGTATGCATTACTCTGTGTGTGTGTGTGTGTGTGTGTGAATGGTGTGCATTACTCTGTGTGTGTGTGTGTGTGAATGGTGTGCATTACTGTGTTTGTGCGTGTGTGTGTGTGAGTGAATGTGTACTGTATGCATTACTGTGTGTATGTGTGTGTGTGTGTGTGAATGGTATGCATTACTGTGTGTGTGTGTGTGTGTGCGCATTACTGTGTGTGTGTGAGTGAATGTGTACTGTATGCATTACTGTGTGTATGTGTGTGTGTGTGTGAATGGTATGCATTACTATGTGTGTGTGTGTGCGCATTACTGTGTGTGTGTGTGAATGGTATGCATTACTATGTGTGTGTGTGTGCGCATTACTGTGTGTGTGTGTGTGCGTGTGCGCATTACTGTGTGTGTGTGTGTGTGTGAATGGTATGCATTATTATGTGTGTGTGTGCTGCATGTGTGTGGGTGCACATGTGTGTGGGTGCACATGTGTATCTATGTCCCTGTGTGTTGGATTATGTGTGTGTGTGTGTGTGAGAGAAAACACATATGATGGAAATCTACCTACAAAACCAACACCTCTTTGCAGTTTTATCAGCCTAGAGAACTAGCTAAGTAATCATTTCCATTGATTCTTGAGTTTTGTGACAACAAGGATAAGTATCGTTAACTTAATGTAAATAAGACTCAGCGTTAAATCTCTGCAGGCACAGAAATGCAGATCCCTGCTTGTGTTCGTGTGACAGCACCTAAACCCAAACACTGCTTCTGTCCAGATCTGCTTCACTCTCTCTCTCCTGCTCAGTTCAAAAACCAAACCCGAGGTAGACCATCCTCAGCCCTGCTGCCCAAACTCGGATCCTCTCATCCAGCTTTTTCCTCCCTCAACTTTGTGCTCGTACACCATCGGGGGGGTGGGGGGGTGGCAGATGTTGTAATGAGGCACGCAGATGGTCAGATGAAAGAGGACACTGCTTAAAAAGGGGACCTTTATACTCCTCGCAACACATTCCCCTTTGATTAGCTCAGAGCTGCCATTACGGCACCAGGAGACAGAGACTCACTGTCAAAGGGGCCTCGAACCTGAGTCCAACATATCAGGATATTTTTCTGATATTTATATTACTGTTGCTGCTTTACTTTGTAGTCAGCACGAGCACATACACGTGCAGCTCAGAGATTATTTCTTAGACTGTCGTCCTACAGGCTGATGCTGCATGGAGGCCTAGCGCCCCCTGGTGGTCAGACGCGGAAGTGGGGATTTGCTGGTGATGACTGTCAGCTGAAACGTCTCAGCCAGCACCTGGTCCGCAGTCACAACACGATGCTGTTTCTGCATTCAGAAACACTGGTCGCTTATCCAAAATGAAGGCCAGGCTCAAAACGTATTCCTCGTGACTATCGTAGCATGAATAAAGCTGCTGCTGTTTGGTCATTGTGCCTGTCACCATGCGAGGTGACTCTCAGTGCCTGAACCGAGTTCATGTCACGGACGCAGAAGACACCAGGCAGAGCTGCTGTCGGGTCTGCAGGAGGCTGATGAGCAAGAACAGCACTGAAATGCATAATTATTAAAGCAAAAGTCACACACACATACACACACACACACGCACACAGTCATGTAATCATATCTTTTTGGGGACCACTCATTCACTTCTACGGGAAAAATGGCAGTGCTAACTATAACAACCTTAACCCCTACCCAGCCCTAATCATAACCATAAGTAACTGAACAAAATACAAGAGTTTTTGCATTTTTAGTTTTTTCATTGCAGACACAGATTTTTTATAAAATAGAGTTTTCCCTTAAGGAAAAAAACGGGTATTCATCACGTTGTGGAGACATTTGGTCCCCACAAGGTAAGGTATACCTGGACCACACACACACACACACACACACACACACACACACTGAATTATTCGTAGAAGGTTGCATACAGTATGTCAGCATTTCTAGTGTAGTGACAGTATTTTGACCTAGAAAGCCTATTGTACTGGGTTGCTGAATGGGTCCACCCGAGCCCACCATGTAAGCTGGGCCCTTAAGGACAGAGACCTTCCACTTACAGACCATGACAGCGTCGGCTGCACATGTATGACTGACTGACGTAACTGGTCTACGGATCGTTTGAGGACGAATGATTTTCCCCTGCACCCACCCAATAAGGTCAGGAGAAACCTGAGTCCGGACATCTGCGTCTGTGACTCCTCTACACCCTCAGACTGCTGGAGGAGACCACCCCCCACCCCCAGCCCTGCTTACTGACATCCCCGACATCCAACGGAAAATACACCACCCCAGGATAAGATTCTAAACCCCTGGTACCAGCTGGAAAATAGGTCCATGACATGACCACAGTGGGAGAGCGAGGTGGTCTCACATTTAAAACGGGGACATCCAGAAGGCTTTAGGTTCAATGCCCAGGAGGAGTCTGGCTAAAGAATCTTGCGGTACCCTGAACTCCCGCAGTAATCTGACTCATGATCCATACAGATGGAGTGAATCCAAAGTAATGTAGCAGAACTAGAGTGAACAGAAAGCCCTGCCTTACGGTAAAGAGAATTTCATTCAGGCAGGATGATAGACAGCCCATTCTGGAAATATCACCTACGACTTTAGAAGCTGTCATTTTACAAAAAAAGAAGAAAAAAAACACAGTAAAACAGCATTCACTGCCTTTTTCTTTCCTCACCCTTCATCATCCTCCATCTGATTTGCATGGCTGTATTTTATCAAAAACGGTTTATACAACCTCTCTTTAATACTTCAGCACTTGTACATTTGTACTAGTATGTATATGACAATATGTTAATTCATTATATGCCTGGCCGTCATAGGTTCATTCTCAAACAGCACAAACAGTTATACAATACATACATAATGCAAATATAATGAATATAATGATATAATATAAAATGACTTATTTCCATTAATCTAATTTCTTTATTATCTGTTTCCTCTCCATATTCATCTAATTCTAAACGCTGCTATTTTCCGAAATATGCTACTGCATCTTCAACGTCAGGTGGCGCTATAACTCAGCAGATTAAAAATCACGTTTAATAACTTCAATTTGGCTTCTGACAAGATGCAACAACGAAACACTCAGTTGGGCTCAGTTTGAGACGAAGGACTCAAATGCATGCTGTTTGTTCACAGGCAATTTGAGGGCGGACTTTTGTCTAATTTAATCGCGTTCAGCTGCATTTTGACACATATTTTATTTGTCATTTTTAAGAATGAAGGGAACCAGACATATACGCACATATACATACACGATTGGGCTTTCTCTTAGTATAAGTGTCAAATTTTGGACCGTTTATGGGAAAACCTCCCCCCGCCTCCCCCACGCTGATCCACAACCAGAAGGCAAAGTACCGCTATTGAATTGCCTTTAAACCGGACTCTAATCCTCAATATCAAACACCCACTTCGCACTTGACATAAAAAAAATGTATTATTGTTACTACAGCACTTTGCAGCTTACTTCACAATATAACGAAGTACACGGTTATCCTTCTCGTGTCTGTATTTTAAATCACCCCACAATTACACCCGCCACGGCAAACGTGTAAATTAACGGGGCTCGGGAACGTGCGCTTCGCTGCTTCCCCCAGTGATCCGAGACCAAAAATGAAGACGCAGGGCACGCTTTTCGAGATAGAACAGGGAGAAACACCTCAGTCACGGCTGAGGTGGGGGGGGGGGCTTCTGCGGCGCCGAAGGTCGGTTTCAGGATGGGGGTTGGGTTCAGTTCCGACACCATAATAAAATTTAACAGCTGTAAAAAGCACGCGGGTGAAAGGTATCCCGGCGTTCCCTGTTAATTACGGTCACAATATTCACTTTGCGATACCACTCCAATGCCATTGTTAAGTACAGCTACATCTATTACTACTGTCAATAATAATGTATTATTATTATTATTATTATTATTTTAGAGATGGCCATTGGATTGCGGTTATCAGCCTTCCTTCTGGGGGGGCAGCGAAATACTCTATGGCTCTGGAGATCCCCTGTATTTTGGATGAACTCCATTTCTCCTGGAAAGCTCCCATCCCAAATCCGTGTTTAAGACGTGCAGATGCCGGCTCGGGGCCAGGCCGGGCCAGGCCGGGTCAGGCAGCGACCTTGTGCTCGTAATTCCACCAGATGTCGCAGAGGGTAAGTGGGTGTGAGCCTCCAGTCCGGCGAGTGACTAACGAAGGCGTGAAGGAGCCGGCAGATGGATCCGGCAGACTGGGTGCTGAAATGAGGAGAAGAACAAAGCAAGGGCCTTCAGAACTGCAGGAGAGGGCCTGTTTGCTCCTGTAGTATGAACCGAGGCTAGCCATGCTAACTATGTACGTAACCTACTGTATGGACCAGGGCTAGCCATGCTAACTGTGTACGTAACCTACTGTATGGACCAGGGCTACCCATGCTAACTGTGTACGTAACCTACTTATGGACCAAGGCTACCCATGCTAACTGTGTA
>JAODJU010000081.1:6140128-6150284 GCA_026776725.1 Gnathonemus echidnorhynchus
CAAACAAGCCAGGCCTCAAGGTTAAATCGACCGGGGCCATGAATTAGTAATGGGAGGGCCGGGAGATCGCTTTCTGAAAAGCCATTTAGTGTCGTGTTGTGTTACCGAGGGCCCAAGCACCAGACGGCAGCAATCTGGCAGCGCAGCTATCGGACAGCGTGATTCAGCGCATTCCGGCTGCGGCCGCCCTTTCTCCGCAGTGCCAGCGCACCCCTCACCCTGACTTCAACCACTCTACTTTCTGCACTCCCCCCCCCCATGCCAAAAACAAGCGTTACGGGAAAAAAAGACCCTCGTGTTTATTGTCATCCGTGGGAGGGAAATTCCAGGGGATAAAATAAATACAACAAAAGGAGAGAAAATGAGGGAGTGGTGAAGGACGCGAGGCGCTCCACACCTCGCGGGTTTTTAAAAAAATATGAAGGAAACTCAGAAATAAAACCATAGCAGGGTGTAGATGAAGGTGTGGAAGGCGGAGAGTCGAGCAGATTTTTTTTTTGCGAGACCAGGTGGGGGTTGAATATACTAGGAGTTAGAGCCAGACGAAAGCGCAAAATGCCATGCTGTAACTATTTAAAGGAACTGATATTCCTAAAAACCGTTAAAATCATAACGCTCTTAAACAAAACTAATCATTTTTAATTATGCAACGGTAACAATTTCTGAGGATAATTTTTAAAAAAAAAAATCTCCCCCGAAGAGGCAGCTTTAACCGGATTTAAAAACATGATTCATAATTTCAAATTAAACTTTTTATAAAATTCATCTTTAACAGCTGATTTTTTTTACATCATCGGATCCAGACTGATATTGGGATCAAAAGCTATTTTGTCTGTGTTGGAAGACTTGTATGTGATTGGAAACAGCGTTTTAATGCGCTGGGGGTGTGCGTAGGTTAGAGGCTCTCAGACTGACCACATGGCCCAGAGCTCACAGCACCACCTGGAGGAAATTACCTGGAATGAACTACCGAGTGCTGAATCGGCGCCGGAATTCGAACCCAAGGCCATTGTTTACCTACTTGGCTAACTCGGATAATGGGAATAGCTTTATTTCAGAAGGGTGGAGAGAGAATTAAAGTGGAAATAAACCAAAACCTGACGGAGAGCGATTGGGAATTACACGTAATGTCCCCCTGACCCATGAAATTAGAAGATATGTCAGTGTATGATGGTACACTATAATAAGGTACTGATTAAAGCTAACGATTAAACATACCCTCCATTTTAATTATTGTTCTTGATCGTGTTTTTGTCTCCACGCTAGGAATATTATTTATGTTTATTTATAATGTATTCCACGCTCATTGCAGGTGATTAATTACGAAAAACGTGCCCCTGTTATTCATATCCAATTAATACAAAAAACGTAAATTAGTCTTTAGTTTATTTTCATAATTTACACATTAATCAAGTTAAACTTCAGATAACCCTCACGCAGGTGGTTCTGATCAACAATTTGGAGAGCACGTCTCCTAAATAACCGGAGAATTAATCATCACGGAACCGTATAAAATACCCATATGCGTACTGTATGTGTATTGTGGTATTAATATGCATTCAAACGTATATGTGCCTTCATATGCATTCTTGCCATGTAGCAGTCATCTATTTACCATTGGGCCTCGTTAAAGGCAGCTGATTTTCGTCTTTTAATAAATGCTGCAAAAGGTCGTGCGATTTGCGTTGAGAAATAAACCAAAATCGCGATTCTTATTCGATCTCTCCGGAGATGTGTCTATAGCGAAGTTAGTATTAATCTTTCTTCGGGCTGATCTTCAGATGCTAAATTAAAGCTGCTCGGTGCCCAGTAAGTGAGGATGCCAGATGATCGGTGCAGAACGGATGTCCCCAGAGACGGAGTCACGTGAGCGTCCCTGACACGCGACGTCAGCGGCAGATGGCATGGGTACCAGCCCTGGCAGTTGGCATCAGTGTCATTTCTCAAAAGGGAGAGATAAGGGGCCGGGAGGAAGAGGGAGAGTACAACAGAGTCGCACTGACATCTCCATCGCGAGGCACTGGGGCTGGTGTTTAAACCTGAACCTTTATGGAACATGAAAACACACAGTCCAGGTAAGCACATTTCAATGGATATAACTAAATAATAACTGTGAAATGACCCGTTCATGATACTGGTTGGTGTGTATATAAGATAATTATAGTCTTTTGTTTACGTTGATATGAATGATTCAATTAACTTGAACTAATTAAAAGCAGTACGCACATTATTCTACCCGAGCAAATGTCTGGAATTCCTTAGCAGAAATGATGTTGTGTTTAGTGAATATAAATATTTTGATGATGACTGAATAGTACTGATATTTAACGGGAGGTTAATTTTGATGCGCAAACGTGACAACGCTTTTATGCCGTAACAAGATGCGCTTGTATATGTAAAATGCATCCCAGACTGGGGCTTTGATGGGCAGCGCAGGAGTGTAACTGACTCCGCCGTGTTGTCGTCCCAGGACAATGCTGACCGTACCCTTCCAAGATCCCGATGCCATGCATGACGGCCAGTTCGGCGCAAACTTCACACGTGAATACCAGGCTGACCGCAAAGTCCGAAAGCAAGACGCAACTTCCGAAAAGCCGGAGGCGGCCCCCAAACCAGACGAAAAAGAAACACAGGAGGAAAACTCTGAAAAGGACGAAGACGACAGAGAGGAGGACCAAGACGAGAACGGACTGCCAAGAAGGAGGGGGCCTCGGAAAAAGAAGACCAAGGGCCGAGTAGACAGGGTCAAGATGCGACGCCAGGAAGCCAACGCCCGGGAGCGCAGCCGCATGCACGGACTGAACGACGCTCTGGAGAGTCTCCGTAAAGTCGTGCCCTGTTACTCCAAAACGCAAAAGCTGTCCAAAATCGAGACTTTGCGCCTGGCCAAAAACTACATTTGGGCTCTTTCAGAGACTCTCAGCGCCGGCAAGAGACCAGATCTTCTCGCCTTCGTGCAGACCCTATGCAAAGGACTGTCACAGCCCACCACCAATTTAGTGGCGGGATGCCTGCAGCTCAACGCCAGAAATTTTCTTACAGATCACAATGGGGAAGGGTCGTTCCCCGGCAGGCCCCCGTATGATGCAGTGTACCCGCCCTATCCCAGCCCAGACATGGGCACACCCGCAGGGCACGGCAGCGGCACCATAGACAACGGAAAACCCTTCAGAGCGTACGGGTACTGCGGTGCGTACGAGTCGTTTTACGAGAACACCTCCCCGGAGTGTGTGAGCCCCCAGTTCGAGGGTCCGCTCAGCCCGCCCATGAACTTCAACGGGATTTTCTCCCTCAAACACGAAGACACATCAGACTATGGCAAGAACTGTCACTACGGTATGCGATACTGCGCGATGTCAGGCCGGACCCCCATCGGGCAGTCCTCAATGTTCAGGGTGTCAGCCGAAAGCCATTTCCCATACGACCTGCACCTGCGCAGCCAGTCCTATGCAATGCAGGACGAGTTAAACGCCTCTTTTCATAATTAATGAGAGAAAGTGAAGGTTTGCCAGGTAATTATTGAAAATATTTATTTATTTATTTATTTATTTATTTGTATATTCGTTTGTTTATTTATTTGTTTGTTTGTTTGAAGCGCATATGCATTATTTACAGTGTGCAGAGTATTTTTACTGTACGTTTGGTTACATTTTAAATCGCAGTGCAGCCTAATTATTGTTTTAGCCTACAAAAATTTGTATATGAATAATTGGCCACATTTTCCCCTTTATCCACGGACCCCGTTTTTAACTGACATGTGCACCTATAGGTAATTAAAGATTCCCTAACCTGGGTTATTACGGATATCGATTGCATATATTTGTAAACGGAATGATTAGTGACTAACAGCCTAGGGTCAGGCGTAACCCGTTTACGACATTCTGTTGGGTATTGTTTTCTATAAAAGTTAAACTCATTCTTACTGAAACACAGTCGGTGCACACTTTGAATATTATCAGAAGCCCAAGCAATAATGGCAATACCAACTATGCAACACAGAGCGGCTTTGAATTCTCCTGAGTTCTGCGTTATTGCATTGTTTAGCGTTCAAGGTTCGTTAGAGGGTTGATCCTACTCTTCTCAATAACTATTTGGCAAACAGTTTTCAGTTTATTAATTACGGAATCCAAGTACTTTCCGTGTTAATGTGAAAACACTAGCGTGCACAGGAGAATAGATTGATAACGATTAAAAGTGTTTAAATGTTACATTGAATAATGCGTTACATTTAAAACGGTGTTTTAAATTAAAATGAATTAATGTGATCAAATTATCCGGTCTGTTGCTACTAGTTATCTTTTAAGACAGCATGTCCTTGGAGAAGTGTCTCCGGTTTTGATGTGCAGGCCAAACCGCTTCATGAGGACCACACACGTTTGCACGTCCAATGGAATCAATGCATGGACGATTTTATTTTATTAGTCCTCGTGTCATCAGCCCGGCGGCGCAAAACCGTTTGTACATAGCCGTACAGTTTACATGTATATATACAACTTGGATACACCGTATGCTTTGTAGCTGTTTATATATGCAACTTTTATTTTGTTTGTCCCATTTAGTATTTACTATGGTACGGATTTTAGTGTTTATTTATGTTGACGTATTGTCCTTAGACAGTTAAATCATGTTTACAAGATTACATGTCAATTGTAAGGATGAAACCTGTGGAATATATTCGATGAAAGTTCAGACTTTGTCTCCTAATTGAAAACGGTTAAAATTGCCTTAATTTAATGAAATATTCGGCACGTATCAGTTATGCAACGGCATGAGTGTTGGAAAACGGCTTTAGGCTTTGTACAGTAGTTTATTTTGATCTTTTATGATGAAAGTTTTCGTGAAGAAAAACCCATAATGCACTAAATATTTGTTCTGCACATTTGTATTAAACTAAGTTGTTTTGTATTGCCAAACGAATAATAAAATGCCAAGCAAAACTCAAGCAGCTGAACTTATTTGTTTTATTGGTCAATTGTTTGTCTGTCGATTCCGATTATTTGAAAGATCTGAAATGAGCTTATACTTTAATAGAATTAAACATTCATCCTAAAACTTGTTTACTATCGTATGAAATTCGTTTGCATGTATATTTATAAATTTGCATATCCTTTCTGTAACATTGAAAGCAATTGTTCACACACAAACCATATTTTAAATAGTTTTAACTACCTCGTGTTTATACACGCAGAAGCATACACCAGCGGAACAAGAGCACAGAGGAAATATTTAAATTATCAAATATAGGATACGCAAAATTGGCTTTACTGCCGGATGTTGTACGACACCATCTAAATATGAACATAATAATAATAATAATAATAATAATAATAATAATAATAATAATAATGACGCCGTTATATCAGAGATATATTTTTGATTTTATAATTAAATTCTCAGCTATATTAAAACGCTTACATGTCAGCTAAAACGGAGAATTCATTTATACCACAAAATAGTTGGCGTATAATTAATACACACAAACAAAATAAACAACTGAGTGGTCGTAATGGGCACGTCTTCTGCGTGTTTTGTTTGACGAAAAGTTTTAAAAAGTTATGGCAAAAAGTTTTTTGTCGTTTACAGGTAGCCTAACTGACAATGAAATCAGAAACCTACCAAACCAGCCCACACAGGAAGCCGTCCCGTTTCGATTTAGGTTGACCCGAAACTCATTTGATTTCCGACGTATTATTTGTCATTTTTTTACACTGAACGCCGTTTTTTAACGCGACATTACAGAAATGCTACCCAAATATACGCTTAAAGTGTCATTGAAAATAGAATAGAATATAGCGAGAATACATACGGCTTCCCTATAATGAGTTAAAAAAAAAAAAAGCGAAGTGTTGCATGAATATTAAAAGTCAATGGGGAACGTCTATGTGTGGCTGGATGGGAGCCAGCCGGCGACAGACTGCGCATCGGGCCTCGCGTCCAAGAGAGAGTGCGCGCTAATCCTGGGTGAATGTGCATTGTCATCCCGAGGAATTAACATGACAGCCCGCGAGCGCGAGATCGATGGCCGTGCAGGGGTCGACTCTGACCCGTGCCGATGTGATTACTTCAGGTCAGCGTCATATGCTTTGAAATGAAGTCACGGTGACGCAGAGGGCACCTTCACAGGCAAGGTCCGCCCACTGCCTGAGGCTTTGACGTCATCATTCCTGATATAACTAAGGAATAGTCATCTACTCAAAAAATGTCTTGAAACTATACGTAGTGATCATGTAAGTTTTTAGGTTAATACGCTAAAAAAAAAAGGATTCTAATTTGTACCTTTGCTTGTCACTGGGGCTGTACTCTTGTAATTGTACCTTGTAAAGTACAGAAATGGACTGAGAATCCATTTCTGTACCTTAAATTGTAAATTTACCTACAGCTATAGGGTACAATTGGCAGATCCTTGTGACAAGCAAAAGTAGCCTACAATTTTTTACCCTTTTTTCTGAGAGTGTATAGTGTATTTCCATTAACTTCAGGTCAGCAGGTAATAAGGAGTCTAACCTCACAACCTTAAGATTTTCTATTTTAATCTTGTCGGAAACTGATGTTGACTCCTCAAGAAAGATATTTAATGTCAATGGTACCAGCACATTCAGACATATTATTAGCCTACTAGCTAGAAGCGCTACCTTGGTTTGCTGTACCTTTCCAGTCCTGTCTTACTGTGAGGATTATAGCTTTGCCGCAGCGTCTTAGACTCCTTTGTGGACGGCAACCTTGCATTCTCCTCTCTCTCATTCTCACCCTTGTTATGCAAGATGTTTCCAGAAGATCACCTGCAGCCACACATCGATTCACAGATGCTGCATTCCATTTAAATGTCAGAGGTTCTCAGTTTGTTGACAAGGAGTAAGGACCTAGTACATACTAATCTCACATACAGAAACATACAACCCAACTAAATGAGTAAAACAAGAGACTATGATTAGATTATGAGACTATGAGACCAGTTCTTATGTTGTGGCTCCAGCATCAAAGCAGAAAATGAAATTTAAAATTCTTTGCACGGGATGCGTTTTTTTATGGAATGATGACTAAAATAAAAATGCTCCACATCATTAGGATCCAATCTGTGGTCCACCAGAAGCTTTCTTAGGCCCAGGAGGTAGCCTAGCGATAAGGGACTACCAACGTAACCACATAGCTCAATAGGATCATTGCTGTTCCAAGCTGATGATATTTAACCCAGACTCCAATAAAATTTCAAACTGCATGACTGACTGAAGGCATTGGTTGTAAGCCAATATGTGTGTGTACGTTTCTCTGCATAGAATTTGGCTGCTAAAGGGTTAATTATCATATAAATGGGGACCTTTAGAGTAGTTTATTTCCTGATATTGTAAAACACCCTGAGACAGTATGCAGTTATATAACTGTATTGATTTAAAAGACCAGAAGACTAGGACAGAGTGTAGATAACATCTCATCATCGATGTCTGGCTCCGATGTCTGTCTATTTGCTGGTATATTCTGTCTTTAGTGCATGTTTAAATTTTAAATAATTGAAATGGGCTTCCAACCTGGACAAAAGACACCTTAATCTCCACAGGGTTTATATCATATTACAATACATTTACTTTTATTTAGTAGACACTTTTGTAAAAAGCCGCATACAAACGTTTGTGCTGTCAGCGAGTCAGCTTGCGCTCACAGGGCAGAGCTATCAGTGAATGCCCAGGTATGAGTGTAAAGGGTATTGGAGCAAGACCAAGGTTTACCAATTAAATTTTAAACCAATTATTAAAATTTTATTTTTTTTTTCGTTCAAAGTAAATGTTGACACTAAGGTGAGTTACTTGTGGTATGTATGTACCTGGATTCACTGAACGTCAACCCAACATCTGGTATCCCTTCCCCTCAGTAATCCTTCAGCCGCCTCCATGGGCTTTCTGGAATTTTCTCTCCGAGATATCAGTCCTCTGTGACACCTCTCCTCCAACAGCCAATCAAACAGGCCTCTGCCTGAAGAGCTTCTGCTCATCCTGTTCTCATCGGACGCCTAAATATGGCCACAGTTTGACAATAAAACTGACGACTCAATAAGCTCCGCTCGGAAAATGTCTAATGAATCGGAAATCGAACGTATGAAAAATACAACTGTCTTAGCCGGAGAATCTTCTCCGCAACTGTGTCATTTATTACCCCGTCCCTTTGTGAGATCTCTATCGGCGGATCGAGTTTAACGCTGTCAAATGTTTGTACCTTCCCAAATCGACGCCTATCTTCCACCTGCTGACAAACATCCTGTTGGGGAAGATGAACAGATTTGCCGCCTACACAATGTGGCTGTATAAAATCTATAGGGTTTTAGCCTGCCCAACTGTTGTCTCCGAACATCTTCTGCAAACAGTCGTTTGCGTCCGACCCTAGAAAAAAAAAAAACAGCAGGTGAGCTTAAACACAGCCGTGCTGTCGTGTGGATTTTGTTGGCCCCTTCAGTGACAGGAAACTGACAATAATTTGCCCAGGAACAACATGGGCGAACCGTTCAAAGTCGTACAATAAATACTGCGTTCATTACGGCAGCTTGGTGACTTGGTGACAGGGTACAACATGCTAAATGGGCTGTTTTACCGCTGAAGCGCTGCTTCACTGTTGTTTGTGTTTCTTCATTGTAATTAGAAAGGCAAACAAAACATATGGAAACGACGGCAAACAGCCACAAAGCATGGACGGCAGGCCGCTGGATGTTCACACGTCCGCTTTACATTTCAGATCCGTAATTAAATTGTTCGCTGTGGCCGCCGACTGGGACCCACAGCTTGGGAGAATTTCGTCTAGCTGTATCTGATACTTTCAGATGGAGCGGCGCTTCGACGAGCGAGTAACAGATTTACAGCAGCGCGGATTTATGACCACAAACTGTTCGGCCTAAAAAGAATTTCAATGAAGTGCTGTTGTGTGTATGGATGCATTAACTTGTTTGACTACTGGCACGGGTATCCTTCATTGTAATCATGCCGTCTTTGCCTATTTACTTATAAAGCTAGTTTATTTAATACTGATCAACTTTGCAGGGTGGTTTAGCGGGACGCCGCGCCACGGAACCGGACCGTTCCGGTTTTTTAGCATCAACCCCCACCCCCAAGGAGATACTTCCCACATCTGCTGTGTTATCTCTGTTTGCACCCTTAGGAACCAATAAAAAGGCACAGTGTGGTTAATGTCTCAGGGTGTTTTATGAGAACCGCTCGGGAAGAAGCCGTTAATGCACAGACGGAAGCGGAGAGACGGGATGCAGGAGGATGGATGGCCTTCAGCCTCTTTGGCTGCCTATTCCGGGTCTCAGATTTTCATGCCTTGGCAATCAGATAATTCCTTAAGCTGATAAATGACAGACAATGTTTCCTTATAGTCTCTTTTTTTCTTATTTAATGAATGACGCAGGTAGTACTCTAGGTTCTTGTATTGTGGCTCCGGCATCGTCCACGTCGTTCGTAAACAAAAGCTGGAGATTCACTTCGCTTGGAATTCTTGACGGGGTGCATTTTTTTATGGAACGACGACCGAGATAAAAAACGCTCCACATCATTAGTATCCAATCTGTGGTCTTCCAGAAGCTTTCTTTGGGGCAGAACTACAAACGCAGCCACAAAAGCTCAAGAGGGCCACTGCTGTTCCAAGCTAAATCATGATGCTTTTTTTCCCCCCCTGATTTAATAAATGATGCTTTATCTGCCATATGCACGACCAAGCTGGAATGTTTTCGTACTTCCCATTTAGCTCTCCTCTGAGGCGATAGTGAGCACAGGGTCATCCAGGGTTATCGAGCAACTCCGGCGCATTTTGGGAAGGTTAAAAACCTTGCTCGAGGGCCCGATGGAGACTATTCTGCCAAGGATGGGATTCAAACTGACAACCTTCCAGTAAGCCACATAAAAGACTCAGACTTGTAAAGAGGAACCACAGAATAATAGATTGGAAGGCTACCTTGCACTCACCACCACCTGCTAAGCAATCCAGAGTAGCTATGACACAGCGAGCAGAACGAACAGCTCAGCATCTGTCAGCATGACTGATGTGCTGTTATTTATCCTCGCTAATTTTCTGATCGGCGTTGGCCTCCCCGGTTAGGCCGCGGCGTTCGCCCGACAGCCGGCACGCTCCGGATCCGAGCCGCGGCCGCAGAGCCGCCGGCAAGCGGCCCCACTGG
>JAODJU010000081.1:6161628-6180461 GCA_026776725.1 Gnathonemus echidnorhynchus
CTGATGAATATGCATGCAAATTTGTTAATTAAGTTAATTATTCTGCTGAAAATTCATTTGTCTTCCAAGGACATTTCTGCAATGATTTTAACATGCTTCTGCCATTAGTCATGGTACTTGCTATTTAAAATCAGTTTTGTCCACTTTTTAAAAGTTTCACTCAATTAAAATGGGACAAGGAGGGGGATACAAATGGGGGAGGCACGCGAAGATTAAAAGAGGTGGGATAATGTACATTTGGGGGGGGGGGAAAGTTTCTCTTCTCAAAGATTTGTTGAGCTGCCAGGTAGCTGGGTCAGAGTCTGAACAGCCGCGTCGCTTTTACTGTCCTACCTCAGCCGACGGAGGCCTTTTTACGGTCAGGACTCGCGTATTTCTCATGCCGTTTACATCCTAGACGCCGCGCAGTTGCTCAGTACAGACGCGTCTTTGTTTATCTAGGAAAACGCGCAGCAGAAAAACAGCATAATTACACGTTCAGACGGTACGGCTAACCGCGACCGGGCAGCCCGGGCATCCGGGAAAGTTGCTCGCCTGGCCTGTTACCCTGTACCGATCTAAACGCTGCGCAACACAAATGAAGTTCCGCAAGCAAACATGCGCCATATGTTCGCCTTCCGTCGTGCTTTATTTATGCATTTTATACGCTTTGACTTGAATATGAATTAGACAAAAGTCGTGACGGTCAGAAAAAAATGATGCATTTGTCACATTTCAAAGATCAATGATTTGTCTGTGTTACTAGTTCTGGGCATTTTCCCAAACTAAAAACCATTCATTTTCTTATACGAAACAAGAAAGGGTCAATTAACTTAAGACATAATAAGTCGGGCTGATGTGATAGTATGATGTACGCCGTTTATAGGCTAAAGCCCATTAGCTCCTGGTTCCGCGGCTCTATGATCTATCGATCCAAGCAGGACGTCTTGCGGCTCGCCAAAGTATTTCTTTCCGCCTGTTTACACGAACTAACAGCGAAATAGGAGATTTTGGAAATTCTTCATGGATAACGTGTTATATTAAATCAGTGTTGTATTGGAAGGTAGCGTGATTCAGTTCACTTGTAACAAAACCGGGCAATTAAAGTGCTTAATGTACTCGGTGAAAGTGATAAATTTTGACGAAGGACACTGTCGATAAAACAATCTGGTAGCACTGTTCAGACTGGTGGACTGTGCCCTAATTCTGCAGGCAGCTGAGATGATGCCATTCTCATGGCTATGAGGAACACCGCACAGAGACAGGGCAATCATCGCCTGTTTGTATTTGGTTGCCCAAACTGACGATGACGGATCAATAAGGTCACCACAATCAACAGGACCATTTGGAAGAAAATTGTTTTTATTTAATTTTTTTTTTCTGATAAAATGGTATTTCGATTTCAATTCAATTTATTTTTGTATAGGCCTAGCACCTTTCACAACACAGTCGCCCCAAGGCAATTGACAAGAGTGTGTGGCAATCCATCGTTTATATAAAATGACATTTAAAAAAAGCCTGCATTGATCAGGTCACTCGTTGAATAGGGTTTTAGGTTTGTATCTCACCCTGTGTTTGTATGTTCAGAGCTTCATGGTTCAGATTAGTGTGCGTTTCCAGTACTAGTACAGGATGTGTTCTTACTGAAACACGTTTCATATGGGTTTGTGTGTGTGTTCTTAATAACGTAAGATCTTTAAAAATTCATTTTATTTTATTAATACATTTTTTTGTGTTAAAGTAGCAACAAAGACAAGCAGAACTGAACAGAGAACGGCAGATGCCTGTTTCTCTAGCTTATTTTCTGCCTTTTTGTAACTCCCCACCGCGAACTCGGACTTTTCCGCTGTCCACGCGGCCCTGCCCCCCTCTGATGGCTCCAGCCGGCACTTAGTGACAGCGGTGGCGCGGATAGGTGATGCTCTGCGCTCCGTCAGCCCCGCTGCACCTGTCACCACCGTGGTGCGGCTCCGCGGGTGGCCACCCCCCCCCCCCCATCTCCCTAAACACACACCCACCGGTCGCCCATGCTGTCCCTCTTCTGCCAGACTCAGAATGTGGAATCCCCACAACGGCGGACAGAGGCTACAACTCCACCTATATCTCATTATTAAAGCGATTCTTGGCATTGTTACGGGGAGACACTTTTATATTATTATTATTATTATTATTATCTCTGCCTATCTGTAAATCTTGATGTTTCTTTCCTCACATTCATATCCTTTCAGATATCCCAAGGTCTCGACAGTTAATTACAAGAAATTCAACCAAGCATAAACACTAGGCCCGCCTTTTACACGTCTTGTCAGGAATGTTAACGACATCTCTGTTGTTACAGAAGTTTCATTGACGAAAACGAGCCACGGTACTCGAACCCGAATATTTTACTGGGCATTTGTGCGCGAGGCCGAGCTCCATATGACAGTGACCGGCAGGGGGCAGTAAAGCGCCGCCGTGAACGCGCACGGCTCCGCATGACCAAGGCTTCATAGCTGCAAGTGCGTCTTTTGCAAACAGGAAATCAAATCAAATAAATAAATAACGCGATTAAGAATTCAGGTGTAATGATGACAAGGCGTCGTTTGAGAAGATGTCAGCTTTATTAACGGCGGCGGAAGCTTGTTTCATTTGTTCACCATAAAAACCCAGCTGTCTGTCATACGCAACTCTGTCTCATTAACCAACACCCCGATAGGCTTCCCGCGGATTGTGCTTTCTTTCTTCATATACTTGAAGCGAAACGGGGGAACATAAAACTATGTATAACTTGTTTAGTTTGAAATCAAAGCAAAAAATAAATAAATAAATAAAATAAAATAAAAAACACCGAAAGGTGTCTGGAAGCATCTAGGGTAGGCCTATGTGTAATCGCATTTGCTATATCAGAATAATCATTATATCCGTAGCCTATATCAACCATTAACAGCAGCTCAAAAGGGAAAAAACAAACGAGTGTAACTAAGAGTTCGGTCCAGCTCCAGACGTTGAGAGAGGCGAATGTTAAGCAGTTTAAAGTGGCTTTTTCAGCCCCTTTCTTTAAGTGACCTTGGCTGACTTAAGTAACGGGGCCATAAATTTCTGAAGTGACACTAAGCCACTCCGGTCACGGCTCCTCACCTTGAATACTCAGTGCTTGCGTGAACATATTGCTAAACTTGGCAGTATAAATTAAAGGGCGGTGACCAACTGACCAACACCCGCCAGAGTCCCATTTTGCCGGTTTTTAATAGGGGCTACTTTAGTCGTCCTAATAGCTATGCGATCCAATAGCTGGTTTCTATGGCAGCTTATAGTCCAGATAACCTATACAATTCGGAAAGCAAAGATGCCATTTTACCAGCCTTTCAAAGTGACATTTCAGTGCGTCACTGTCGCTTTTATACAAAGCGACGTAACATTGCCCTCTGTCACAGAGCTGGATGATTTCAGTGGAACAACCCAGCTGACATTGCCGACAATTTTAGTACGTTTCCTTTTTAGCATTTGACTAAATGCCGATATGTTGATAGCAAAAGTGATGAGTACAATTCAACACCACAAATTACTCCTACAGGGGGACTTCTATTTACTGTTTAAATTAATAGTACATTCATGGCAGTCTTCAGTAAATGACCCTGGCCGATTGTGTCACAACTATTGTTAAAATTAACTTTATCGTGACAAATTTGGTGTTTTCTAACACTCGTGTGATTTTAACTGTAACGGATTTATGGCAAACCCTGCCTCAATCATAATTAAAATGAAACTAATAGGTAGGCCTACACATACCTTTGTGCTACGAACTCAGATTAAATAAGGAATAAAGTACGTTACGCGTTTTAAACATGCTAACGTCAACGTAATAATTAAACCTGACACAAATATCGGCTAAAAATAGGGAGATGTATGATGATAAATAATTCATGTGAAGAAACATCACGCATTATACAATAATGTCCTTATCCGACACCTGTGACTTTAATTATGCCATGAATTCAAAGCAGTTTTCGTGTTTTACATTCATTTATACTGTTGGATATTTTCAGCGAGGCAATTCGTTTCAAGGGTGAATCGGCAGTTTATTCAGATGCCGTCCTGCCAATGGCCTATATAGCTCTGTACTTGGAGAAGTGGTGCCGGAGGCAAGCGCACTGGGATCCGCAAGGCGATGGGCACGGCCTGGCGTTTGATCAGAAACACCACACTTGTAAAGTGTACCAGCTTTCGGTAAAGGTACAAACAGGTGCAGTGACAGTCATCAGCACGTGCACATATACACCGGCGCTTATAAGCGCAAAGCGGGACCCTATAAACGGGATTCAGGCGCCCCCTCCTACAAAATGAAGGGGAGACACAGAGACAGGCGGACGGACGGACGGGTGGATGACAGACGTTATGGTTATTATAAACAAGCTGTCCCGAGGACGAGGTTACATATGAATACTCCAGATGGATCGTTGTTTATCTTGTTCAATTAAATCCACACCTGGGCTGATAATTACATAACTTAATTAAATACATTGATACTGTGAGTAAACAGGATCCGAAGGGGAACGGCCTAGGAAAGACGGACTTGTCATCTTCTGTCTCCCCTTTCTTCACTTTGACTTCTCCCGCGCGCCAATGTTACGTCTTTCGCCTACGATTCGTGGTATAATTGAGAAGACGTTAAAATGTAAGCATGAAAAATTAAAATGGAAATGGATTTCCAGTTCTTTAAAATAGCCGTAACATCAGTATGCGCCGTGAGATTACACAGGACTTGAAACATTAACCCTCATAAAAAAGTAATGTACTTAAGTGTATTGTAAAGTACTTTCTATCTATAGATGTGTTGTAAAATATTATCTGACACACAAAAACGAATTGCTTCTTATCTACTTTACACATCAGTAAAGCAGAACATTAAACATATCTCTATGAAAAATTAATGTGTGTTTTATAACAATAATTTAACATATATATTTTCATAACGTTAATTACTTCATGTATAATACATAATTCACTGTTTGCCTAGAAGATATTCTTATCTCAGGTGATTTGCAACTGTTTGGGAAGTTTTTAGTCCAAACGACGACTACACACTTTTTCCACACGGAAATGTGTTAAAAAACGTCTACATAGACAGCTCAGCAAGAAAAGATCTGCCCCAAATTACCCCATGCACTCATACATAGTTTCTCATAAGAAATCGGGTGCACCTTCCTTGGGGGATTCCAGTAAGTGTTTGAGCTAAAATACTCTGCATTAATCACGCGAACTGCTTCTACGTCTTCTCTTGCAGACTTTTTCCACGACAGTCCCACTACCTCCTCTAGTGGCCAAAATCGGGATTCCAGCTAGTCATAGGCAAAATCAATTACTCCAATCCAGGAGCGATTGTAGGATTTATCTTAGTGGGGCTCAGCCCCCAGTGGGGATGCCACAACTCGCTAAATGGATGTAGGGGCTGAGACGAAAGTAAAATGGCCGACGTCTCCCCAGATGAGGTCAAGGGCTGCCTATGCTCCCATCCATCCATCCATCCATCCATCCATCCATCTTCCAACCGTGTTTCCAAAAAAGATACGGCGTGGGTTGGAACCCATTATAGCGGTGTACAAGGCACAGAGCATCTTGAACGGGATGCCACTCTCACACGTAACAGACAAACACATACACGACCCAACTCTTTGGACTGTGAAAATCGATGTATTTCAATTCAATTCAGTTTTATTGTATAGCGAATTACATCGTCTCGCATTACATTGTACAGTAACATTACATTGTCTCAAAGCGTTATACACTATCCCTGCTCAATGTACCTGGAGGAAGGCCACACAAACAGGGCGCGGAGATGCACATTTCACAGTGAGGCCATAGTGTTACCCAGCGTCACACCCACTTCCACGGAAAGCCGTGTTTCAAAGAATGACATTACATTTATGGTTATGTCGCCATGTCAAGTTAACCAGCAACAAAAGGCGAAACTACGAACATACCGTCTAGTTAATGTCATACAATGGATTCATTCTTTAAAGAATGCAGCAAAAAAGCAGAATTGCTTTTATTTTATATAAAATACGCTGGAGCGCATTTATACATAAATATGCAAACTTCACCGTGAAAAGGAAGACGTCGGCATTAACAGCAAATTATTGCTGTGCACATATGGCGAGTGTGATCGTTAAAGATCAGTGGAATTAAGAGTGGAAAAAAACTGAAATTAGGGTCATGACAAAAAGTTGCAGGGAATGAGGTTAGAGGACTATAAGGGACAGGGGAGGCGGATGGGATGCAATCAAGTAGAAAACAACACCAGCTGTGTGGCCCCTGGCAAGAATCAGGAGCGATAACAACACATTTCCACACACTGCCAAGTAAAGACAAAGAAGGTAAAAGGAAGTTGTCTTTGAAGAAGGAGAAACAGCTGCCGTTGCAGCGTTATTGCGCTGCCGTCATTCACCGCGTCGGATCATTTCGCTCCGCGAAACGCTACAAAATAAATATTTTCCGCGCGTGCTGACACTTATTTTTTTTTAATGTACCGTATCTGTTTAACTGCATCGGATGTTCTTTTGTCCACCTTTTAGCGTTCAAGCTTATCCATGCGCTATGGCGTCGTCTTGATATTTTAGAAACCCTCTAGTCTCTAGTCAAAACAATGCCAGAGAAGAAAATAATAATAATAATAATAATAATAATAATAATAATAATAATAATAATAATGGCTTGAAACTCACAGCAACATAATTTTAATGGCGGGGGGTGGGGGGGAGTTAAAAAAATGCCTTGGAAACAAAAATGAAACCAGAAGTAATCATTACAGGAATTGTTAGAGTCCCCAAAGCTCTGCTTTATAACATCATGCTAAACTCAACACACCCTAAGTGACAAAGCCTGGATCAAGATAGCCAGTTAGGCAGTAACCCGGTGAAGAATCAGCTGTAAACTGTACAAAGGGAGATTTATAAAGACTCGGAATTTGCAAAACTGACATGGACATTGTTGGACACTGTGAGACACCATGGTGCGACATCTCCAGCAGTGACCAGGGTAAGTCCAGAAGCCCTCTGCTCACCAGCGACAGCCAGACTGTCCTGCCTCCAGCCGACTGGTTCTTTAAGAGGATTACTGTTGGGCTAGTTCCATGTTCTGTCCCGATGTCTGGCCCCGTAACCTTTGCAGTGCCTCCGCAGTCACCTGAGCGGCTATACCGCGTCCAACACATCCAGCCAATCACTCTGAAATGGGCAGGATCCGGTTAAATGAGAGCAAGTCAAAGCCTCCGCTCAACTTTGCATTTACACTTTAAATATTTAGTAGATGATTTTGTCCAAAGAAATACACTAAATGGCACAGCTAGGTGGGACTTCCAGGAAATGCAATTCAAGCTATTTATATAGCGCCCTTCACAACAGAGTCACACCAAGGTGCTTCACATGGGTGTGTTGTGATGCACTGCAGTATTATCAAGCCATTATAATAGCAAACAGGGGAGGGAAAGAAAGGAAGGACAATGGTGGGCATGAAATAGTAGGCTTGCTTACTAAAACCAAAGTGTAAACTGTGGTCAAGGTCAAAGCCAAAGTCTATCAATGAGTGAATTCTCCATGCCAGCGTGTGCAGGGTGTCAGACTGAAGGCTGCACCTATAATGCTTACAAGTGTAAGCTGTACTGGAGCAGGAGCTAAACATCGTCCAACAAAGCAAGAAGCTATTTAGATGATTTGAACATTGAGGGAACATGAAGAGGCATCAGCTTAGGAGAGGAATTCATGAGACAGATGGGTCTTGAGGTGTTTCTTGGAGAGGGAGCCAGAAGACAAGAGAGCCGTCTGGAGTATCACTTCTCCAAGTGGCATGGGTCTGCTGACTAAGGGGGCGAGATGGGACACAGGTCTCGAGGAGCCTTTTGATGGAGATGGGCTCCTGTCCCGTGATGCACCTACAAGCCAAGCAACCTCACTGTTACCAAAACTCTGCCCATCATTATGCCCATTAACAGGCAGTCTTTGTTTCAGCAGATCTCCCTGGAACAGCTCTCAGCAGATGTATGCCATAGCTAGTCTGCTCTCCCAGCGACAAAAAAAGAAAAAAGCACAGAGAGCAGAGAAACATCTGCAAGGAATCTTCCTCCCCCCCCCCCACATAAACTCACACGCTAGAGGCCATAGGCCCTAAGTGAAAAACGTACACTTACTGTACATTACTGAGTCAATGCTTGTTATTCATTGTGGGGCTGAACCACAGTATCTTCTACTTCCCTCTTTCAGTACATTACCCAGTTTTTCAATTATAAGACAACTGAAACTCACATTGGTAGGACTCAGTGCCTCCTCTCTCCAATATAATAAGGTTGTCCTTGCCGGATCCTCCATAGCATGTACAGAAACAGTCCGTAAATCCTATTAAAGGCCCTGATTCTAAATGTCAGTCTCCCCCATTTTCTTCGGTTTCCCATATTTGTGCCATATGGAAATCTTCCCAGTCGCTTCCACTACATTCTCAGATCATAACCCCAGCCCTGATTACCATACACATGCATTACACCACAGTGTAAGACAGTGTTCTTTTGGTGGTAGTGCAGCATGGACATTGGCTGAGGCACTGAGAGACAGAGCAGAGTCCTGGGTGAAGTGATGCTACCTTGTACTGAAAACCCAGCTCATGTTCTTGGCGAGAAACGATTCGTGGGATTTGCAAAGTGTGAACACAGCTGACGGCTCTAGAATCATTCTTACCAAAGGTCACACCGCTACTGAAGTTTATTCAAAGAGAGTGACACCATACAAAAACCATTAAGACACAGGGACAAGTCAGTTTGCTACCAGGTGCATTCTAACTGGCTTTGACACCTTGTCATTTACAGATTTGCAACATGTTAGTTTCAAGATGTGGTCACCATTGTCCTGAAAGTTGACTCACTTCGCTATTGCCTGGGCTCCTCGTGATGTGGGGCAGGGGCAGTCCCAGCTAGAGCCGAGCATTCAGCTGCACAGAGTGGCACTTTGCTCCAGCTCAATAGGTGACAAGCCTTACCATTCTCAAATCATTCCCAAAAGACTGTCATTTTCTCACATTAAATGTTCAGATACCTCAATAGCAGGAAGGGGGTTTATCACAACTGTCGGCAAGATCCCTAGCAACTATCTTTGTGCCGAACCACGAACTCATCTACAACCCAGATCCACCAGAACTGCTGGACCACTGTCAAGATCGTGATGAAACTACACCAAAGAGGGGTGCTTCTGTTAACATAGCTTAGCGTGGACCTTCTAGCAGCAATGGAACAGGGTGATGGCTGCTGACGATGACAACAGAAAAGATTATGGAACATTCTGTCATCGCGTCAGATGAGACATGTGACTGACATTTACAAGTCCAGGCCCAGCTGTTCAATCTGTGCTTGGGAGTTGATGCAAGCTCAGGAGTTTTAAGATGTATGGATTCAAGAAAAGCAGTTCATTGCCTCTTTACACCAGAGTGACCCAAAACAAAGATGTGACTGGCCATCATGCTGAATGACATCACTTTCCTCCAATACAAATTCAACTTAGAAAATGTGCGATTGTTAAATCAGTTTTAAACACAATAATTCGTTTTATTCAACAGCACTCCATCTCTGCGATGTGACCAAAGCCTGGCTCTTTGTGGCTTCTTGGATGCTGTCATGACCTCAGCATCCGTGATCTTCCAACTGCTCCTCCTCAAAGATGCCGATCTGTAACGATAAGAAGCTGTCACAACTCCCAAATTTGCGCACTTCACTGATCTGGCCGCTTGTCTGTCATCCTTTGTGAAAGAACAAAACAATATCAAGGAAATAGATAATTCATCTTCATTTTGAAGTACCGCCCCTCCGAACTTCATCAGAGTAAACTCATCAGCACCGAACGGTAGTTTTAAAATGTCTGAAGTTTCCACCTGAGAAGCTTTATGGATGACAGGGTTGTCTGGATGAGGCTTGGGTACTTGTACACTACAAAGCCATTCATTTCCCCGCAAATATAAATCGTCGGGCTTCAGCAAAGTGATTCCCTGCACCAGTGTTTAAAAAATTTGGAAAGAATGCATTGCGTATCCAGAAAAACATGACGTACCTCAACGAGGAATTGGCAAATGTTCCTCTTCTCCTCTCCCTGGAGCTGAATCACTTTTCCGTACTCGGGATGTTCAATCACTACCCCATTGGAGGCAAATTTCTGTCCAAAACACACCCCCACGGAAAACAGCATAAGATCACACTTTAAGGTGCTTAAGGAAACATCCACAGATTAGTCTAGCACCAAAACATGGAAACTAGAGGGTATGTTACTTTTTAACCACGCACAGCTTATAATTCTCATTTTCATTTCAGACACGAAATACAGTGGAAGCACTTGCATGAATGTTCTTCACTTCCTATACTGAGTACTGCTATTTTTGCAGGTTATTGTTAGCTGGTTTTTCAGAGTTGTGTCGTTAACCACACAGTTAACAGGTTCCCCGTGTTAACACGTCTGCATTTCTCGGGTCCCTGCGGTTCGTTTTCCATTCGCCGAAGACACGAAAGAGTGCGCAGTTACATCAACCGCGACCCCTGACGTGGAAGCCGGATGAACGACCGCCGCTCATCGCGCTGCAGCGCGACACAACAGATCGACACCGACCTGTGGCGCCGCTCAAAACAGCTTCCCTAAATGGGAAAAAATGGGGAAATTCTAAATGTCTGTCGACGAGATTCTAAATAATCTTACGGCTCCCTCAACTATATTCCCCCATATATTCCACTTAAGAACTCCCTCCATCCCGACCCAGTGACAGAAATCAGTGTCGCCAACTCATATCCTGGAGGCCACAGACCTTAAGCGAAAATGTGAACTTACACTACCGAGTAAAACCTGTCATACTTCACCGTGGTGTCTATTTCAAACTGTTTCATAAACGTCATCTCAGTATCGTACTAAACACGGCGTTAATTACGCATAATGTCGGGTAGATAGTTGTTAGCAGTGGAAGTGACAGCGTGCTCCCGAAACCCTTGTAAATAGGTAATAATGATCATTCAGTGTACCATCGCATAACTGTGAAATGCAAGTTTTCCCACAACATTCCTTCCACATGATTTAGTCCATTTTACACTTGTAACCATATATACGCCTATGTGCCAAATCTCATGAGCCAAAAATCGTAATAGAAACTACAAATGGCTTGAAATCAGGAGTATCTCTCCGGGGACAAACAAGACTCTGCAGTTTACGTCCAATCGGATGTTTTTCTTTTATGGGACGCCTACAAAATATAATCAATGGAGAATTTACGTGACAATGATTATTTCGAGGTCCACGTATAATAAACTCCAGACGTTAAAGGTGTTAATCACCCAGGCAAAGACTGATAGCTAAACTATCACCGCGGTTAAACTATTAGTGTGATACCCAGATGTACAGTTTACTTCCACGTTTAAACTCCTTGTTTGATACAATTAGTTATGCTTATTAGCTTTCGGTAACTTAATTCTAAGTTATGCAGGCTGCATTTGTGTTAAGGGCTGCTCAGATTTCCATCTGTCCGCTTTTTGCTCCATGCAAATCAAGCAGCCGGGGTCATTTTAATATTCTCTCCGCTACGCAATGACGCGTTGATCACACGTACGGTGGCCTTAAAATAAAAATAAGGTACGTGTAACCCAATCATACAGCAGGTAGCTGTATACGTACCTGCGGCCAGGGAAACAGTGAAGCACATCATCTGTGGCCAGAAGACGCCTTTTCTAGAATTAGGGATCTGCTAATGGGTTGGTGCAGCCAGGACACCCAGTTAAAAATGGGGGGGGGGGCTTTATCTTACATACCTTTCTTATGGGACAATGTTAGAGGGTCACGCGTCATGGTCGAGCCGAAATCCCACAATTTTGCGCTGCCACTGTGGTGACAACAGCCGAGGTGAAAAATGCGGTTGCAAGCAGTCAGCGCTCGATCGGTGGGTCGTGCAGAGGGGACACTTACCGAAAGATCGGAGGTTCTGGACGGTGGACGTCAGAGCAGGAGCAGAAAGGACAGAGCATTATATACCCGGCCTCTATGCCGGTAAATACATCGCTATACACGCCCAGAAATACCTTGCGATACAAATTGAGAGTTTCCCTCAAGAAAAATAAGCTTAACACAGCTATGTAGGTGCAGACTATGGGAATTGGGAGTGTCGCTGCTTATTCAAGCGTAAGCCTCATATTTTTTTTCGGATTGATATGGTTTCATAGACCGCTATTAGAAATCCTTTATGTATATGTAAGGGGCATCTCAGTTTTATTAGTAAATATTTATTATTATTATTATTTATAACTTATAATCGTCTCCGTGCGTTGCGTGGGAAAGGGGGTCTGGAGTCTATTCCATGGCCGCACAGAACGCAAGGCTGGGTACACCCTGTAAAGGATGCCGGGAGGAAACCCGAGTCCCGGGAATAAACTTGCACGAAACGGGGAAAACACGCAAACTTTGCGCTTGGGGGGCGGGGGGCATAAAAAGCCTGCACCTTACTTACCTTCTGCGTTAACTCACGTGCACGTAACTACGGAGCCCCGTGTACGCACTCGAAAGTATAAGAGCGTTTTATATCTTTGCAAAGGTCCCTTCGGGGGCTCCGTACGTACCTGATGCATAAATAACCTATTATTTTGTCTACCTATATAATAGGGCACCAACAATAAGCCGCTTATACCAAGGTGGAAGTGCAAGTGCAAAACGTGTGCAATGCCGCGTTTGTCAATTACTAGCAATTTCGGCTCAGGCTGCCCCCAAACTCCCCCTATGCCACACACACCCACCCACCCACACACACACACACACACACACACACACACAACAAAAGTGGAACTGAAACCACCGGCCTACTGTATTAAACCCTGAGCCGTCAATCGCTTACACCTGCTTTGTATTACGGTCCTGACCAAAAAGCAAACATCCCGTCGACGTATGCTAATGAAGTAGTGTTGCTGCGCCCTCTTACCCACTACCTTCATATGCTGACAAAAAGTGGACTGTCTACGGGTTTAGACAAACTAGATCGCAAGTCAAATTTCAGTGCGATTGTGCAAGCACTCAATGGCAAATTACATGAATTAAACAAACTGTGCAAATGTACTTATACCACAGTGTTAATATTAAACACACAAGATGCATTTTTTACAAGCTCTGTATATGTTCTCTCAGACTAATTTCGGTATTACACATGACTAGTTCAAAGAAAGGGAAGATCATATTTAGACACGCATGACTTTTTTGCGTAATTTCGGTCTTGTTCTTACATATTAACTTCCTCACGCTGCTGACTGTTTCGGTATATGCGAGCAGTTTTCCCCTTAAATTACCGTACAATGCAACACATATGGAAATAAATGTCTCCGCTTTCACGTTTATCTCTTTTTTGTGTGTTGATCAGGACTACAGGGTGGGAACAATTTCACGTTTCAGGGCGATCTATCGAGCAAAAAAAAAAAAGAGCTCAGTGGGAGTTACAGCACAAGGCGAGAATAAATTAATTTCTTTGTCCAGCAACACGTATCAAGACCATTTCCTAAGGATTTAAAGTACGACTGCGCAAGGGTCTAAGTTTGGTTTCAGTATTGGTAGGGACAGAGGCGTAACATTCAGGAGGGGGGGGGGAGGTGATTGAGGTATCCACCCAGTACGGGTGGAAAATGATTATTCGTGGGGTTGTATTAGCTGGTTTTGATTTATTGGGGGGGCTACAATCCCCCCCCGGGTTATTGGGGTTCCTATCCTGGGGATCAAATCCACTACAAACCCCCAGCCCCCATACCATTGGTAAGGAACATATCCCATATCCCTAACCCTCTGCAGATGGAGGTATACAGAGTCACAGTCACAGAGTACTCCATTGGCTGGTTGAAACAAAACCTTAGTTGTGATTTATATCTCCTGCACCTGAACTTTCCACCCCTGACCACCCGTACCCACATTTTCACCCTTGTGGACATCTATGCTATTTTTGTCCTCATGCACCGAGCTACAAGCTACCAAACTACCCGTGAGAGACTCTCCTTCCCAGCTTCATATGTCACTGCGGGTGTCTAGTGACGTTGTATGACATGTTGAACGTTCCCAAATAGTAAAGAAACCACTGTTCATTTGCAACAAAAAGGTTTAATACAAAAAAATTACGCTACATACAAAAATAAGAACATTTACATAACTGTAAGCTAATAAGAAAAAAATTGTTACTCTTATGCCTGACTGTCTCATACATAATGTTCCACGGTAAATCAAAAACCTATCAGCTGTGTGCCTGCAAGCAGCTGATTGGCTGAGAGTAAGCAGCCTTTCCAGGCTGTCACACGTATGTCTGTTTGGACACGGACGTCCTTATGCTTGCATTCTGTGAGGTGAAACTCTGACTCGATTGCAGGTGACGTGTGGAGTCACATATCAGGAAGACCTGTCCCCTGAACTTCTCACTGCCAAAGATGTGGAGGAATGGGCTCAGGCAGCAGTGGCTGTAGGCCAGACAGTGGCAGACATAGTAGGCGTAATTGAGGCTTTTGTTCGCCTGGCCGGCTTTATCCTGTAAATTCAGGGATTTGACGAGGAGAACAATATTGTACGGGGCCCAGCATATAAAAAATCCTATTATGATGCTAAGAATGAGCTTTATAGCTTGTTGTTTTTTCTTCGCCTTGCATTTCCAGATGCGTGTCCAGATTCTCACGTAGCAGTAAAGGATGACGGCGAAGGGGGCGAGGAAGAACACGATGATGTGCAGGTAGTACATGAAGAGCCTTAGGGAGTGATGATCCTCCACTGACTCGCACAGGGTGCCGTTGAGGCTGGTTCTCGTCTCGGAGAGCAGCGCCTCCGGGAGGCTGGCGATGATGCAGAGGATCCAGACGCCGATGCACACGGCGCGGAGCTTATGCCGCTGTCGCACCTTCCAGGACATCACGTCGCGCACGACCGCCGTGTAGCGGTCCACGGCCATTATGACCAGAAAGGCCATGTAGCTGTAAAAGCCAATGAAAAAGAGCACGCTGAAGATCTTGCAGGCCGCCTCCCCAAACACCCACTCGTGCAGCTGGTACACGGCCCAGAAGGGGAGGGGGATGGTGAAGATCAGGTCGGACACGGTCAGGTTCATCAGAAACATGTTGGGCGCTCTTTGCAGGTTCTCGAACTTCAGCAGGGTCCAGAAGAGGAGACTGTTGCCAACCAGGCTAAAGGTGAATATCACGCAGTAGAAAACACCAGAAAACATTCCCCCAAAGCTCACAGAATTGTCATCTTCCAAAAATATTAAACTGTCATTCCCATAATCATAATAAAATTCATCTGGGGTACTTATTCCAACTGGTGGTGTGGTATTCCACAGGATTTTCTCCGCGGGGCTCATATTTCTGCAGTATTGCAATTGTTATTAGTGATTGATCATATCAGAGATAACATACAGTAACAATGTTTCTTCAATTTAAATCGAAACAATTTTACATTGTTATCTACGCATTTAATAATAAAGTATATAAACAATTATATATTAACTTTTGTACTGTAGATGAAGTTCAGAAAAGCAAGCCTGACCTACTCACCCAAAATACCATATTTAAAATCAAATACCGTGACGATGACTCATTGAAAAAAGCAATAGAATCAACAGAACGTCTTACCTTGAGTAAATGAGTCAGGGATTGGTATCAGAGAAACAGCTGTTTGTTAGCAAAAGATCTGGGAGTCATAATCAGAGGAACCTGATGCTGAGGTCTGATGTCTGTCTGCATGAGCAGGGAGAAAAGTCCAACCCATTACGCTGCTAAGAATTCTTAGTGACCACACAAGTGCCGCAAATGGTATAAGGTGGTGTCTTTATTTGAGCGGATGCAAACTTTTAGAGCCGTTCACAGCTTTTGCTATGACGTACAGACGCCTCTCCCCCACACAGGAAATGAAAGAGACACACAAATTTATTTTACTTTTTTCTTTATTTTCTTTACTTTGCATTTATATATTATGCTAATTGTGCACATGGTATCGATGACATTTCTCCATTTTGGGACAAAATGAGCGTAAAACTGACAGTATAAAATAATGCATGCCAAATATTTTGAATAATTTAACTAACTATAATACAGATCAAACAAAATACACTTTTATAAAATATATACTTTGTGCAAATAAAATAATAGATATTAATATTAGTAAAACCACAGCTGAGGTACAAACGATTCAGAAACATTTAGGTTGAGCTCTGCTGAACTTATTCAACTGATGCTTTTCTATTAACCACAACTGCTTTGTCAATGACAATTGAGCTATGAGCAGCATGATAATTGACACTGTTATACCTTTCCTGAGGAAGACTGCAAAACAGTCTGCGTATGTGAGCCCTACACTTCCCTCCAAACGTGTACAGCAGAGGATTGAGACAGCAGTGAGAATATGCCAGGATACGGACAATGAAAAACACCACGTACTGCATCTTTTGTGTGTCACAGTCTTTTTCGTCGATTCTCAGCATGAAAAGAAGCACCACGTTGTACGGAGCCCGGCAAATGAAGAACGTCAGCACAATTACAAATATGAGAGCCACTGTTCTGTGCTTGTTCTTGGTCCTGGAAGATAGCACAGTCTTCAGAATCCGGAAGTAGCAGAAAACAATGACAATCAGAGGCAAGAGGAATAAAAAAACAATATGAAGAACGTGATTAATATACATCTCCTGGGAATTCTTGTCATCAACGTTGCAGGTGTATTGATCAGGGAAGGTCCTGGAGAGAACCATCTCCCTCACAGAGGCTGAGATACTGATGACCCAGATCATGGTGCAGACCACCCGAGACCCCAGCAGGCGTTTCCGATGCCGAGCCAGCGGCATGTGAACTATTATGATATAGCGGTCGACGGTCATGACCACCAGGAACATAAGGCTGCTGTAGATACTGATGAAGTACAAACCGCTCACCAGCTTGCACAGGAAATTCCCAAAGACCCAGCTGTGGAGGTGCTCCGTGATCCAGAACGGGAGCGAAACCGCAAACACAAGGTCCGACACAGCCAGGTTCAGGACAAACAGGTTGGTGACCTTCTTCAGGTCCTCGAACCTGATGAGGGCGCAGAGGACCACCAGGTTCCCAGTAAGGCTGAGGCAGAAGATGATGGCGTAGCAAGCCGCTGTCGCAGAGCTGCCGGAGCTTCGGTACTCGGACTCACAAAGATACACCAGTCCCTTTTCTGAGAAGTTGTCTACATTGCCACTGTCATTGTTGTAAGATTGGTTACCATCCATGTCCTCAGGAGGCCTATGCACCCATAAACAGTGACAGCAGAGGTCACGTAAAGATCACAAAGGTCAAAAAAAAACACGCCACGGGTCCCTTGAGAAGTTGACGAGGCACATCAAAATGCATCTGTAGCTTAGAAGATTTTTTTCTGCGCCGTGAGGAGACAGGGAGTGGCCAAGGCACGACGAAATGAAGACACATTCTTCCTCATTCACTTTCTCACTGACTCAGACTGGTATCGGGATTTTTTTCTGAGTTTGTGCATGTGTGTGGTATGCGTTCCTGCATATACATATTTGCAGTATGCATGCGTGAGTTTTTCCCACTACCTATGGCCTTATTAATCTGTCAGCCCATTCTCTGCCTTACACTGGATAATACCAGAGGGGTTTCTATAGGTCACATGACCCCAAACCAAACGCCAAATAATTTTTAAATTATTTTTTTTGACTGTTTAACTAAACAAACAACCATATTTTATTCTCCAACATTTTCCTAAATAAAACATACATGTTGCATCAGCATTAAATTTGTCACAAAAAGGGCAAATGTATAATATGCTTAGTTTGTTTCATACTTTTGCATTCGTTTTTGACTGTTTCACTGCGGTAATGTAATACAGCCGCCCACATGCAGACAGTTAAGTAACAGAAACTAGTGGCTTTGCAATATAAAACCCCAATGTGATGGAGCAGCAGACCAAGCTCTCTGGTTGGATGTCAGATTTGTGTCATGCTTCAGTAACGTGTAAGAATTTAAGCATCTACATACGTCATAATATGACATAAAGATGATATACAGTGGATTCGCTTCCCAGCAAGCATGAGACGTCTCCCAGACGCGCAGATCATGGCTATATGGGGTCGGTCCGTCCAAATCAGGTTCAGTACCTGGACATCTGACTACGACCTCTCTTCGATGTTGATATGTAGTTTAATATCTGAACATCTAGGTTTTGGACATTGTCAATTCAATTTAATGCTCATGAATGCTTTTGTGCATGCGCAGGACGCGGGATTTCAAAATTGATCTTCAGCCTTCCGTGCTAAGTTAGTTCGAGCGTTTATTCCCTGCCTGTCTGCACCTCCGCCTTCCTGTTTCCCTGACCTCTGATTCTTAGCCTAGCCCTCTCACTGCCGACACCGATTGCCTGACCCTCTTCCTGTCCCCAGATTCCGAGCCCTGCCTGTTCCCCTGGATTCCGACGCTGATCGACCGACCCCTGCCTGTTTTGTCTCCTCGTTTTTTGAATTTCCATTTCTGTCCTACCGCTCTCTCCCTGGTTTGACGGAGAAGATAATAAACCTTCCCCCCCCCCGGACTGATCCGCTATCGCGTCCTCCTTATTTTCCGGTGCCCCGCTGTGACAATAACGGAATTTCGCTTATAACGGACAAACAATTTGGTCCCCAGGGCCGCTTTTAGCTGTAGTTTTGTTCGCCTATAACGGACATGCAGCTCCTTCTACAAGGCGTGTGGCGTGCCGGTGATTTCCAGCGCAGATACGCAGTCGGGATTATTAATAGTCACGCATCTGCTCGGGTAATGTTGGATTACTACATGTACAATATAATAATCTATACCACAAGTGTGTCTGCTGGGGTGTGGCATGAGTAAATGGTGT
>JAODJU010000081.1:6198838-6217188 GCA_026776725.1 Gnathonemus echidnorhynchus
ACAGGTACTTAGCTGGTTGGTTGAAACAAAATCCTGGTTTGGATTTTTACTTTATGGACCTGAAATCTCCACCTCTGCCTTTAAGTGTTGACAGCACAGGCTGTCAGCTTTTAGCCTCCTTCGATAACAGTGTGTTGTATTTGGCCAGAAAATGTGCAGAGATACCTTGTGAGTATTTTCTTTAGTATGATGGTGGGACCTCGAATTAAATCAGTATGGAAATGGTGTGGGGCAAAAATTAATACCAAAAGTAATTTTAAAGGTTAATAAAAAAATAGTAAGAGAGCAGGGCAGATGCAGATGTTTGCAAATACTGTCCTTAAATGGTTTCTGACTCTTCCGCTGTTGAGCTAGACTGTGCTGAATTGCATGGGTAGTTCTGTTGCAGCTCCTGCAAAGTTCTGACAGTATGGGCTGCTCCTCTTCATGGCCTGTTGCTCCGTGATCCTCCACGGGCTTCAGACGTTGCGGAGAAGTCCTCCTGTGTTTTGCATTCAGTGGTTTTTGAGTATGCCTCCCCAGTGATTATAGTCAACATTTCCTCTTTAGTCGTCTTTTTGGTGCCTTCCTCCGGTTGAGGTTTCACAAATGGCCCACATCCTGATTGCACCAGCTGGGTTTAGTCGTGTTGTCACATTTCATCACATCAGTGCAGATACTCAGTCCTGCCACTGCTGTGTGCTTAGATGCCAGTGTTTATATGTGCGAGTGTGTGCTTAATTCCAAATGTGCATGTTCCCCTGATTCAGCACGCTGACGCCTGCCCCACCCCCCCAGGCAGGGACATGGCCACTGTGACAGTCGGGGAGAACCAGCTACAAAGGATTATCAGAGATCTGCAGGGTAAACCGTGTGGATGTGTGTGTGTGTGTGTGTGTGTGTGTAAGAGACAAACCTAAAATATTTCCTGCAGAGGCAGCCTGTGTATTTTCTCTTTGTGTGCTGTACGTGTTTCTGTGTTTATGTTTGCTGAAGTGATGTTTCCTGGGGTGTTTCCTGTTTGATAAAGACCCCCCAGAGCATTTTTTTTTGCCACTGTTGCCCTTCAGAGCATGCATGAGGGCGTCAGTTCACTGCACAGTTTTTCTTAGATGGTTTAGTTATAGTTTAGTTAACCTTCTGAATGGCTCTTCTGTCCCTGTGAGCAAATTAACCCTGGAAATGGTGCACTTTATGGTGGAGTAGAGATGTCTTGCGGTCAGAGTCTGGTGGCTCATCCTGTCCATGCACACTGACGGTTCCCCCCCCACCCCTGACCAAGATGCTGTAATAGAGCTAAAGCGGGAACACACGGAGCTTGGAGAACCAATCACTGATGACAGCGTGAGCCTCCACAAGTTCTCCTATAAGTTGGAGTACCTGCTGCAGGTGGGTCCCGCTGCTCCCCGTAAATGTTACACAAACACTCCCATCCTCCATATCTGGACCAGAGCCTGCATAGCAGGACTCTTACACCCCAATAGGCAAGACCCCTGAAAGTAATCTACTTTGTTAGCGGCTTTCCGAAAAACTTGCTAACGATAATCAGGTCTTGGATTTTGAATAAAGGTTACGGCTGTAACACACTAATCCACAATGTAGCACTAATTGTTAATGTAGAATAAAATGGGCTGCAATTCAATAAAATTAGTCCCTTTATTTCTTGTCGCATTTATCAAAAAAAGCTAACTGCTAAGTGTGACCCCCATCTTTGCCATTTGAGTCTTTAAAAAAAAAATGTGTTGTGTGATGTGTTCAGTTTGACCAGAAAGAGAAGAAAACTTTGCTGGGCACAAGGAAAGATTACTGGGATTATTTCAGTGACTGCCTTGGCAAGATTAAGGGAGCCAATGACGGGATCCGCTATGTCAAGTCCATCCCTGAGGTAAGCGGATCCGCGGTGTGTTTCCTGGCCGCGTGTATCTGTTGAGGGTCCCTGACCGTTTGTATTGGTCAGGTTTTGTTTGTTCCTGGCATACTAGCGCTCTTGAGGAGGAGAGTTCTGTGGGCTGTGTGTCATGGAGATTAGCTCAGCTTTCATTACCTATTGGGTCAGGTAGATGGACCCCGGGTCTCGTGAACGGACGTGTTGTCCTGAAAGAACGGCGTCAGAATGGTATCACAGTTAATTTAGGGTACAGAAGTGCAGGTCTGCTCTTTTTAACTGTGGGAAATAAGCATGTTTTTTGTGGTTTGTGCAGTCATTCCACTTACTGTGAAGTTTAAAAACAGATGTGTGTTATCTGTTTCTCTCTCTAACTTACATTTCCCTGAAAGCCACACAATATTTGTAACTCAAAATAAGGGGACTATTGGGGGAGTAGAGTCCTCTATATATGTGTGTGTGGATGTGTGTATAGTGTTTGTGTGTGTGTGTGTGTGTGTGTGTGTGTGTGTGTCATATAAAATAGTTATACAGGTCTGTATATACGCTACATGATTATATGAATATCTTTATTTGCTTATGTATATAAGCACAAATCCCACTGCTGCACATATGCTCTGTGTACTGTAGGTCTTCAGCAGTGGTATTAATTTTTTTTGACTGGGTCGCCCTAGGGCTGATATATTAGTCCTGATTTTCCACCCCCCCCCCCCAACCACACACACAAAAAGGTATTATAGATATGCGTTGTCATCTTTACTGATTCTAATCATTTTAGATGTTGCTTTGCTATCACGTTTTCTTTTAACACTACTGGCAGTAAAAATTGTTGGCATCGCAAAACGTGTACAGCCATACGATGTGTTCACATTATTTTTTTATATTTCTGAAGGTTGCAGTTTCAAAGTAGATCTACCCATAGCTCAACCCCCTCCCCTACAGCTCTGTTTCCCCCCCCCGCAATTCCTTTGCAGCCCACCAGAGGGATGCGCCCCATAATTTGAATACCGCTGATCGATGGTCTGAAGAACATTTGGTTACTCATTAAGTTTCTGACCTAAAGCACCTGCTGTAATAAATGGGGAAGTCAGGGTTTCAAGTAACAAACGTATGTAATAAAATCACATCATTTACAGTAAATCTACGAGGTGCGCACGCACATGATTTCTGTCAAACACCAGTGATAATATGCTTCCTTCTCCTCTATGCCCCCCATCACAGATTGTCGCTGTATACTTCAGTTTTTGATGACCATTTTTTCCCCACTCTTATCCCATGTGCTAATTGGGCAGTTGAAGTTGATGAGTATTTTGTTTCCGGTCACCATTGTTAAGCTGTTTGAGCCAGTTGTAGCTCGCTTTGGAGGCACGTCTCTCGTTCCCAGGACCTCACCTTGCTGACAGCGAGGTCTCCATTATCCTGCCACTCTACCTCATTTTTGTTGCCAGGATCCCCATCAGTAAATGTTCCTGAAGAAGTCGCCATAGTTTTTGGCAGTTCTTGGCCAGAGGGGGGATTTCAGTAAGCACTGTGAATTTGCCTGAATTAAAGCAGTTGTTGAAACTGGTGTGACTTCAGTTTCAGTCACTAATGGCTTAAGTTGAGAATGCAGGCTGACTAAACCTGATGTTCTTACAGCTGGTTGTAGAGCCTTTACCCAGAGCTGTGTATATAATTTTGGCTCCAGGGGCCTTGAAGCTTCAGCCCCCTGGTTCCCAACCCACTCTGGAGCTGAGATAACCTGCAGCATCTCGCCGTTTCAGCTGAAGACTTCCCTGGGGAAAGGCAGAGCCTTCATCCGCTACTCCTTGTTCCACCAGCGACTGGCCGACACCCTGCAGCAATGCCTGATGAACCAGCGGGTCACCAGGTAGCCATTACAAGTCACTCTGCGTGTCACTTTCTAGGTGCACTGGTTACCACAGTGCTGGCTTCTTACATAGGCGCAGAAACCACTTCATAGGTGGTGATGGACAGGTGTATATATGTGTGTGTGTGTGTGTGTGTGTGTGTGTGTGTGTGTGTGTATATATATATTTGACTAAAGTTTAGCAAAATGGAAATGCCACATTTGCCGTAGAATCAGTTTGCTGATGCAGGAACCCACAGATGGCCCACGTTTTTGCACCCCCCCAGTATACATTTTTGCTCCCTACCTGGAAAAACATGGACTGTCTGGGTATCCCCAAGGACAGGATTGGGAACCATTGCTTTAGGCAAGCCAACACAATTTACAGAATTTTTGTGTGTCAGTATTTCATATTCCTCTTGAAATATTTTACTATGTCAGAGAAGGTTTATCAGATTTTTTAGATTAGTTTTTTTCATGCATTATAGTCCGACCATATTTTCATGTGAGGGATATTAATAAAAATATTTTCGAGCAGAAACTTGTCCAGTATCTCCTTCCTTTATTCAGTCTTGCTTCTCCATTAACTGCTGATCGGCTGTATCGTTTCCCTGTTCCTGTCGACAGTGTGACTTGAGGGGCTTCAAAACATGCTTCTGTCTACGCAGAAGCTCTTTACGGTGTTTTATCATCCTGCCCTTAAGGAGAAATGCAAACATAAGGTTAAACGCCTGGCTGATTAAATGTGGCATGCATGCAGTCCTCTTCAGGGCTTTTTCCACCTGGTCCTGACGTTTCTCATCCTCTCTCCACGCAGCGACTGGTATTATGCTCGCAGCCCGTTCCTGAAGTCCCACCTTGCAGCGGATATCATCAATCACCTGTATGAGCTAAATGAGGTCCAGTTTGACGTGGCTTCCAGGGGCTTCGACCTGGACTCGTCCTGGCCCACTTTCGCCAGGTACAATGGGGGGGGGGAAAACACTTTCACGTTGAGGAGTCATTGTTATGAACTTAAGCGTTACCGGGTTTTAGGAAGGTTTTGACCTAACCAGGAAGGGCAGACTCGAAAGAGGAATGAGTGAGATTGAAGTTTGACACATGGTGTGCTAATGTCAAAGTTAGCAGTAAGGAAACTCCCCACTTCCCCTGGAGACGAAGCTTCAGCCAAGCTTCTGTTTTTGTAATGATCAGCATCACTTCTCCTTGTGGGCTTAAAGCTGGGTCATTGAAATGGCTGTCCATATCTCAACCGTTATACCAGTGATGCCAGGTCGATTCCATGGGTGAGATCAGTGCTGTGTAATAAACACCGAATTGGTCCAGTGTGGTCAGTGATGTGGAACAAACTGACTCTTTGGGGTAGTAGGTGTCCATGTTACAAGAAAAAAACACCCCTTCCAGCTCTACAGTGCATAACCACAGGAAGTATCACTTTGAGGTTCATCCCGACCTATATTGGGTCAGACCTCGGCAATCCCATGGTGCGTACATATCGCCCCCTGCAGGAGGACACTGGGATCACTGGCCCACATGTGGAGGCCGCCCAGCCGCAGTTCCAGCATCAGCAGCCTGGTTAGCAGCTACTCACAGGTGGGTGCCGGTCCCCTAATACTGAGGACTAGGACTGCACAGAATCACATTGCAGTTATGTAACGCATGCGCAGCAGTCACCAGGGCTTCAGATGACAGGCATAAGCATCAGTCTGGACACTGACTTTTCAGAAATATACTGACATTTTGTTATGATTAGCAGTACACCTAAAGTATCGATGAGAGGCATATTGTGACGTCCAAAAGTTAGTAATCGGTATAAATTTGGCCTATCCTTATGTTTAATAAACGTGTCAAACTGCAAACTGCAAAACGTACCACCGCACCACGGACATCATTTTTACCTTGTTAATCCACAGTATCTCCTGATTCGACAGCTGTTGTGGCGGTTGAGCTGTCCCTTTCTTCACCTTCACTGCAGTGCTTATCGCTGCCATGATATACCAAAACAGTGAATTTATACAGATTCCTAACTGTTGGGCGTCACAACATTACCACTCATTAATAATTTAGGTGTACTACTTACTAATCTGATTACTCAGTTGTGGGCGTGAGAAAACGTCCAGTTAGTACCGTAAAGTTGGAGTGCGAACAAATGTTTATGCCCCTCATATGAAGCCTTGGTGATTTTTGCGCATGCCCCATATCATCGCAATTACATCGTGATGCGATATCGTGATATCTACTGAGGACTGGTAATCACCTTCAGGGTGGCTGAGCTTGGGCTGGCCTTGCTTCATGGCAGTAGACAAATAGCTGTTTGCTAGTTTAAAAATGGCAATAATAAATAACACCTGCAGATGGTGCTGTTTACTTGTCTGACAAGTAACAATACCTGTTAACCACATAATTTTAAAGCAGCCCGGACAGTGAGAGCTGACTGTCACAAAGCATATTCTGGTGCAGACTGGAGGCAAGCAGTGAGCTGCCATACCAGGCTGATGACACTGTTTCACTGTTGCTGACAGGTCAAAACGATGAAGATAAATGTTACAAATAGTGATGTCCCCAGCCGATATCAAAGGTCGGAATCCGGCCCGATCCAGGCATTTTTGACAACAACAAAAACAACAAATTTATTTTTGTATAGTGTGTTATCACAACGTTACATCGTCTCAAAGCACTTTACAGCGTCCCCACCCAAAGCCCCCAGTGGCCAGAGGCGACAGTGGCAAGGAAAAACTCCCTAGAAGGAAGAAACCTTGGGAGGGACCAGATTCACAGGGGGAGCCCATCCTCCAGGGGGCAGCAGAGGAAGCCTTAACCCTAACCAGACTCAAAGGGGGAGCCCATCCTCCAGGGGCCGGCAGGGAGAGTCAAATAATTAACTTGATCAGTATCGGCTACCACAGCCCGATCCAAACCCCCATCTATTTAAGTCTCCGCACCCACCTAATATACGTCAGTTGCGCAGGTTGTAAGGTTCCGTTACATGCTGCAGTAAGCTTGAGGCACACGGCTTGCAACTACCAACTATGGAGATATCAGCTGTGTGGAAATTCTTTAATTTGGAAACTCAAAGTAGCCCAATAGTTACCTTCAATGATTGCAATGGCATCCGTTCAAGTTGTGGTAGCAACAGAACGTCGTTTAATAGAACAAATCTAATTAGGCACTTGCAGAAACATCATAAGGAATAATACTGCAAACTCACAATGCTTACTCAGACAGAGCATTACCAATGCCCACTGTTTGAGTATGTATATTTAAATATTTATTATTAAAAGATTGGATCAGGACTCAGTAGATAAAAATATTGAATGGATCAGATCAGGGTACCAGAAAAGTGGATTGAAACATATGATCATTGAGGTACTGCAGCTTTTCTATGACTCCAGTGTAAACTGCTCCCATTTCTGTACTGTTTGTTTGTGTGAGATCAGCCAGGCAGTCACGGCCGGTTCCATGAGAATTGAGTTGCACTCTACAGAGTGTTATTCTTGGGTCAGTTACAACAGCAGTGACGTTGGGTTGGGCTGTACATCGTTGTGAATCCCTCTGGGGCTCTGCTGTAATATCATTGAAGGAGGCACTTAAGGCACTATTTCAGGAACCAGAACCTTTTTCAGGAACCATGAATTCTGTCATATTTCCAGTGCTGGCACTTGGCCCGATTTTAGTTCCTTGGAGGTAGTTCCTGAGCCTTTTTTAAGTCCTTTCTCCAGAGTACCTACCTTTCGTTTTAATATTTTAAGATTTAATAATGAATTACAAATGTGTCGCAGGCCATAAAATATATTTTAAAAATGCGATTTGTCCCGTATTTTCAAACCACATTATCCCCCCCCCCCAATAACTAACAAAATGTTGTTCACCCTCCATCATTTTGGGGTAGTGGTGTAGGTTTGTATGTTACATGTGAAGTTTAACCTATGAGCTTTTGCGTGTAAGATAAAGGCCACTGTTCCTGTTGTGTGGTGGGCAACTGATACATGAAAGTGACCAGGAACTACAAAAGTTCCTGTTTGAGATAACCCAAGAACTAGGTTCCTGGGTTAGAGACACCGGTTTGGGTGAACCAGCATGCGTGCCTAATAAACTGGCAAATGCGAAGCAGGAAAAATCAGTGGGAAAGTGCATTTAAACTGCCCCAGTATGAGCGACAGGAACAATAATAGTGTTAGATGAACACGAAATTAACTATAAGCAGTTCAATTTGTCTGGTTTGTGTTGTTTAACCATTGAGTCTTGTAGGGACCTGGTTGGCTAAGTGGGTCAGATTGGTCTCTGTTACCTTTCACAGGCCCCTGAGTTCGTATGCAGCCCTGAGCCAGGCCCTAGCTTCATAAGTGACCTGAGTAGCCTGACCCCCTGCAGTGCCGCAGAAGACCTGCGGGTGGAGCTGGACCAGTCTGAGCTGAGGCAGCAGGAGCTGTTGGAGCAGGTGGAACGGGCGAATGAGGAGGCAGCAGGTCTGCGCGCCCTAGTGAAGTCCCTGGAGGGCCAGCTGGAGGCCCGCCTCCGCAGTGCCAACCAAAAGAACGCTGAGCTCCTGGCCAGGCTGGATGCCGCGCTAGTCGAGATGGGGCAGCATGCTGTCGGCCATCTAGACTATGCCCAGAAAATCCATGTGCTTCTGGACAAACTCAAGGAAGCAGAGAAGACGAAGTTTGAGGCGCTGCGCGAGGCTGAAACAAGACGGCAAGAGGCAGATGGACTGGCTGAGGATTTGAGGCGGAATGAAGCGTCGGGCCGTGAAATGGAGGAGATGCACAGTACCATTGAAAAACTGCAGGGGGCGCTAGCAGTTAAGGAGAAGGAGTCCCACGAGCTTCAAATGCAGCTGCTCGACTTGCAGGGCTCCCTAGAGGCAAGGGATCGGCAGGTAGAAGAGCTGAAGTGGAAGATGCAGGAGGAGAAGGGCAGCCTAAATGTGCGACAGGGCAGCGGTTGGAACGAGCTGGAGGGGCAACTCCATACACTCCCGAAGCAACTGGGGGCCGAGAAGGAGGAGCTGTCTGTCAGCACCGAGATGGAGATGCAGGAGCAGAGCGTGAGCACTGGCCTGGTCGTGACGGAGGCTGACGTGAAGCAGCAGGGCGGGAGGGTGGATGAGTACAAGGCGCGGTGTGCCAGTCTGATGGAGCTCAATGACAGGATGCTCCAGATCATGAGCAGGAATAAGGAGACCAAGAGGGAGCTGACGGAGGTCCAGGAGGCGCATATGGGGGGGCAGGCAGGTGACACCGTGGTGCAGGGTGCGATACGGAGGCTGCAGCAGGAAAACCGGGAGCTGAGGGAGAAGCAGGGCATCCTGACGGAGGCGCTGTCATCCACGCGGGAGGAGCTGCGTTCCATTGGCTGCCACATCACTGAGCTGGAGAGCAGCCTCACCACCTCCAGGAGGAGCGAAGCCAGCTTCCGGGAGCAGTTGAAGGGGGCTGGTCTCTTAGGGAGCAGGGATCAGCAGAGCGAGGAGCTGCAGGCCGGGCTGCAGAGTGCGGAGAGAGGTTCCTCCGCACTGGCACTGCGGGCACAGCTGGAGCTGCATGTGAAGGAGGTCTCCCGGCTCCAGGCCGAGGCAGTGGACCTGCGCTGCAGGGTCCAGGACCTGGCAAAGGAGAAGCTTAAGGCCCAGGCGCAGCTGGAAGTGGCGGAGGCCTCCTGTGAGGAGCTGAAGTCCCTGACGGACCAGCTGAAGTCCCAGGTGGAGGAGCTGAACCGGCAGCATGTGCAGGAGATCCTGCTGCACCAGCAGAGGGAGGAGATGCTGGAGAGTGAGGAGGACGCCCACAGCCAGGAGAGCACCTCTTACAGGGAGGAGCTGGAGCGGCTAGCCTCGGAGCACGCCGAGACCAAGGAGAACCTGGAGAAGGCCACCACAGAGACGGCTGAGCTGGGCATCCGCGTAGGCGGCCTGACGAGCGAGAAGGAGGAGGCTTACGCCCGGCTGCAGGTACTGGAGCAGGAGAACGCCGGCCTGCTCAAGCGACTGCAGCAGGCAGAGGCTCTCTCAGCCGCCGTGCCTCAGCTTCAGGAGAGGCTGAAGCAGGCTGAGCTCCGAGCCAGGGAGGAGGTGGACACTGTCAGGTTCCAGATGAGCGGTGAGGCCTTGACCCTCCAGAACCAGCTCCAGGTAGCAGAATCTGTCACCTGCACTAATACTGAGATTAAATTGGCATAGTGTAGATGCGTTACTGGGGGACACTGCTGAAATCACTGTGTCAGTGTGGCAGCAGGAATTAATTGCATAACTTTTGAGGAACGTGGACAGAAGGCGGTGGATGTGTCCCTCGTAACCCTCGCCTCTCCCTGCAGCGTGCCAGCGAAGAGCTGGAGGGTGTCAGGCTGCGGCATGCAGTGGAGTTGGAGAAGACGCGTGGGCTGGAGTCCAGGCTGTCCCAGCTGGAGGTCGGTCCCGTCCACAGGGGCACCTGAGTCCAGGCGGCAGCCTGAGGCCATGCTGTGGCATTGGGGCAGTGTTTTTGGTCAGAGACAGGAACTCAGAATAATACTGCTGGCTGCAAACTAAATGATATATAAGCAAAGGGGGAAGTTCTGTTGCTTAAAGAATCCTGCATTTCAGCTGTGATTTTTAAAAAAAAAATGTTTTACTCTTGTGTTGAAGGATGAAATTGGCAGATACTCACAGCTGCTGGAGGAGAGAAACGTCCTCGTGGAGAAGTCAGAGTCCGAGATTCAGCAGAAGGCTGCAGAGATGGTCAGGCTGACTGAGGATCTGACAAGGTCTTAAGTTGCTTTATGATATTCTGGAGGAGCAGCTCCAATAATTAAAGGATCGCATAAGCAATTTGCAGATTTAATGCAGCATTTAATGTTATTGTTAAAAAATTAATATTATTAATATTAGTGTTATCAGTATTTAATTTGCCTGATTTTGCAAAATCTATAGTCTGAACCTAACTGCTTTTGATGCCATATGCATTAATGAAGACTTAAAAGGAAGAAATCCTGACTAAAGGATATCTCCATGCCACTGAATTATCACCCATGACCAGCAGGTGGCGCTCACACACTTAGCATGCGCTGCTGTTTGTCTCCCCGCCAGGGCCGAGGAGGAGCTGTCCACCACACAGGCTGCCTGCCGCGACCTGAGGGAGCAGATGGAGCTCGCGGCTGCCGACAGGCGCAGCTGTGACATGAAGACCGCGGCCGAGATAGACGACCTTTACCGGACCAAGAAGAACCTGGAGGAGCGGCTCATCGAGCTAATCCGGTACGTGGCGCTCCCGTGCCCACGTCGCGCTGCCATTTTTCCTGCTTCGCATTTGCCAGTTTATTAGGCACGCGTGCTGGTTCACCCAAACCGGTGTCTCTAACCCAGGGACAAAGACGCCCTGTGGCAGAAGTCCGACGCCTTGGAGTTCCAGCAGAAACTGCGCTCCGGGGAGCTGAATGACCGGGACGTCACCCACTGCCTCGGCTGCCAGGGCCAGTTTAGCTGGTGGCTCCGGCGCCACCCCTGCAGGTGGGTGCCAGGCAGTGACGTCCCCATAACGAGCCCCGCCAAGGGTCCGTTTCATAGATTAGCTGAATCATCAGTACCTGGTGCTTCTTGTATATGGCAGATAGGGTGAGACACTCTTCCACCAAAGAAAGCAGGGCTAAGCCAGTAAGCCATGAGAGACCTGATTCGTTCTCTGTATCCTGGACCTCGCCAGTAATCGGCTCTGTGTGCTGTTTGTCCCAGGCTGTGTGCCCGTCCCTTTTGCTACTACTGCAGCAATAGCGCCACCAGGACGTTGCCCAGCGGAAAGCGAGACCGTTGCTGCCGCGACTGCGGGGCCGGGCCGGACCGCACCTCGGATCCTGACGTCAGCAGCCCCCCCAGCACACCCACCAGCCACTCATCTCCCTACAGGTCAACTCCCAGTGGCACAGGTGAACCAGTTTGGAAGCCGGTTCGCGTATCAGGACGTAGCTGACGTTTGTATCCCGTTGTAAGACTGTTCCTTTGATGCTGGCCAGCAACGCCGCAGTCATCTAGGGTGGACGATGGCGTGTTTGACATCATCTCAGAAGAGGAGGTGAATGAGGTGCATGACAGCGATTCCTTCTCTCAGGTGACGGGGGGCTCTCTTGAGGGGACGCCCGGCACGTTTCAGCCAAGAGCTCTGGACCTGTGAGTCATGTCATGGTACACACACGCATGTATCTACACTACCACAAGCGCACTGGGATGCAGGACCTCTGATATGTTTGCCACAGAACCCAGGCTGTAATCAACACTGATCACGAACATAAACAAAACATGACGGTACATCTGTATATATGTTGGTTACAGCATTCACATTAAAGGATTATTTAATATGATATGAATGAGCTGCATTACCACTCCATTTTGTTTTCGCTTTTTGAGAAAGATTAACGGTGACATTGAGTCGAATACCTTGTTCTCTCCTGTCCTTAAGGCAGCGATGATGTTCCCAGAATCCACTGTCGTTGCTCGCTTAATTTCTGCTGACAGAATGCTTGGGTGTCAGGCATTCCTTTCGCGACTGTGTGTCTCCCGGGTCCAGTTTGTTAAGGGACGTCTGTGGGCTACACTGGTTTCGTTCCAGCTGAGCTTTTTAATTAATTAGGCTTCATTGAGGATTAATCTCCCATGGGAGAACTCCTCACGAATACTTCCTGTCTGCTAAACGCTCAACGAAACATCAGGCTTATTTGGTCCTGCAGGAATCATTCATCCAAGTGGATAGGGGGCGCTGCAGTTTTCTGAGCGACTGCATTTTGTTGGTGTTGATTTCAGAAGCAATAGTGTGGGAGACATGACCCTTGACGATACTGATGAGTTGACTCCTGTTGTCCAGGATGCTGAAATATACCTGCTAAAGTCTGGAGAACTCACGTGAGTTTATTTTCCTGTTTTTCGATGCTATATGTCATAGCTGCTTAGCTGTATGATATTTTTGTGTTATTCAGGTGACAAGCTGCCTCTGTCATTAGTGTTCAGTCAATTTGTAGCAATAAAATTATATTTCTGTACTTATTTCTGTTTTTTACATTGACCAAATTTCAGATGTTTCTGGGACCAGTACATCACTGACCCAATGGGTTGATGTGTTCCATAAAAGTTTAGCTGAGTTTACCCATGCTTGTTTGAAACCTTGAGGTCTTCTTTCATATGGCTGTGTGTACAGTATTCTGTGGCCATGTACTTGATGGGAACAGAGATCCAAATCAAGAGTGGCCACAAAGGAATGTACATTCATGGCTGCCTCTAATCGGAGCCGTTCCCCCAGGCTCCTGGTCCCCCTCAGCTTGGAGGACGTGGCATGTTTTGGCGAGACCTTCCGGGAGCTCTTCATTAAGTCCAGCTGCTACAGCTCCATCGCTATCACGGCACCTGAGGCTGGTCCTACCATCGCCTGGGTCTTCTCCTCCGAGCCCAAGAGCATCTCCTTCAGCGTGGTACACAGGCCAACTGCTGACTCCCCCCTCGAGCAGTCCAAGGTGAAGAAGTAGTCTGTGATCTAACAAGCTGCCTGATGTCATAGATAGTAGTGGTGGTCAAATGAAGCTTCATGAACCATTTGTTGTATTTTTGACCCCACGACACTGTGCTTTTGGTTTGCTTTGGTGCAAGCTTTAAGCCCCTTTTTGGACAGAGAGCACCATCTAGTGGGGTTAGGAAATACAGCAAATGGTTCATAAAGCTTAATTTGGCCATCACATTTGGCCGGTACTGTCACAGTACTGTTGATACTGGGATAACCTTTTCCTCGTCATGTTTTAAGGTTCTGATCCCGCTGACACGCTGTAACTCACACAAGGAAACCATCCACGGACAGCTGAAAGTCAGGAACCCAGGAATTTACACGTTCATTTTTGACAATTCTTTTTCCAGGTGAGGTGCCCATGTAGTCGTTTTTACGACATTTTTTTTTAGCACAGCATCACGCTTTGTGTTTATGATATTTTTCTTTTCTTTGTTTTTGACAGGTTCATCTCAAAAAAAGTCCTATATCACTTGATTGTCAAGAAGCCCGTAAAACACAATGGGAGTGAGTCTTCCTAATCACAGCCAGATACCTCCAATTTATTTATTGAACCTTGTACATGTGCCAAGAGGCTGCTGGTGTTTTATTCTTAGCCACCCTCCACCCCCCAAAAAAAAAAAAAAAAATCACATGAAAACTGTTTAAAACACTGTCAGAGGAAAAATGACACTGGAATTGCGCACGTGGAATTAACACACTAGTTCAGTGCTTACAAGAGTGTCAGGAGAATGGTGACATATGGCTTTAATAGGTAAAATGCGGCAATGTTAGAGATTAATTATCATAATTCTAGCCCTGAAGGTAAGGAACACTATGTCTTTGTTTGATAACTGTGACTTTGAACTATATTATGATATGTCAGCAGGTATCTAACCAATATCAACAGTCGTCCTATGTGGCTTTGAAAAAAGGATGTCAACAAAAGATGCTTTTACTTTTGATTTAGACTCTGTTTATTGCCGGTGCAGCTCTCTCTCACAAACACACTGAAACAAGGTATCGATGTTGAGAAAACAAATAGTTTGTGTTAAAATGCCACTAAGATATGCAGCTGTGATTTTAAGAAAGCATTGCTGTGCTTACAGAGAAATACATTTAAATGTCATGTTGATGTTTGCTATAAGCCTAAGCAGAACACCAAGTCAGCAGAGAAAGTGATCTGCTTATTTTTCCAAAGAACTACATTTAGTTTTGTTTCCTTCAAAGTGAAACTTTGGACACTAAAAAGCTGATTAGTGTTTACTAATGACGTTTGTCTTTATCAGTAACCTCACCTGATTATTCCTGCTGAATGCTGCTTTGAAGAGATGATTATGCAGTTTTATATTTCATAAGGCAAATGCACTTTTTCATAGAATGGAGGATATTTTTAACTTAAATAATAAAAATTAAAATCTCTCGTCTGATGGGAGAATTTCGAAAAGGCATTTAAGGCAAGGTTTTGATGAGTCCCAGCCAGTCGCAGTCGTGGAGAGTCATGCCCTCTGTCGGCCAGTACACGGATGTTTCTGTGAGATATACAGGTCGTTCATCTTGGTAATTTCAGCGGACGTAGTAGCTATTAAGATCACAGGTACCTCTGTGCCACATCAATCATAGATCTCGTAGGTGTGAGCTCTCCAAGACAGAAATTCGGCACTCCAAGGTGACAGCCTCTCGGAGATGAGAGGAATGTTTGTATCAGGAAGAAGCGTGACCAGTTTTGTTGGTACTCTCAAACGTGTATATTTGGTACTGAAATAAAATGTCAAAATGCGGTTTAGTTTGCCATGATGTGTGTTTTCCTTTGTGTGTCACTCAGGAACATGTTTACCTGTTAACTGGTGGGTAGGTACCCTACAGATCACTCTCTAAAGCCCTGATGGCCCAAGTAAACAGCAGCTGTTGAGGGAGAATGAATCATTTTAAAGAGGAAATAGCTTTATTAACAAGTACTGAGTCTGTGGTTGTGTCTGAATTCAGGAGCTACATCCTTTGAAGGCTGCTGTTTCTGAAAGTGTAGCCTTTGTAGGGTCTGTTCTTTGAAGGTCAAACAGAAAGTGTTGAGGAATGGAACGGTCTGGCCTATGGATAATTTCTATTTGCATCACCAACTATTCCTACCCTTAGCTTTGAGTCATAAAGTGCTGCGTCTAGCTCCTATTGCCTAGCTGGGACACACTCAATTTACCTCTGCACAGTGAATCTTGGGATATGTTGGGCTGCAAATGATTCATCAGGTGAATTCTTCACAACTTGGCGAAATGAAACATTTATAGACTGAGTTTGAAGGGGTGTTCGAAATGGGACAGCCTTGTCGCACTGCTGTGACTCATTCAGTCTTGGAATGTAACCTTAGAAGGGTGCAGTCCCTAAATTCGCACACAGCCAATGAGTAAAAATAAACTGTACCGACTTCTCTCCTGATAAATTATGGGTAACCTGTAATGAAATTAAGAAGCATGAGAGGGAAATGCAATCCTTAAACATGGCAGGCAGCTGAGGCCCTTGGATAATAGAGCAGTTAGGGTGCGACACTTTTCTACCCATGGAGTTTACCCAGAATCCCTCCTGGATGAGTGGCTTCAGTGCCACGGCGAGTGATCAGGACTAGGCCCTTGATGACACCCTGGTGACCTGGTTAATAAGACTCAGCAGGCCTTTACGCTAACGATGGTCAGCTGGAGAAGTGGTTTGACAAACCTTTGCCACCAAACAATCTTACTGACAACTGGAGTAGCAGTGAAAGTTAAGACAGGATGGGGAGTTACTGGTTACTGGGAGTTAGAGGAACAGGGGACAGTCTTCTGGTTCTGTGGCTGTATTTCCTTTTTATTGTTAAGTCAGTTCTGCTGGTTTGATTGTGTTTTTTTTTTTTTTTTTTTACCTTAAAGTGACCCTGTTGTTTCTTGTTGAGTTCTTGCTGAATGGAGCCTTTGTCTTGGTGTAAATTCTGCTGTCCTGGCTCTTTGTCCTATCTACTCTCTGCCCTCTGCCCTGTAAGTTGCATCCCAAGCAATATTCAGGCTCACAGAGTAAATGAATTCAAAACTCCATAATAATTGTATTGGTGAATGTGTTTGCCACTTGAAAACAAAGCACCTACATCTTTACCATCTAAACAGTGTAAGGTGACTTTGTGTTGGAGCATATTGCTCTCATTGTTTTCCTCGTTTTATTCTAAACAGTCCTCACTATGTGGATTTATCTGCGGTATAGATAATAGTGTAGCTCTTCAGCACAGATGCTGCTCTCCCCCTCGGTCGCGCCGGCTGCGGAGGAGGGGAGACGGTCGGCGCAGCATAAGGGAGCTGAGGATGAAGCCAAGACGGCTACTAGCATGAAAGGAGGTTGGGGGCAGCCCGTTTGCGAAGGTTAATGAGCTCATTGAGAAACACGACGCATTCCCCCCCAGGGGCTCCGCTCGCTCTGGCTGCAGCCCGGGACATGTGAGTTGAATGATAATGCGCGACTGTAGGCTTGACACCCCCCTGAAAAGCGTCCTTTGCCACCAAATCTAAACCCAGATCTGTAACTTTTGGTCCCTCTTGATAATTAAACTGCCAGTCGACACGAAACACACCCTCCCAAATGCAATTATACTCGGATGCCTTGGAGGGACAGTAGGAGGAAATCAAGGTGAGCGTTTTTTAATAGTTTAACATGAGATCTCAACTGAGCCTGCTTGTTAAGATGAGTAGGAGTCAGCTGCATTGCTACAGTCAAACAGCTGTTATCTTAACAGGTTTCTCTACAGCTGGCTTAGGAGAGAAACCATATTATATTATTCTGCATGATCAGGAACTGAAGGCTGTCTTCTACATCTCTATATAGCATTTATTTTGCTTTTTCTTGTAGATATCACACGTTTCCAGTAGAGGGCAGTCACACATGTATATTCCGTGCGCTGGCCTGCATTTTTGCACGTCTGCTTCATAGCATAGGCTTCACACAAAAACATCCAATTGAATGATCAGTCTATTACCTTAACTTTTTAAATGTCTATACGTTAAAGGTCTGCACGTGGTCTTCACCTTTGTTAGGAGGAGCTGTTTTGTGGTTCTTAGTTGGTGGCATATCTCCAATGCTGGTGCATTGAATCCGTCCTCTACTGGCTGTGTGTTCCATTTGCATGATCTCTCAATGTCACACACGAGATACTCTAGTTTCCTTCTGTAGCGCGAAGACATTCAGTCAGGCTAGCTGGTGTCTATAAATTGCTTGTAGTATGTGATTATGTGTGTGATCACCTTGTACCTTATATTAAAAAAATATTATTGTCAAAAGCTTAAAATACAGGATTGCCGGTTACTTGCGCAATGAGAATATGTGTTTCTTTATATATATATCTTGTGTTTCACTCTGGTGTTAATGTGATTTACTGGCTAACACTGCAATCACATCCTCTAGTCACCGGCCCAGCCGAATTCAGCATGCAGGGCATTGCGTCCAAAATGTTTGTGTCCCAGGACCTCTGACATGGAAAGCCTGGTGAACTACACCTGGCGAGCGATGACCTGCTGGGCCTGGCTGAGGCTGTAGCCAGGTCCCTGTGCTTTTCTCATTAACAGTACAAAGGGTGAGGAAATGATAACACGGTACGGTACTGTTCAAGGTGAATTACGCCTACAGTCTCTCCTGCAGCCTGCTTGTGCAGTTTTCTACAGGACCTAGGCTATGACTGTCTTAATGCTTGGATTGTTAATGCAATTAACTGTTTATAATAGACCAAAATTAATTACACCATCATTGAGCTTCCAGAAACTTAACTGTTACTGCTGCCCTGTTGTGAGGGACATACAGGTGAGATAAGGATGACGCTGCCTGTGTTTGCTGCACATCCGGAACATTATCGCATCTTCCACTGGATCCTGCCCAGCTATTCACTGGCAAACTTTGTGCAAACGTGTCTTCTGCATGACTTCAGAAGAAATCGACAGGCTCGCCGGCCATCAGTCTGCTTAAGGCCTCCCCCCACCCACAGTTAAAGTAACTAGAGAAATTTGGACAAACTACTTTTTTAACCATCTGCTGCTATCAAGGGCGTAACTTTGGCTGGAACATGGGGGGGGTTGAGGTCTCCACCCATTATGGGGGAAACATGATTATTGGGTGGGTTATATTGGCTGGATCTGATTAT
>JAODJU010000081.1:6236827-6248977 GCA_026776725.1 Gnathonemus echidnorhynchus
CCCCCCCCCCCCCCCCAATATATATTATAATGTTGAATAAATGGCTACAGCCTTGATTACATGGTAGAAACTTGTGCTAGATTTCATTAAAGACACCAGCTGTGATATCCCAGTAAGACATGGAAGGTCTTCAGGCGCGCAAATCCTTCCTGGAAACTGGTGGATTTGTACCTTTTTCCTACTACATCTATAATATTCCACTAGGGACTGATGGAAAAAGGACTGTTGGATTAAATGCTGCAAACGGTGCAGAGCGGAGAATCCGGCCCCCTCACTGGAGCAGAGATTCGTGGAAGGCTTTAAGAAATTCCTGAGGCATTCATTAAACCCAACGAACCGTTCTGGTCTTGAGATATGGTGTTCCACGTCCCGCCCGACCCCGCCTCAGATTCCCAGGCTGTGGTGTCCCAATTTATGCCCTCATCAGCAGCCAGGCCCTGCCCCCCTCCACCCACCCCCGCCGGTATCATTCCCAGAACCAAAAATAAAGAATTGCCGCTTGCACAAATCCCCCAGCCTACAGGCAAACGCAGCCTGTCTCTGAAACAAAACACAGGAATCCCAGATTGATGCCTCATCAGATCAAGCACGTCAACCAGTGCACCACCTAGAAGACGATTCCAGTGATGCAGTGGCATAGCCATACACAGTGAGTAAGGTGTGTACGCAACCCCGTCACACAAAAATAAAATATTTTGTATGTGAAATTCACACACACATGTTTAAGACCCGTGCTCCTAATCATCGTGAAATCCCGTGAAGTCGTTAAATTGCATCATGCACTCATGATTAGGAGTCTGCTTACTTATTTATACATCTTGTTTCGTTGCTGCTTTGCACACACTGGTAACAACCAATTGTTCCCCTGTACTGTAAGGAATTAAAAATAGCACAGCAAACAGAACATCAGTTTACTGTACTTTCACAATGAATCACCTAATAACCTACATAATCGCAATGAATTACTTAAAATGTCTGCGGCTATGAGCAATCTTTTAAAATATATAGTTTATTGCTATAAACTGGTTCTTAAGAATCACGGAAGTGGGTTGGGCCGTGCCGCAGTTGGGTGCACTGGGAGCTTGGAGGTGAAAGGGTGGACATGCATGGTACCCATAGTCCCCCTTCCCCTCTATGTCACACTTCACGCATCGTAAGAACAAAAGGCAGAAAGACAAAAACACCTTTACTCTGCACTCATCTTCTTTAGGCCCTTGGGCTCAGTGCGACTGACCAATGGCTGCCTCGAGATGATATTACTTTTGTGAGAAAAAGCCCTCAGACGTCTTATTTTAGGAATCTCTATGGTGCTTGGCTCTACTTGATTAAAGTAACAAAATTTTTTGGCCCGGATGAGCCTTTTTAACGCGTGCTCTGTGGACACTGTGATTGATTATGTGTCATATATCCACTGACCGCGGAATCCGGGCAGAGGAAGGTGAGCTGTCACCTCTGTTATTAAGGCTGCAATGTTGTTGTTCCTTATTGTTGTTCACGGTGGTTGTGCACTTACAATGACACCCCCTCCCTCCGATATCACACTCACATAGCCCCCAGGGGTTTGAGCTGTTGGAGTCCAACAGTGGACCAGGTCTATTCCCCACCAGCTGGGTATGTTCTTTCTTCTGGGAAGTGTGCAGTCCTCGTTGCCAATCTGTGCTAAAATGCCAGCGGGATTTAAAGGGGACCTATTATGCTCATTTTCACTGTTGATAATTTTTATTTTGGGGGTCTAACAGAATAGATTTATGTGTCAGTGTTCCAAAAACACATTATTTTTGTCATACAGTATATCTCTATTCACTCTCTGTCTGAAGTGGTTTGCTAGAGCTTTAAGCGCCGCCCCCAATAAGACCAATGCACTCTGATTGGTCAGCTTGTCTGACTGGTCAGTTTGCCGTACACATTCCATCCCTGTCTTGCTGTCTGAATCAGACCCTTGCAGGTAGGCGGCCAATAAGAATTGTGTTGCGAGGTGACCTCACCATGTCAAGGAAGTAAGAGCTGGAAATCCAATGAAGCATTTCAGGCAGATTAGAGAGCCACTGGTGGTGAGTCCCCCTGAGAATGCATTTAAAAAAGCCAAGAATGCCATCCATCCATCCAAAAAGCCGAGAATGCCAAAAGTCTCATATTTTATTTGGCTACTTATGGGTAAGGATAGGACTGGGTAGGGGTTAAGGTCGTCATCCTGGGATTAGAGTTTTAGTTTTCCCCATAGAAATGAATGGAGACTCCCCACAAAGATATATATATATATATATATATATATATTTGTGTGTGTGTCTGTGTGTGTGTGTATACGTACATATAGATAGATAGATAGATAGATAGATAGATAGATAGATAGATAGATAGATAGATAGTAAATGTTGTGGCTGACCGATTCCTCCGTGTTGAAAAAGTTGATGATGCAAGCAATTAGATGCAGCTAACGACGTATTTCCCTGATTTTATACGTCATTTGAAGTCACGTGCATACGGCATTTATTGGGGTGGGTGTGGCTGCAACATTGCTGTTTCAACCCCATCCACATGCATGTGAGCGGTCTCCAAGGTGGACGCGTCATGCTCGCCCCCATCTTAAATTGGTCCCCACGTTCTACTCCCGGTATGTAGTAACCGGAGTGATGAAAGTAGCACCATACAGTGTCCTGACATCACATTTGAATTTTAAATGCTGCCAGAGGTGACTCACTGCTATCTGCTGTGTAGGAGTGTTGGACGAAGAAAAAAACGAGAGGAATGGGAGAAAATGGGTTATATAAAATCCGAAAAACTGTCAAAAGTGTGTATTCCTTTTCCTTTCAAACCCTCCATGTAAGTAGCAAAACATATATTGAGATGATAAATTTGTCGTCATCCAACTCTTTGTCACAGATAAAATTTGTATCTGAGCCGTGCAAATACACAACACGAGACGCGGAGACGGTATATTTCAAGGCGCATTGTCCCGAAATGTATCATCGTCAAATAACGTAATCCAGGGTCAACCGTAAAAGCGCATGTAAATATGCGACGATTATCAAAGGCGCTATATCATGCGTGATGCCGGCGTTCGTGTACATGAGCTTGTGTGATTAAATTCGTATATCGCTCTCTTTGTCTTATCTGAGCAGAAACGCTATTATCTCCCCCAATGGTTATTTACAGTGCACGGTTCAGGTCGTTAAAATGTTATTAAATAAACACCGAGTTAGACTGCAGTCCTCTATGAAGTCACATAGTGGATTTATAAAGCTTTACAATTGATACAACTATTGCTTATCTGTGCAGTGTATGACTAAAATGGAAAGTGTAGAGCTGGTTTCACTGTTAACTAGCCCTGATCTGTGTGTGGTAGTCCTCAGAAGGTTTAGTGCTGGGTTGCTTACACTGTCAGTATATTAGGTATTTTTAGAAGCTGTTTGTATAGAGTTGCTCCCCCCTTTCCTCTGTGTGCATCATGGGAGTTAACTTTCGCATGTTTATCCCGGCGTGCTCGTGGGAGAGCGGCTTCTGGGATCCGATCTTATACTATTTAAAATAATTTTCTCAGAGTCGTGGTTGCATACGCTAGTACTGTATCGGTGCTTGGAAGATCGGTGGGTGGGTGGATTTCTCAAAAGTAAACGCACACAGAGAACATTTTCCTTTTAGAGTAGCCTATTTACCCGAAAATCTGCGGCTAATGTATGAGTTTGCGTCTCTGAGCCGCCGAGGTCTTGAACTTTAAATTCCGACAAGGTGAGAAAATTGCTCTCGTCGGGCAGTTCTTCGACAGTTCCGCCCCCTGCCAGCTTCAGCATTAAAACACTTAGACAAAATAATATTTAAGTTCAACTTTGTGATCGAAAGAAACGATGGAAATGATTTTATATAAAATGGTGCGATGCAAAAGAAATACCATATATTTTCTATTTTATCTAGTTAAATTAAGCCTTAAATACCCTCTAGTTTGGAGATTTCTCAAAATACATGAGAGCAGCCTGACAGTTCATAAGGTGTGTTTTCTCAAAATAGCACTTGCTTAAAAGACAAGAAACGGGTGAGCAGAGTTCATCTGCGTTCAAAGCCCCCGCAATAATAGAAACTTATAAATTGTCTAATGTTAAACTTAAGATCGCAAAACAGAAACTTGAGGTCGGCAGTAACGTTTGCTTTGGCTGATGCTGCATCACATAAAAGCTGGAGAGGTAGTGACAGCATCGCAAAGCTTCCAAAATCAGAGCAAAATAATAAAAAAAAAGGGCAGAGCCTCGAAGCAGTTTACGGTAAACTGCGGACTGAGAGGATTTAGTTTAGAAATCAGAGGAAATGAAGCAGCAAAACCACAAAGGTCAAAGTATCTGCAACAGTATCAGCCACAGTCTATGTACACTGTATGTGTGTATATATATACACACACACGCGGAGGGCTTTTGCTATAACGGTGGATCTAAAGCATTCATGTGACCTGCTGAAATGGGCTGACTAAGTTTAAATATTTAATTGTTGCACCAAATTATCTATAGTACAGGAGCCCTAGATTCGCATGCATGCAAGCAAACGATCGCGATAACTTCAGGCTGAATAACGGTCTCTTTATATCTACCGCCGCGGCAGAGGTGGGCCCGGGTGGTCCTGGGTGATCCTGGGCCCACTGAGATGTACTGTAACTCAGGCCCATTTGTCGTTTATATAGAGAGCGACACAGCACGATAAAACGGTTGTGTCTGACAGGTATGTGTGTGCGTGGTTAGATCAATCAGAGGAAATGTGCTGTTGAGAGGCAAATAGTTTCCTTTCAATTTGTTGTTTTGGTCTTAATAATGCCAACTGATCAAAAAAGATATGTAGGCCTAGTTGCGTCTGTAATGTGGTTTTGTCGCCAAATGAATCGTTAAGGGACTTGTCCACCTGATTTTTTTTTTTTTTTTACCGGCCCACCAACGCTATGATTTCTGGCTCCGCTATTGCTCTTTATTGAAGCAGTTTACCAATACACAAATAAGAGATTAACAATGGCGTCTAAATGCGTAAATATAAGATATTCACAATGCCTCTTAAATGTGTAAAGTCTTGATCAAAAGTGCCATGGACCATTTTGCTAATTTAAAAATGTTAATGATCGTTACATCTTAAAATATGTACACAATTGTACACAATAAATAATAATAACAATAATTTGTTTTTTACAGCTGAGATGCAGCAGTTGAGCTTAGACCTCTCTTAATTCCAGCCACACTCACATTGACTAGTGATTAAGTAACCTGTTTATAAAGTGCAAACAGAACGTGATGGCTTTTCGTCTTCTTTTTGAGCGGCACAGATGAAACTGCTTGCCGTATAAACGTAGTATCTTCATTAAAATAAGTGAATTAATGGGAAAGGCGTCGGTATGGGACGGTGTTAACATCCTGGCTAGTCATTCCATTGGCTTGCAGCTCCATCGCTAGCAGTAGGCGTGTAGGTACGGGCTGCTGAGCTCTCAGTCGCCAAGTGGCATCATCTGGAAGGAGACGGGTCCATCACTTCGTGCTCTAAGTCTACTGATGTCGGGCTGGGGCTAAGTTTACAGGCTTAACCAGAGATATACTCAAATATAAGATCATATGCGGGAGCAGTGGAGTAAATTATGTGAGTTTTTTCCGGCAGGGACGGAAACGCCGAGCGAGCGCTTCACATCCACCCGATCTGCGGACGGGCGGCTAAAGCCCCGTTTGAACGCCTTGGGCTCTGTGCAAACGGATTGAATTCCGGTGCAGGGAGATTACTGCCTTTGCAACTCGTTTTTAGAGAACCTCGCTGGTAAGCTTTCCTGAAATCGGTGCCTAATGTCATGGGGGGATTGCAGTTACACGCGGTGTGTGCGCGCTGTACAAGCGGCACGCGCTGTACCTTGATGGGCTTCGGGCTGGGAGCCGGGTGTGCGTTAGTGTTTTAACACACTGCAGCAGTGTGTCACACATTAAATCTTCACTCGACATCTCAGGACTAGCCTGGTATGCGCTTTTAAATGCAAATGGGTTTAAAGTAGTGCATTTCATTGAATGGCGTTTGCTGCAGCTGATGCATGTTTCGTAACTGCGGCGCGTCTGTTTCAGTCCGTGCGCTTATTGCCTTAAGGAGGCTATGAAGTCTAAATCTGCGGGTTTCAAGACAAGTCGTACGTCCTTTGATTGACGGTCGGTGTAAAGACGATGCGACAGTGCCTGAAATGCCCCTTTGCCCTATAAACTAAACACAAGCAACCTATCCGATAAGAGTGTTAGTTTCAATGAACTTAATACCGAATTAATGTTAATAAAATACTCCCCATCAAATAATCATAAAGTTCAGGTCTTCCTGTATGATCTAATGCTTGAAAGTTAAGTTAAAGCGGCGTATAAGATAATTCTGCATATTATTTATTTAAAATTACATTACTCAATCAAATGACCAAATAAAGATTTTTTGACACCACACCCCACTTACATTGGGGTTCCTCTGCTTATTACTTTTGTATGTTGGCATGACGTGACGTGTCTAATGTAATTTGACGTATAGCATCTGTTTAGAAGGTGTAGCGTATGTAATATTTAAGAGTTGCGTGCAAATTAAACACGATTTATAATAATTGTCGTTAAGTTTTTGCTTGACACCAGAATAGTTTAATTGCGGTTTAAGAAAAAATCAGTATTTGCAGCTGGCAGAGTAAATTTTAAGCGATCTAGATCTAGGATCTTATTCGTTCTTATTTTTTTTTTTTCCAGCTGTTTCACATTACTGTCCTTTATTCCCTATGCAGAAATGAAAGAGACGGCGAAAGGCGCTTTATAAATTATAAACATATATCTTCTTCTGGCTTGGAAATATAAAATAAACACGGGAATCATATCAAATCGTTTTAAATTACTGACAGTTCAGCATTTCCACAGTACCAGTGATGATATCAGTGGCATCCGTGACCTTGGCACCTGTCACAGGAGTACTAGCGGCTGATGAAGGTCTTACATGGAAATTCGCCGTTAATGTGTGTGTTTTTTTTTTTTTGTTTGTTTTTTTTTTTGTGAGATGGAAAATGATAGATGGAGGCGGCGCTTTGAATTTCAAACAATCGGACAAAAACTAATCCATCTTTCCTTATTCTCCGTTGCATCCTTGCGTCCATGCCGGAGTACGGAATCTCTTCCCGACTCCTCTGCTTTCGACATAATGCTTGCCATCGGCGAACCAGTGACAGCGAACCGGTTATAGGCTACATCAGCTGGGTGACTAACGGCGGTGCCGCGATGCAGTACCTCTGCGCACACGGACATATGAATATAAATGTCAGGCGGCCTTCCTAATGCTTCGCCAATACGGCTTTCTGTGGGAATTCAAGCGACCGTACAAATCAGATTCTATTGTGCTCAAAGGGGAGATTTATCTATCGAATAGGCAGCTGTAGCTTACAAACGGAGGGGCAAACCAAAGAAACGGGCTGTATGGAGACAGATGTTTATGGGGTTTTTAAGGACAGGAAATGCATCATGTGTTATACAAACTTACGTATGCATATCAAATATCTATATTCTGTTCTACATTTTCGCATGTACATGTTAATTAGTACTATAGTTGCCTGTTTCAGATGATTGCTCAGTAAGCAGGTGAGATGCTATGTTGGAAAAGGCGTCACTATTCTCATGACATTGTTTTCCAGGCGCTGTGATGCGGCAGTAGGCCCGGTTCAGCATCCGTCGGATCTCTGCGGACCTGCCCCAGGGGGGGTGGAGGAGGGGGAGGGCGGGTTCCCCGAATCAGCCTCCTGGAACCGTCCTGGACCTCGAGGACGAAAATGGCGGCCAGGATGAGACACCTGCTGCTCTCCACTATAGTCATAGTCAGCCTCTCCCTGGTGAGCCGTCGTGCTTTCATAGCCGGTCGAGAAACAGACCCTGCACCCCCCCCCCTCGACTCTTCAAGCAGGGGGGTCATTTTGGTGAAGGGGTCATTTCCTTACTCCGTGCGACAGAGACATTTTCACAAATACTATGTAATACAGGCACTGTGCACAAGATCTGAGACTCTCGTAGGATCTAGAATCTTCCTTGGTCTCAACGAATACAGAGTGCTTATCTGTTTAACAGCTTAATGGTCTCTGGTAAGTACATCAGAATAAGTATGACGCACTCATAACCCTCTACTCAGCCAGTTGTGGGATTTGTGGATTGAAATAAAGCTAGAGAAATATGTGTTATACTCCTTAGGAGGCAGGTCCTGGGGGCCTGTTTTTGCCCACTTTAAAAATAAAGGTATCTGATGCATCTTACCAGAAGTGGAAAGTTCAGTTCCAGAAAGCACAAATCCAGACCAAGATTTTGCTTCAACCAACCAGCTGAATATAAATAGGCATGATGGCAGAGCACTCGACTGGTTGGTTGAAACAAAATCTTGGTCTGGATTGATACGTTTTGGACCTAGAACTTTCCGCCTCTGCATGTTGCCTGTGAAGCGGCTAGTAATGGCTTGATGTTTACAGTTTTATATTGACATTTGCAAATTGTTTGTGAGATCCGGTGTCAGAGGTGGGTGATATTGATAAAAGTGTCCATTTTTTACTTAGGTGGTATTTGTTAATAGTACTTAAGTGCTTGACCATAGTCAATTTTGTACGATTTAATTTATTTTGTACGAGTAATTTATCTCTTATCTCTGAATAGCGAAACATCGGCATGATTGACCAACCTTTAATTAAGGGACCGTCTCACTTTGCGTGAAAGTGAGTTTGAGTTTGAAAGACTCATACGGAGTTTTTCTTGCAGGGCCTCTGAGCTGTAAATAGATGTGAGTGAGATCAATAATCAGCGGATTCCCATCGCATTTTCTCAGCGTGCCTCTGTATCCAGCACAGCGTACTTGACTGGTGCATTTTCCCTCCATCTGCTTGTTCTTTCTGGAGTTCGCTTCGTCGCCAGAGACTCTCTTTTCAATCTTTGCTTTGAAATCCCGGCCTTTCATTCCTTATCGCGCTGAATAGAGCTCGGCCGTTTTGTTTGGATTTCCAGCGCATTTTAAATCTTGCTCCATCGAAACTCGACGTGGTCTTAGTTCATAATGACTCATCCCCTTTTTTTAAAAAAAAAAAAACTAGTTATACTTAGATGCGATATTTAACGGTTATTATAAGCTAATGGGTCCATGCCGTTGAAGGCCGCGGTGTAGACACAAAGTGTAGCCCCTTCCGTGAAACGGTGGGAGTTTGTTGTTATGGTGATTCGCTCGCGTTCGCTTAGGAATCTGTGATGCGGGCTCCCTGTAATATCGATTAAGACAGAAAAAAGAGAGGAGAATTCTCGCTAAAAGCTGAACTGGTGTGTTTGTTTTCCATTGCGAAAGGATTTAGATTGTTCTGGACGTCTGATTGAACCTCATTGGACTTGCTGGAGTTAGAATTTAAAGCTTCGCTTAGTTAAACCGCTCACTAGAAATTGGGACCCCTGTTTGAACCTTATATCTGTAACTTACTTACCTCATTACGTCACTCACAGTAGCACAGAGGAGAACTACGTGCTTGTTCCCTAAAGTTACATATTCTTTCTGTGCTTGATGTGCTGGTTGTTTAGACAGACGCAGTGCATGAATGGATGTTTATCCAGGTAGAAATGCATGTTTCTGGGTGAAATGAAATCATGCTTTATCATGCCGTTTGCTCAAATGTGAGTACAGGTATGTTTACTTTCAGACATACAACCGTAACGTGCTGGGGAGGGGGGGTGCTTTTTAGGTGACATTGTGCAGACATCGTCCTGTAGCAGTCTGTGCGTAGGAAGGGGGTCCTGGGGGAGGGACACGCAGATTGATTCTGAATGCACAGTGGAATGGACCGGAATCAAGGAGGAAATGCTGATTTCCTTGGAATATAAATTTGCTACTTTCCCCTCTAAGCTAATCTGCAGAAATCTTTGGAGTCAGCTGGCACAGGTCCTGACTCCTATACACCAATCAGAGATTGGCACTGAAGTCAGCTGGCGTAGGTCCTAACTCAGGGGTGGCCAATCTTATCTGCAAAGGGCCGGTGTGTATGCGGGTTTTCGCTGCAACTCCCTAATTAGATTACTAATTACAGGACTGATTGACTGAAGAGTCCTCACACCTGGGTTTGAACAGCTGACCTAAAGGTTATCCCAAAAAGCTGCATATGCACCTACCCTTTGAGGATAAGATTGAGCACCCCTGTCCTAACTCCTGTTCACCAATCAGAGATCAGCACTGAAGTCAGCTGACGTAGGTCCTAACTCCTTTTCACCAATCAGAGATCGCCACTGGAGTCAGTTGGTATAGGTCCTGTCTCCAGTATACCAATCAAGGATCAGCTCTGGAGTCAACCTGCATGGGTTCTGACTCCTGTACACCAATCAGAAATCAGCACTAGAGTCACCCGGCATATGTCCAGACGCTTTTTCACCAATCAGAGATCAGCACTGTAATCAGCTGGCATTGGTCCTGACTCCTGTATACCAGTGAGCCAGCATCACTGGAGTCAGCTGGAGCGGGTCCAAGTTGTTGCAACTAAACCGGGACACAGAGTTAAAGGCGATTGGCACGTGCCCAGGTGGTCCGTGTTTTGCTGTCGCTGCTGAGTTCTGTGGTGAAACAGACATACATTTTAAATGTACCTGTGCTTGCCAGGCATGGGGGGGTCGTGTCCTTTGGATGTTGCCGGGCAACCGTTAGAAAAACCGAAGAACAGAGCCGAAAAAAAATCACGTGTGAGTGCAGTGTGCACCCGTGAAACTGCACCCTGCCTGTTTACTGATGCTGTTTGTACACACTGTAATGGTCATTGATTGACTCACAAATTAGGGTTTGAGGAAAGACTCACGAGGCACAAGTTACCTGGATGAACATGCGTGACCGCACTCAGCCCAGAAGAGAGCAAAACGTGGACTCACACTGGCCGACAAGAGCGACCGAGTTGAGGGAAGATGACCCTGAGTCAGAGAGGCATCAGAGAGGAGTCACAGTGACATCGTGTGCAGTCCGGTTCTACGAGTCAAGTCTGGGTGGCCTCTCACCTTGCCTTCGTCCTAAGCCTGGGCTGTGGATGCAGTTCTGCGCTGGGGTGGCAGGGGGCTCAAATGAGGCAGATGGATGGTCAGCTTATCCTGTTAACTGAGAGCCATAGTGACTGTACTCTGCAATGCTGACCCCTCCCACCCAGAGGAGTCTGAGCAGAGTCACGCTTCTGTTTGGAAAGGCAGGGGGAGACGCTGTAAACACATACTTCAAGATATAAATATACATCCTCTTTATTATTATTAATTTAGCAAATACTTTCATTTAATTGGCAAACGTTTGTGAGAAAGCAGGGTCAGTCAGTCCCTGGAGCAATTGGGGTTAAGGGCCTCGCTCAAGGAACCGCTCTGGCCGCTACTGGACCTGACCCAGCATCCATTTGACCGTAGACACAGCGCGCTGACCCACAGAGCAGCGTTAAGCTAACGAGGCTAGCTGAGCAAATATAATCAGCGTGTTTCTAGGCAGAGTCCCCAAATAAAGGAGAGAAGCAAGCCGACGGCGATTATGGCCGCTACCCGGCGGACGTGCACTCGCTCGTTTCTGTCTCCTGCCAGCCGGCGCTCTCCAGGAACACCTCTTCAGTCAGAGAAATTCACACGCTGGCGAGGAACGTCGTTTACTTTGTAAGGTGCTGGGAAAAGAAAGGGAGCGAGAGACGGGGTCACTGCGGAAATGCAGCGAGGATTCGAGCGACGCAATTCGAGTCCGACGGCCATCTGGCAAAATCAAATATTTACATCCAGCCAGTACACACATCAAAATCACACAAACCGGCTGTTTACGGGGCGGAGAGATGATGGACAGAGTGGAGTTTATTTATTTTATTTTTCAGTTAAGATTTCTCTGCATAAAAGTTACTCAATCTGCACTAAGAGACTACAAAAATGTTACTTACAGGAAGCATTTTCTTCTCCCATAAAACACATGCAAACAGACACAAATTCCTTTTTTCTGCTCAAATTTCATGTCAGCACAAACAGATATAAATGTATATATTTCTGTTTTTTTAAAATATGACAGTGTAGTTGTCAGGTGATACAGTATTAGAATTAGGTGATCAGTGATCATTGTCGACACACCACAGCACACAGTGCACAACAACAAAATGTGTCCTCTGCATTTAACCCATATGTGACATCGTGACATAGC
>JAODJU010000081.1:6249077-6260393 GCA_026776725.1 Gnathonemus echidnorhynchus
TGTCATAGTTAGCGTTAGCATTTTTCCCATTGAAATGAATGAGCGGTCCCCATAAGGATATGTTTACCCTACATGTGCATGCGTGTGTGTGTGTGTGAGAGAGAGAGAGAGAGAGAGGGAGAGAGAGAGAATTATGTTTATGTTACATTGTGGGGACCAAAGATTACCCACCATGACATCTCCATTGTCATCTCTAAATGTCCCAATTTGAAGGGAGGAAGTGAGCGAGATGCTGGGCCTGCGGAGGCGGTGAGGTCTGCGACTTCCTTATCTTTGTTCTAATTAAACTTCTGTCCTGAAACACACATCTGTCAAAATCAAATACACTTACTTTTACCTGTTCAAGGCATATTTCACATCTGCAAAATGCATGGTTGGCCTGGCCTTGGACCTACAGATGTTAAGGTTTTAAATGTGTTTACAAAGGTCATGGTTTCAGATGCCAGGGAGTGAGCATAAAGTGTAACTCTTGCCTCTGCTCTAAGTCGCTTTGGATAAAAGCTTTGTACACTGATGTACAATGGCATTCTCTGATGCTTTCCTTGTGGTTTAATTTTTCTGAAATGCTTTTTGATAATAATGTTACAAATGTGCTGTGCCTGCAACTCTGTCCGCTACCTTCTGTGACTGTGTCCCAGTCCTCTGGGACTGTGTATGCAATCCTCTGTCTAGTGTCACTGGGTCCCTGCCCTCTGTGACTGCATCTCTGTCCTTGTGACTGTGTCCTTGCCTGGTGTATCCTGTTCCATGCCCTGTGTATCCTGTTCCCTGCCCTGTGTATCCGGTCCCCTGCCCTGTGTATCATGCTCCCTGCCCTGTGTATCCTGTTCTATGCCCTGTGTATCCTGCTCCCTGCCCTGTGTATCCTGTTCCCTGCCCTGTGTATCCTGCTCCTTGCCTTGTGTATCCTGCTCCCTGCCCTGTGTATCCTGCTCCCTGCCCTGTGTATCCTGCTCCCTGCCTTGTGTATCCTGCTCCCTGCCCTGTGTATCCTGTCCCCTGCCCTGTGTATCCTGCTCCCTGCCCTGTGTATCCTGTCCCCTGCCCTGTGTAACTATGTCCCCTCACTGCAGGGTTCTTTGGTACATTCTGATCACTCTGACTGCGTGATTAAAAGGGAACATGAGAAGTGCATGGAGAAGATGGCAAGAGAGGAGACTTCTGAAGACCTCAAGCTGGGTAGGATCTGCTCACCGGTCGTGTGTGTGTGTGTGTGTGTGTGTGCAGGGATGTGTGTGTGTGTGTGGTTCAGGTATTCCTTACCTTGTGGGGACCAAATGTCCCCACAATGTGATAAATACCTGTTTTTTTTAACCTTATAGGGGACCAGTTTCACATATGCTATTCTGTGTCCCTCGATTTGCAGCAGAATTTGTGGGTAATTTCCATGTTTACTGATGTCACATCAGCGGCCCCTCATTTTCTCTCTGTTGGCACGTGAGCTTCCAAGCCACGTTAAAAAGTGCACCTAGGCTTCCAGTGCCTCGCCTGCGTGTGCCCTGCACCGTCTGCTGACGCAGCCTGAAAATCTCCACAGCAGCATTTCCAGAGAAAAACTCTCTGCAAAAACTGATTTCTCCCTGCAGCCCTTTCAGTGAATTTAATAGTGAAAATGCAGACAGTCCTTAAAGCTTTCACACGTGGTTGTGAAGCCCCTTAACACCCACGATCACTGCATCCCTCTGTCACATCTCTGCCTTTTTCCTGTTCATGCACTGGGGTTCTGAAACCTGCCAAAATGAACACCCACCCCCCAGTGAATACTAACTACTGAGCTATGTCTATAGAGTAATTCGTAGTATAGTGTAGCACAGCATAGGGATTAGAGTATTAATTTTAGTATTCTGGTAATTATATTTGTTTCATGAAGGACAGCTGAATGCTTTGGTAAGAGAGATAATATCAGGTTAAATGGGGACACACAGACACATTTACACAAAGATACATGTGCGTGCGCGCACACACACACACACACACACACACACTTATGTAAAGACACAGACCCATGCATTTAAAGAGGGATGCACACAAAAATGTCCACGTTTAAACAAAGATATATACACAGACACACAGAGACAGACACACACACACACACACATACACACACACAGGTTTGTAATTATATCTTTGTGGGGACTCTGGGGAAGATCAGCAAGCCCAACATGATGACCTTAACCCCTACTCAGCCCTAACCTTAACTGTAAGTAACCAAACAAAATATGAGACTTTTGCCATTTGTAGTTTGCATTAGATTACAATAGATCTTTGTGGGGACCTGAAAACTGGTCCCCCATAACATCAAAATAACAAGTTTTTATCACATTGTGGGGAACATCTGGTTCCCACAGTGTAATATATACATAATCCACACACACACACACACACACACACACACACACACACGGACAGACACAGAAGCAATGTCCCCTGTCACGGCTCCCAGGCTCTCTGATTCGGGGGGGGGCTTCAGATGGGGTCTTGTTTCATGCATACCACATTAATTGGGCCTCGCACTGTGACCCCACCCCCCATCCTTCCCCAAGCCGAGCCCCTTGTGTTTTCACGTTACTATCGTGGCATGGAATGTTCTGGTAAAAGTTCTTTAGGTGACATTCCACACAGGCGGCGGTCGGCTGCTGGCATGTCTGCACGTCCCAGCCCCAGTTATGTACATCAACCATGAGAAAATCTGCTTTTTAATATTGGGGAGGGGGGGGGGGAGCTTCTGCTTTTTAAACCCCCCATGTCACTGGTGTTTTTCCCTCGTGGGAAAGCTGAAGAAGCAGGAACAAGGCAAACAATGACAAGATGTCACGTGACTGTGTCACATGACCCTATTGAGTGGGTCGTTAAAGGATCTGTCCGCCCTCTTCCACGTCTGCACACTCGACCCTCCACACTGCCTTCAGAGAGACCCCTGCCTCTGCATCACGCACGTCCTTGACCTTTCATCGCAGGACTCTTTCTGATTATTATGTTACAGGCTGTTTGTTTTTCTTTTTGCAAAATTACCTCACCGGGGCACGAACCATCGTGTCATGAGAATATTATCCGTACGCTCGGAAAAAATAATCGCTCCCAGATCTGGGGCCTGTACTAGGAAGCGGGGTTACTGGCTTATTGGGGTAACTTGTCGGATTTAAGGTAGTCTGGGCAAAATGTAATTGAACGAATATGAAGTCCATTTAAACTGTGGTACCTTAAATCTGACAAGCCAGTAACCCCACTTTGTAGTACAGGCTACTGGAATTCCCACCCGTAAACAACAGTCGTTTCGATAAAACGGAAAATAAATATAGGTGCTATTAGCCGAGTGAGTGTAGCGGACGTTCAGCGTCAGCAGCGGCAAAAACAGCTCAGTTCACATGTTTCGTTTTAGGCGTACGGTCAGAAAGGGTCATGTGATGAATTGAAGGCTAGATGTTCGGTCTGTAGTGAGGTGTGCTGTGTTCTGGGGTTCATGCACGACCCGGAAGAAAACAGTGGGAAGAAAGGACCAAAGGAAAAGATGAAAGTGAGGATGAAAGAGGAGGATGTGCCAAGAGGAATCTTATAATTATGGGAGTGATACGGATCTTATCTGGACTGACCTCCAGGTGGCGCTATGGCACCAGGGACAGCCCACCGACAGTCGCTCCTAATTGCATTCGCCAGCATTTCGCTCATCAGCAGCCAGCCTTGTGTTTTTTTTTCACTGTTGGAGATCAGTAGTCAACTGGCAGACGGCCTGCAGGGCAGTCAGGCCCTCAGAGACCCATCCACCCCACCGCCCTCTGCGCAGGCAGCAGTCCTGGGCTTGACGCGAGACTCAGGCACCTTTTCTCCTCTCAAGTCAGTGAGTCCGCATAGTTGTGGCTATAATGCTGGCATTGGTTTGTGAATTACCCGCAAGACTTTATTAGCAGATTTTCTTGGCAAGGTTAGCTTGTTAGCCAGTGGCTAAAAGTTTTTGCAGTTGCATTTTTTTTCCCATTAACATGGCTTTTTTGGCACAATTGTGAATGTCGTAATTTTGTGCCACTTAGTCCCAGGGCGGCTTCGGTTCTCCGGTTCTCCTGCTTTGTGTTCCCCTGAGCCCCAGCTGAAAATTCCAGCTCCCAGCTACCATCTCATATGTGGGAAATCTGAGGCCCATTTTCCCGCAAAAAACTACAAGCTAGAAATCACTGGAGCCACTTGGAACATTTGTAAATATATTTATTTTTTTATCTTCCTCATACACTGCGGTTTGAAGACCATTAATCTATAACCAGAAGGTTCCCTTCCCAGGAGGGCTGGTGTTGTTGACCCTTTGAGAATGGTGCTTAACCTTCTGTATTAAAAAAACAAAACTTAGCACGGGTGTTACAGACACATAATACCTTATAATTAAATGGCCTACGGTTGTCCGAAGGAAGTGGGTTGTTCTTTTTTCGTCTAACAAAGAGGATCTTGGGGAAGGGATGCTGTCTGCTCAGCCGAGGTGACACACAGTACCTCCCAGGGTGTCTTCTGTCTGTTGATGCTGTTTTATTATTGTCAGTATTGCATAAATGTGGCCAGAACCTGGAGAGAGCAGCCTGAAATGTTCAGCGAGCATCTGTTGTCTATTGTCATTTAGCGCATAAATAAACTTATGCTCAGGGAGAATAGTGTGCTTTAATCTATGGCGCCCCCTCCTGGTGGGGTGAGGAAATGCATCTCTATGTTTGTTTGTTTTTTTCAGGCTGTCCGTGGATGTGGGATAATCTGACATGTTGGCAGGCCGTGGCGGTCGGAGAGGTCGTGGTGGTGAACTGTCCAGAGCTGTTTGAGTTCATGAGCCCTGATGATGGTGTGTTTCCTCCCACTGACACTTTTGAATCATTTGCATCTTTGAGGAGCTTCAAATATATATCTGTGTGTGTGTGTGTTTGTAAGGTGAGGGAGGTTACATGAGATGACATAGCTATCTTTGACACTGCCTGTTTGTAACGATGTGGGCTGTGTTTCTGAGTGTCTGTGCAGGGTCATCCACCCGTACGTACTTTTTGTTCATCTGTAGGCTCAGGGTGCTTCTGAATGCATGTTCCTCTGCATGTTCCCCTGCCTGCATGCACGTTCCATGTGCTCATGTTTGAAAGCGTGCCGTTTCCCATCGTTGCCCTTCCAGAGCTGGGGAAGATCAGCAGAAACTGCACAGAGGACGGCTGGTCTGAGCCATTCCCCCACTACATGGATGCCTGCCTGTTTGACGAGAACATCACCAAGCCTGTGAGAGCGCCACCTGCCACCTCCGCAGTGCCACTGCCACTCTTCTTTACGTTAACACTCCCCGTTAACACTCCCCGTTAACACTCCCCTTCCTTCTCTGCAAATTGCCCTCCTGCAGGACATGTACTTTGCCTCAGTCAAAGCCCTGTACACTGTAGGTTACAGTACCTCGCTGGTGTCCCTTACGACTGCCATGGTCATCCTCTGCAGGTTCAGGTAGACGGCCGCCTCGGTTTATTTTGTGTGCCTGCGCTGCCCCCTAGAGGCAGCAAGGAGGAAGTGCTCTGAATAGTAAAGGGTCTCAGGCAGAAGAGGATGAAGGCATTATTAATAAGGCAGTAACGCAGGCTGGGAGTGCGTGACGGGAGCTCAGCAACACTTATCCTTTTCTCTTTTTTCTTTTTTTATATATTTCCAACCAAGGAAACTGCACTGCACCAGAAATTTTATCCACATGAACCTGTTTGTGTCTTTCATTCTGCGAGCTATATCTGTGTTCATCAAGGATGGTGTGCTGTATGCAGAAGAGGACAGTAACCACTGCTTCGTGCACCCTGTGAGTTACAGACATGCTCTGCCTCCTACGCGCTATGAGCGCTGCATAAATTCATCATCTAGTCATAATGGGGTTGTCGATGTTGTTGCCATAGTAATCGTGAAGGACCCATTCAGCACAGGTTAGACTCTTTGGTGACTGATAGCCTATATTATTCCCACTCCACTGGGGCCAGCCTTATTTTTCTCATCTCTGCACATAATGTCAGTGCTATTTGTTTATTAATATACATAATTTATAACCTATAGCCTGTAAAGAGTCTACAGAGGTTGTGGTATCTACTGTATAGGATGAAGATGGGTAATGAGAGAGTTTAAGTGCTGCCCCCTATGGGGAGTTGAGTAACTACAGGCAGATGATGGACTGTTCCAGTGAAAGACTGTTGCTTGTGGTTTATCTCGTCAGGTGGCTTGTAAGGCTGTGATGGTGTTCTTCCACTACTGCGTCATGTCCAACTACTTCTGGCTGTTTATCGAGGGACTATACCTCTTCACCCTGCTGGTGGAGACATTCTTCCCTGAGAGGAGATATTTCTACTGGTACACACTGATTGGATGGGGTAGGTCACCCACAATGGTTCAGGTGGGGCTGATATGCACTCTAATTGGATGGGGTAGGTCACCCTCATTGGTCGAGTTGGGGCTGATAGGCACTCTGATTGGATGGGGTAGGTCACCCTCATTGGTGGAGTTGGGGCTGATAGGCACTCTGATTGGATGGGATAGGACTGTAAACAGTACAATTTAGGTCTTTGCAGACCCAGTGACTTTTGGTGTGATTAATGTTGGCTGTTCGTTTGTCCTGCTCAGGAACCCCCACTGTTTGTGTTACCATCTGGGCTGGGCTCAGACTTCACTTTGACGACATGGGGTAAGTGCATATCTCAAATAGGTTTCAGGACAGTACCCCCATTAAAAACACAATCCAGAGGGCACTTTGGTTAAGACATTAAGCATAATACTCACCTGTAAGTGTTTCAGTGACCTTTGTGGGTTGGGATGCTTTTGACATGAAGGTTGCTGGCACAAATCCCTGGTTGGCAGAGGGATTTCATTGTTAGGCCCCTATTAGGCCTCTATTGAGCTTTTAGATAAAGTAAGATTTAGTTTATAGCAGTATTTGTAGTTGCCATGGATACCTTTGGTGTAACATAAAGGACTGTGTTTACAGCTGCTGGGACATGAATGACAACACTGCCCTCTGGTGGGTGATCAAGGGACCCGTGGTAGCGTCGATCATGGTGAGCAGACAGTGCGTCGTGACTGGCAGCAGACTGGCCACTGGATGCCTGTCGGATCAGTGCTAAATGATTCCATTATACAATCTTATATATTCACATTTTGTCCAGACAGCAATGGTCTCTCTTTCTCTCTGTCCCTCTCTGCAGATTAATTTTGTCCTCTTTATCGGAATTATAATAATCCTGGTTCAAAAGCTGCAGTCACCAGATATCGGCGGCAACGAGTCCAGCATCTATCTGTAAGTCCTTCCATGCGGCTGCAGGCATCCCAGCGTGGATGCAGCAGAGCGTTTCCGTAAAACCAAGCCGAGCCGGGCCTGGTTTTAGGAGAGCGGCGCCTGTCCATTTAAACAGAGCCCTCCTCATTCTGCTTGGACAAGTGTACAGCGCCGCCTCCCTCCTCCCGCCATTCTCGTCCCGCCGTCGTGTTTTACATCATCACCCAAAGAAAGGCTGGACTGGCTTCCTCATCTCAGCCATGCATGTGAAGTTTTAAAGGCTTTTCCTTTGCGCAACCTAATACTGCAATAGCACAGTCTGGGTTTATTTTACACTATGGCTTTAACAAAGGAAAAACTTTTAAAATGACATGCTTGCTGAACTTGTTGCTCAAGTTGTTTGTGTTAATCTGGACATACCACGCTTCCACATTGTGACCATTGCATCCATCCATCTATCTATCTATCTATCTATCTATCTATCTATCTATCTATGATCTGGCAATGTAGTAAATGTAAAATCATCAGCCATCTAAAATTTATTATTATTATTATTATTATTATTATTATTATTATTATTATTATTTATGTTAAGAAGTACTAGGGGTGACAGTTTTTACTGCATTGCTCCATCTTCAAACTCATTTATAGGACCAGAACACAGATGGCCCAACAAGATTTGTGAGAATGTCGGTTCTGTCTGCCCACTACCATACCTGAGCAGTAAATAATTACATTTAACATGCTACGGAAGTGAAAGCAACTTTTTAGCAAAGCCAGAATATGTGCTTTTTTTGTAATGACCTGATCATTTAGCTGATCTTACGGATAATTTTCCTAAAATGAAAAATAATTAGCTGCTCTTGAGTAGTCTTAAATGGAAGACCGTTTTTGTATGATGTGAATGTTGACTTAGCTGCCTGGAAGCTAATTTGGGCAAATAAGCACAGGAAAGGATTGTGTTATGAGTCTAGTGCCTTGATAGTTTATCTGGATTAGGCCTGTTTGTTTTGGTTTGATACAGAAAATACCAACTGAATGAAAGTTAAGGGAATGTAGTGTCTTTGAGTAATATCCTTTATTACTCCTTCCAAATAACAGCAGAATAGCCAAAATCTCTTGTATCCCAACAAGTAGAGCATTGTGTTAAAAGTAGTGATAGCCAAATGAAGCTTTATGAACCACTTGCTGTATTTTTGACCCCACTAGATGGTGCTCTTGGTTTGCTGTGGGGCATGCTTTGAGCCCTGTTTTTGCGCACAGCACCATCTAGTGGGGTCAAAAAACACAGCAAATGGTTCATCAAGCTTTGTTTGGTCACTAGATAGTAGCTCCAAGGTTGTGAGTTCAGTTCCAGGGAGCACACATAAATGTAATTCATCCCTCTACTCTAAGTCGCTGTGGATCAAAGCATCACATATATGCAGATCTTAAACGAGTGGTGCCATCTTGCCATTGGCTGAGTTGTGCTTGATGGTCTTCCTCATGCTACATGCTATCATATTCACCGTTGGCTGTGAAATTACTGTAAACTGGCTTTGTTTTGTTGGATTGTTTCAGCTGTGTGTCCATGGCTGTCACATGGCTGTAAAGCAACTGGCTGAGAACTCGCTTGCCCTGCCCTCCCCCTCGTGTCCGTGTCTCCATTTTCCATGCCTTTGCCCCTTTCTTTCTCCTAAACCTGTCAGTGGTGGCCCGTGTGACGTCTGTGACACTAAAGCGCTATCGGCTCTGTCGTGTCCAGCAGCTGCGTACAGAAATGCCTCTGTCAGGCCGCGCACGACACCCATCAGTCGCGCAAGATGTCACAGCTATCCGCCATCACGCTGTAAGTGGAGCCGAAGTCGGAGGGGCTCATTTCAGGCATGACCGTTTCACACTACCATTAGCGTCCACCAGGGAGCGCTCAAGGACAGCTTAATATCTGGGGGTGGTTTGCTTGTGCCATATAAGTCACAATCCCGCAGATCGGAGGGGTATGAAACTGATGCAGAAAAGCAGTCCCTTTCTCAAAAGTCAATGCAATGAAGAATCACTCAAGATCCATAAGGTGGTGCTTCGTTGACATTAACAATGAAGCTAGCAGATGTACTATCATGACTCATGTGTAAGACCACATTCCTCATTGCCATCTCACCTCTCCTCACTTCTGAATTCTTGTGGCTGGGTGGTGAACCTGCTCTCAGATGTTTTGGAGGATTTTCCTATCCCTTTCTAAACCTGCTTTCAAGTAAAATCTCCCACCAACGTGATCTGTATGTTTGCCCTGCGATGGACTGGCATCCCGTCCAAGGTGACCCCTGTCTTGAGCCCTATACCACTCGGGATAGGCTCCAGGCCCCTTACCAGGATAAGCAATTGGATGGTGGATGGATGGATTTCTCACCCTGTGTGACAAATGAGTTGTTTCGGTAATACTGACGGCTACATATTCAGACTTGTAGCCATTCCCAGCTGTTTTACCGCGGATACAGTAACAACTTTCCTTCTAATGTTTCTGTAATCGTATCTAACCAGAATGCCACAGCGATGACTCGTCTTCAGTCTGGTCATATGCCCTGTTTTCTAGCTCTAGTGTTTCCGCGGCCTGTTATTCAGAGTCCTTACGCCGCTCTCCCTGTCATGTGACCGGCAGGAGGCTGGCCCGCTCCACACTGCTCCTCATCCCGCTGTTTGGCATCCACTACACTGTCTTCGCCTTTTCCCCAGAGGACGTCAGCAAACGGGAGAGGCTAGTGTTCGAACTGGGCCTTGGATCCTTCCAGGTTTGTGTTCAGTGATCGATTTGGCACTTTCTTGATGTGAGTGAAGGAATAATTTTGTACTGTGCTGTGCTGATTGTGGCAAAGAAATGAGTTATAAACTAATGCAAGATATTTACAAATAGATCATTAGAAAATAACAAATATTTGCTGCAGTACCTTAGTCTGCCACTTGGCTGTGCTGTTGTTCTGTTATTTTTTTAAGTTTTCCCATACTGGTATGATTGCTTTTGCAATCATACTGGGCTCCTGCTTATGCGTCTTATGTCTCAGACTGGGTGTGTGAATTTACGGTAGTTAGTTTTTCAGATTCCACTCCCAGATTCCAGAAAATCAAACTTGACTGTTTGCTCTGTCAGGGAGGAGAAGCAGAACAAGAGCTTAACTGGTGTCAAACCCAAAAAGAAATCATGTTGTTAACTGGAGGCTGGTTTAAGCCTAATGGGTGAGAGCAGGAGGCCCATGGGAGGAGAACGATGAGGCAGGCCGTAACCATGTTACTTTGTGTGCCTTCAGGGCTTCGTGGTGGCAATCCTGTACTGTTTCTTAAACGGAGAGGTGAGTCGTTTTCATCCGACGCCTTTCTGCGTGGTTGTGAGTGACATGTTAGGAGAGAGAACCCGCTATGCATGATCATAGTCTGGCTCTCATTACTGGAAAGAGATTATAGTTTCTGTGACTTTGACGGGGAAATGGTCGAAGATGTATGCCTCCATTCATTTAAAGGTTACGCCTGTCAGAAGTAATAATGAGTAATTAAGTCGAAGTGCTGGTTGCTTGCCTGTGTAATGAGGTGCTGTCATGCTTCCTGTTTCAATGTCACTTCCTGTTTCAGTGTCACTTCCTGTTTCAGTGTCACTTTGCCCGTTTCTTCCTTATGTCATCACATCTTTAGCTGAATAGGAGACTTATGCGATATAGCGCCTTTTCCCCATCACATTAAAGCTCCGTCTGACAGTATTTTGTTTTTTAGTAACGAGCTGTTCATTAGCGGTTTTGCTAACTGCCAGTTTTAAAGAGAATTGAAGAATAACCTAAAACATGAGCCTTTACAGCTAAGTACATTAAAAATGACGTCTTCAAGTTTCTGCCTAAAGGTGCAATCGGAGATCAAGAGGAAATGGAGGAGCTGGACGGTGAACCGGTACTTTGCTGTGGACCTGAAGCAGAGGCAGCCATCGCTGGCGAGCAGTGGGGTCAACGGGGGGACACAGCTGTCCATCCTGAGCAAGAGCAGCTCACAGATCCGCATGTCCAGCCTGCAGGCGGAGACTCTCAACCTCAATCTGCCTACCTGAGCGCCTGAGG
>JAODJU010000081.1:6260435-6280287 GCA_026776725.1 Gnathonemus echidnorhynchus
CACCCTCCCAGATGACTCGCTCGGGTCAGAACCGAGACACGCCCACATCCCACCCCCCAGTAGCCAATCCCCATGTAAAAAATATCACGTCACATTCCTCTCATTGTCTGGGGGCGGTGATGTCGTCACATTGAAACAGGTGACAAAATACAGGCAAAAAATGTGCATGACTCAGCCGGTTCTGGCTCCGCAATTGGCTGAAATCGGAGCTGGAACCTTGCGCCCTTTAAGCGATATGGATGGCTGAGTGGCGTGAATATTGCGGTACATAAGCAGGTCTCCTGTGTTGGAGAAGCTTTCTGCTTGTACATATCCTGGTCCATTTGCAACAGTCACATTCAGCCCTGGCTTGGTTACATCCAGCCTGTGAGTGTCTTCGATTCTGGTCCCTTACCAGCTCTGGAGGGAGTTCCCAGGCCAAAGTGGCAGTGTGTGACGTGGCCACCTGGTGGCCTTCAGACACTCTGACATACGGTTGCTCACTGCTAGAGATAAGAGAATTCAGAGATGGGAACAATAGATTTCATGTGCCCTGTGTCCTGTTCTCCCCTTTTACTGTCCCTCTTTTTCTGTTCTGTCACTGTCCCCTTTCGCTGCCATGTTTCTGGCCCCATTCACTGTCCCCTGTCACTGTCCCCTTTCGCTGCCCTGTCACTGGCCCCATTCACTGTTCCCTGTCACTGTCCCCTTTCATTGCCTTGTCACTGTCCCCTTTCATTGCCTTGTCACTGTCTCCTATCATTGTCCCCTTTTACTGTCTCTGGTCACTGTCTCCTATCATTGTCCCCTTTTACTGTCTCTGGTCACTGTCCCGTTTCAATATCCCTATCACTGTCCCCTTTTGCCACCATGTTACTGGCCCCATTCACTATCCCCTGTCACTGTCCCCTTTCACTGCCCTGTCACTGGCCCCATTCACTGTTCCCTGTCACTGTTCCCTTTCATTGTCCCCTGCCACTGTCCCCTTTCACTGCCCTGTAACTGTCCCCATTTACTGTCTCTGGTCACTGTCCCCTTTCATTGTCCCTGTCACTGTTCCCTTTTACTGCTCTGTCACTGCCCCCTTTCACTATCTCTGGTCACTGTCCCCTTTCATTACTCCCTGATACGGTCCCCTTTTACTAATCTGTCACTGTCTCCTTTCACTATATCCTGTAACTGTCCCCTGTCACTATCCCCTTTCACTTTCCCATTCCAGTGTCCCCTCTCACTGCCCTGTCTCTGTCCCCTATCCCCTGTAACTGTCCCCTCTCACTAGCTCTCTCACTGTCCTTTTGCTGTGCTCCTGAATAGCCCACAGGTGAACACTTACCATCCAGGTAAATGAAAATAAGAAATTTGAGTTGATTGCCAGAGACAGTTTCAGGTTGTCTTTCTGTGCAGAATGTCAAAATATAATTTAAATAATGAAGCTTTGCTAAGAGTGAGGACAGCAACTGAAATATGACTTTTTCTCATGTAAATATATCCTGTATTTTTGGAGTGTTCAGTGTATGCACACACAAACAGTTGAAAAGGAGTTATCTCAGTGAGCCGTGTATAAATCTGTCTGTATACATTTTTTTTTCTTTTTTAAGAATTCATTTTTCGAAAGTATCCGTATGTTAACGTGGTTATTGTGGTGTGCTAAATTTAAATAAGAAAAGTACAAACTGGAGTCCAAATCTGTAGAGTCCATAACATCTGTAGAATATAAATAAATAGAGTATATAAGCAGATACTTTAAATATATTTAAAATATCGGTATATATACTTTATGAAAATCCATCATTTTTGAGAAGTTGTAGAGCCATGTGGATATTCCTGAAGTTGCCTCATATGATATTAAACCAAGATGAACTGAAATTAGGTTACTGTAAACTGGGTCAGGTGATCTGTGTTGACGTGCTTTCTGCCATCAGCCTATCAGCTTATTCTGCCTGTAAACTGAAAGTGTTTAACAAACCAATCAGGCGTGAGAAAAAGCCATGGTGATGAAGTATTCCAAAGATGAATATTTTACTTCATAGGACTCTGAGCTCGCTTGTGCAAAACCTTACAGCTGATGTCAATGCTGGGTGTTACTTTGATCAAATTTTCATTAATCGTGGTTTCTCTTAAGTTCCCTAAGTGCCTTTTGGTCACTGTAAGAGCACCAATGTTCAGTATTAAAATTTTAATTTTTCCAAAAGAAATACCATCTGTTGGTTGAACAACATTTAATAGACATAGTTTTTTAATGCATTATCCACAATATTGGACTTAAATTTAAACACAAAGAAACAAGAGAAAAGCATCTAATACAGCTTTGACATTATGGCAGTGTGTGTCTCTGTTTAACCTTGTGACCTAACTGGTATTATTTTGTTACTCCTGTGGTTACTATGGGTGGTAATGCTGTCTGAGTAATTATTACAGTTATTGTTAGTACAAGTGTTAGGTTATGTTTGGTAGTGTAGTAGTCGTTTACCCTTCCTTGTTGCCCATGGCAACCCTCGGCATGTACACATTACTGAAACGATCTAATAACAAATTCAGTTCAAACTAAACCATTAAGATGCCTAAGTCTCTACTTCAGGAACCCCCCCCCCCACCAACTTGATGTCCAGTTTAAACACATCAATGCAGAATAACAAAGCAAATTAAAATGTTCTGTTTTTCTCGTTGAAATAGCTACCTTTCCTATTGTGTGATGTAATGTATGTTGTGTTGTAATTTTCCTGCTCCGATATCCATTTTGTACACAGAAAATTGCATACGTGTGCAGTACTTTGAAGACCAGTTCAGTGTTTCTGAATGAATGGTTTAGAAGTACTTGCTTACAGCTTTCTGCTGCAATAGACCTTCAAACATGGCAAATCTCATAACTGCAGCCAATCAAAAGGCAGCTCAGATAACATTCCAAGCAACCATTTGGCCCCTAATTAATATTAATGTTCTTAGTTACCTGTGCGCTGGACGTTATTGGTCCACTGATTAGCTCTAACACTGGGGAAATATTGTTGCAGTTTCAGAAAGAGAAACACAAACAAGTTTTCATCTCACGCGGCACCTGCGTGCTGGAAATAGAAGGTGTAAATATTCACTATTTACTTTCAGTGACAAAGTAATCAGAAATAGCCTGTATTTTTGCCTGCTCTTGCACAAATCCATGTGTAAAAATAGACACTGTTACCCTACGTCAAAGCAACTGCTCTGTCAAGGGGGGGCAGGTAGACAGCCTCTGCATAGTGACTCGGCCTCTGCGTAGTGACTCGGCCTCTGCGTAGTGACTCGGCCAGGCTCGTGGAAAGTGGAAACCTGTGCAAGCTAGTTCAGTTATTGCTGTGTAAAATCCAGGAGCATTGGCCCTGGCATCCTGAGGCTTATAGTCGTGCACAGGACTTTCTGCCCTTCCTCCGGGAAAAAGGCTGTTTAGTTCAGGACGGCTCGGTGACAAGTGTCACCACTGCACCTGCTCCGGGTCTGAGAGAATGGGAAGGATGGTGCATGAAACCGTCAGATCAGAAATTCCCTCAGAGTCACTGGCTTCTACCAGACTTTTTCAGTGTCAATCTAACATGGACTCCCTCCCCTTTCCCCAACACACAGAATATGCATGCACAGCATCTGGAACTTTCCGGAAGGGTAAAAAGGGAAAACCACACTGTTGCCTGAAAGCTGACTTCGTGTGGATGCGCAGACTTTTTTTCCAAGCCGCTCACGATGAATAGTGTCACCAGCGAATCTCTTAGCTTTAAGATCACAAAAGGGAATATCACATCTCAACACTGTTAGAGCTGTAACATAGAGATTAGAGAGTGGGACATAGGTACCGGTGTTAATGTTTGTCGCATGGATTGAGGATCGTGTCTTCTGTCTTTGTTGTATATTGGTCCTAGCTTGAGTTTTCCATCCAAAGCATAGTGCAGGGTGTTATGTATTCATATTAGACGTCACACTGAAGCGATCCAGCTTCAGTAAGTAAGGTCAGTGATCCAGGAAGGTCTGACTCAAGAGTACATTGAAAACCCCAACTCTTTCTATGGCTGAATGGAGATACTGCTTCTGTGAGTGAAGCACTGATGCACAAACAGAGGGTAATTAATGTGCATGTAAATCAGGGGGGGACAGCTGTTTCTCCCACGATTTGCTGCACATGCTATGAGTAGAGGGACCACGGGATTGGGCCAGGGGCAGCTGGTAGGAGCAGAGTGTGTGCACATGCATGTGCTGGAACATGGGCCTTCACCGTGGCGTGCTGTAACATGTGGACTGTGTACATGACTCCTGAATTCCACTTCATCTACCCCCCCACCCCCCCAATGTCCTGTAAACACCCGTTTGTTCTATAGTGTACATTAGGAGTTTTGTACATGAAATTGCTATATTGGCGTTAAAATGCATTAAATGTTTTTTGCTATAAATTATCCTGTGATTTTGCTGAATGTCTGTGAGCATATGCGTGAGCGCATGTCAGTGTCCATCCACTAAAAAACAACTGACGCAAACAATGACTGGTTGTATGCAGAACAATATACGATGTAATCCAGATTCAATTCAGATTCAAATTTGGATGCATACAATTATCATAAATTATAAGCGCAGGTTTTATTTGTTGTTTGGGAGAAGCTGTCTGTGCTTGTCATTGCCAAGGTAGTGATGCATGTGGCTCTTATCAAATGTTTTTACGTGGCTCATACAAAAAGGCAGATTTTCCTTCATATGAAGATGAAAGGGCAGCACTGGTCGCATTTCTCCATGCATGCAGAGCGGGCTAGCGCCGCTAATGCGGATAATACTGTAGCTGCAGTGGCTCTGAAGATGTCTGCTTTTAAGGGATCCCAAAAATTGCTCCATTAAAAGATTGTTTTTTTTTCCAGCTATTCACAGCATAAAGGGCAGCTAATATTACCTTAATTTACATATTTACTAATTTACATTAGAAAAGGGCTTGAAAGCTTAGATTTAAAGCTTGGGAGTAATTTTACAGTATAAGGGGTCTCCTGATATAATTTAAGGGACAATATATAACAAAATCTCTGTTTGCATTAGTTTACTTGCAATTATCAGAAACTGTGGTCTCGCATTGCAAAACTGAATGTTTACAGGCAGAAAATATACAATCAGCTGTCTTTATCCCCTACTTGGTTTTAAATTGAACCTATTCTTAGCTGATTGACTTGGCTCTTTGTGTATACATATTTTAAAACACACTCATTGAAATTCACACACAGAAATCCTTTAAACTAAGGTTTAAAGTCAGTCCTCAGGGACCCTCAGACTGTCCACATTTTTGCTCCTTCCCAGCCCCCAGCCAATTAAGAACACTGAGTACCTGGTACAGGGTATAGGGAGCAGGGAGGGAGCAAAAATGTGGACTGTCTGGCAGGAAGCTTGGAGGAAGCAAAAATGTGGACAGTCTGGCAGGAAGCTTGGAGGAAGCAAAAATGTGGACAGTCTGGCAGGAAGCTTGGAGTAAGCAAAAATGTGGACAGTCTGGCAGGAAGCTTGGAGGAAGCAAAAATGTGGACAGTCTGGCAGGAAGCTTGGAGTAAGCAAAAATGTGGACAGTCTGGCAGGAAGCTTGGAGGAAGCAAAAATGTGGACTGTCTGAGGGTCCCTGAGGAGTAGCTTAAGACACAGTGCTTTAAACGCAATATAATAACACAATGTTTCCAGAAGTTTTCTCTAGAAGATAATTCTTCCAACAACCCAGGTTGTTTGTTCAGTTTACACTCAGAAATGGACTCTCACACACACAGGTGACACACTGACAAATGTCTGCAGTTTTCTGGCCAAACCGCGAGTCACAGACTCGACGCGGTGCGAGACACAAACGGTGGACCTCAGGAAACGTCCTTCAGGGAATCCTCACCCCAACAGAAGCTGCCCCGTTGTTAGGTGCCGCAGATGGGCTTGCTGCCCCCGCCACAGGGAGGCCCCCTGCCCACAGGCTTGTCCAGCACCGTCACCTGGGAGATGAGGCTGCTGTCGGGGAACGGCGGCTTCCGGCGCTCCGCGGGACTCGGCCGGCCCGACATCTGCCACTTTGAAAGCCTCCTCCTCATCTCTGCCTGTACCTGAGGCGAGGGCAGGTCAAGGACTGAGGTGCCACCCATGTACGCCGACCCCACCCCAAAAGAAAGCCATTCCACAAAACTATCCTCCTTCACCACATTCTCCCCAGCAGGGGGCGCTGTGGTTGAGGTCCTTTTATTATTTAGAAAATGATTCTGCTGGTTGAGGACTGAAGTGCCACCCATGTACACCAACTCCACCCCAAAAGAAAGCCATTCCGCAAAACTATCCTCCGTCACCACATTCTCCCCAGCAGGGGGCGCTGTGCTTGCATTGGTTTGTGTTATTCCCCCAGTGTTTAACCTCTCCCCAGCATGAAAATTCACATTTCGTCAGTAATGATAAAAAACTATTGATACTTACTTCCCCATTCAGGAAGCAATACAGCAAAGCGACCACAAATCCCTGGAACACACGCAAACACCCGGTTAGGTCAGGTTTACGCAAGCCTGCTGCATTATGGGAAAACGCTCGTCTCATATAGCAAATTGTGTACGAATCAAGGCTCAGCCAGTTAGGAATTGTGATCAGAAGGGCGCCGGTTCAAATCCCAGGGTTGGCCGAGTGCTTTCAATACTGGGGCCTTGAACAAAGCCTTTAACCCCCAATTGCCCCAGGGACCAACTGACCCTACTTTCTCTGTTTTATGTTGATTTGGATGAAAGTGTCAGGGGTTGGTGGTCGTCCTACCTGGAAGGATCCGAGGCCCAGCTCGATGTAAAGCCTGGCCGCTTCTCCCATGGTTTCTGGCAGAAAGGCAAACACCATGTAATGCGTCCCGAACAAGGGGATGAGGAAGAGGGTGGACTTGGCCAGCCTCCTGAAAAAGTCACAAAGCACTGAGTGAAAACCAGGCCCAGGTCAGGCACCACAGAGGACCACCTACAACCCGAGGAGATCCTGAGTGTTTATCGATACTATGAACGCAAAGAACATAATTGTGGTCTTAGTAAGAGCGTTCTTGCTAACTTGCCTCCCAGAAACAAACTCAGATGTAATGAATAATGGAATTTTTCTCGTTTTGCATGGATGCAACGATGCGTACTTGATATCTGGGCCTGGGCAAGAATGATATCTGGGTACCTTTACCATCCTCTGTACTTCTGTACTCGAGTATTGCAACAGTGCATCAACAATGGAAGAAGACATCAAATGGGTACGTGAAAACACAAGAACGGAAATGGATTTCCAAGCATATGGTCCATCAGCAGGACAAAGAGTTCAGTTAATCACATCTTGATACTGGTCACAGCGAAGGTGATACTAGCTAAATCAAAGGCTGCTGACATAAACAGTTAAATCATCAGCTTTAAATCCAAAGTCAATGTTGGTCTTTCCACAAATTCAAATGTAGAGAAAACTGGGCCATTGTTTTTCCAGACTCCTGCCTGCTCTTCTAGTTCAGACTCCTCATTTGACCCAATAATTTCTTAATCTCAGATCTTATCAAACCCTGGGCTGCAGAGCCCATATTTAATCACTAATTGATACTCATTGTGGCTTCGGTGATTCTTAATTGCTCCAGTTGGGAAAAATGCTAAATAACTTAGCATATAAGTTATCATTCATTCAGGCAAAGGCATTAAGATTCAATGTGAGACTCGGGTGGCTAAAACCGCCCATTCCTAATGCTTCCTAGTACAGAGACATGAGGCTTTATTTTAGCGGAGAACATGGTGAGTCCTGCTTTAAATCCCTGACATCACATGTCTTTGAACCAGACAAACGACTGAACAGAAACTGCCCCTATGAAAGATCAGGCGAGAGCGTCGACACTCAGCGCTGGACAGCTAAATATAGACACAGCTGCATTTTATTCCTTATTTATTTCATATTTATATTTAGGTTTTCTATCTTTTGAGCTTCCATGACTATAATAGGAAATGTAGTAATTTAAATACATCAAACATTCATAACATATTTTTAGTTCATCAAGTATAAATGGGCACATCTTAAATAAGACTTATGTGGCAGGTCATTTGGCCCTAATTTTACCCCTAATGCTGATTCTGATGCCTGTACTGATGGATGTTTTCCATTCCTCTGGGATGTCTATCGTCACTGTCTGATGAAAATCAAGTATGTCCACTTTTTTGACGATTGTGGCATTTTACTATAGATGGAATATGGCCATTCTCCTCTGTCTACTGATACCGTTATACATCTAACTGACCAATGAAATTTTTATGAATTTATCTGTTCAGCTAGTACACTGGAACCTTGAAACACAAACTTAATTTATTCCAAAAGGTCGGTCGAGGTCCAAGTCGAATTTCCCCATAAGAAATAATATAAATGAATTTAATCCATTCCAGACCCCTGAATGATTGCCTATTTAAACCTATCTACCTACATAACTAAAGACAAAATCCATTAACAAACAATATAAAATGAATACACACATGAAAAAGCACTCAGACAAAAGCAATAACCATGAAATAAATGCCAGTCGATGAGCACTTCACCTGTATTTAGGTGAGCTGATGGCATATTGGAAGTGGCAGGTGGGGAGGAGGGAGGTAGGGGTTATTGTTTGGAAGGGGGGAGGCGTATCCATCTGTACGAGTTGCAACTAGATTTTTCTCGATGAATGCTTTCAAGGTCCAAATTAGTAGAGTTGAACGCATCTCGACCAATACAAGTTTTAGCAGGAAAAGTCGAGTTCCAAGATTTTGGTTTTTTCGGAAAAAATTCTACAGACCTGTTCAACGCCCTAGTTGGTCAAGTTAAGAGGCGTCTGAGTTCCAAGATTCTACTGTATTTATGTTTGTACTAGTTAACATTTGTATTAATGGTTTGTATGGATTAATTTATGTCACTATTTTTAACAACACTGATAGCTACATAGCTAGCTAACTAACATCATTGTTTTATATGCTCCTGAAATATAATAGAATTTTGATGATAAGTGTTTCTCTTTGGACAATGGTGATGAAATGTTAGTGCATCCTTATCCGAATGACCCAAATTCCTGCCAATTTAAAGCAGCTGCATCAGCAGCATCGCAGTGCATCCGAGGATGTACATGAAAGACTGGGGTTCAGCTTCGAGGGACAGGCGGACTCACATGAAGTGGCCGACATCGTTCCCGCCTTCTGCTGGGGATCTCAGCTTCTGCACCAGGATGCGGATCACGTTGATGAAGATGATGAAGTTGACCTTCAAAATGAATCAGTCCTCAGAATCAAGTCATCGGGTCAGTGGGACATGAGCCCTTGACATAAAAACACATGAATAAGTAAGCAGTAACTCGAGCGTGCGTGTTCTTACAAAGAGCGACGTCGTTATCGGGGCCTTGATGATCCACCAGATGGCAACGTTTTCCGTATCGTCCCAGCACCTACGAACATGGCCGCTACGTAACGCAGAATGTAGCCCGAAACATCACGGAAGTTCAGGCAGCTCATGACTGACGTAAAACTGAAGCCAAACAGATTTATACGAAGAACACCCAAAATACAGAGTTCAGAGAAGTTTTACACTCATTTCATATGTGCTATTCAGTTTGCACTACTATTATATTTGCAATTTCTGCATTTTTTGCTAACAGGTGCCTAGAATGGTTTGGGAAAGTAAATAAGATGTACAATTTAATTTCTGTAAGGGTTTGTAGAAGAGATTACTTGCATCAGGTGAGAAGTACCTATACCTCGTTTCGTATACAATGCGCTTTACCACAAAAACATCCAGTCCAGCTGAATGCGTGCATGAATGGTACGTGCTGATCACATGTACATCATGTTTACACTTTGTTCACAAAAGGAGTCTTACCCTCTGTCGTCATAGAAATATCTGGTCAGCACCCAAACTGTCAGAACTGCTGAAGGTACACCTGAAAAATACCCAGCAGAAATCTGAAAGATGACATCATCTTTACTTTTAACTGGAATATTTTAAATATGTTTACGGCCTCAGTCCTTTATCATAGCATACTCAGTAGCCTTTACAAGACCACTGCAGCCGATCACAAGAGCACAGATTGAATTGAGATTCACTGACCCCATCCAATCACAATGTACCACCAGAAGTACTTCCTGTGTGAGACGAAGGTCAGGGCCAATAGGGTCTGCAGGTACATGCCCTCCACCAGCAGCCAGAAGTAGTTTGCCAGGATGCTGAACTGGAAGAAGGCCACGGCGCACTTACATGATGACTAAGGGAGCAGAGCACAATGGTACGGTCCAGGTTAGCACAATGGTATGGTCCAGGTTAGCGGTGTATAGTAGTTGGTACATAAAGTTTAATAGTTTAAGCTCCAATTTGAGATGGCTGGAATTTAAAAAGTAAAGATTCAGCAAACAATGACTCATAAACCTCAGGGCTCTCAGATTGGCTGCTCTGCTCCCTAGGAATCCAGCATACCCAAGAATCAAAATGATACAGTGTGATGTTCAAAGAATATAGGGAATTTAGATAAACAGGTCACCATCTTAATGAGAAAATTTTTAGTGAGTCTGCATTGCTGCGTGGTCTGTGAACCCCCAAGTGAATCTCTGATATTCTGAGAATACCAGTCATTCTGGAATAAAACATTTGCGTGTCAATGAACCCTGACAGCGATGTTGCAGTCATTTGCTACACCACTTGGGGACAGATGCTTTTAGTCATCAAGTAATACGAGTATCACGTCGGCAAGTCCGTCCTGATGATATTGCACTTGCAAACTCAGCTCTCCCTTAGCTGTGTCATGATCGATCCCTGTCCTGCAACTTTGGTATGTCTATTCCCTGTATGGCCAGTAGGTGTCACTGGCCATCCCGTATCCTTAGCTCCTAGTGTCTTCTGTTCCCCTGGCCACCGTGTGGCGTAATGTGCTAAGCAGTTGCCTGTCGCCTAGACTCCCCTTTCTGTCGCGGGTTTGTGTTTTTTTTTCCTTATTTTCAGTTCTTGTTATATTCCTGTTGTGTATTGGTGTATTTCGTCATGGTTCCTTGTTTTGTACCTTTGTTTTATTCATACTTGTGCCCCAGGTTTGTAAGTCTTGTTATCCTGGTTTCTCCTAGTGTTTGAACCGTTAAGTATTTCTTATAAGTCTCACCTGTGTCTTGTTCCCAACCTGAGTGTTTGGTGAATCGTTTTGGTCTCCACCTGCCACTCATGTAGTCCTTGTTATCTCTGTATTTAATTGCCTGCCCTGATTCTGTTCCTGGTCATTGTGTGTTTGCAGCTGTTGTTGCCTCATGTTTGCTGCTGTTCTACTATAATTATTCCTGTGTTGATCCCTGTCTTCATTTTTGTTGTTCACCTGTCATGCTCCTTTTGGTATCAGGTGTGCTTTTTGAGTTTAATAAAGTTCTGTTTTATGAGCTACAGCCAGCTGTGCATATCAGCTGTCAAGGGACTTCACAAATTATAGCAACACTGAGACACGAACACGGCAACACTGAGAATGACACTTTTATGAAATACTTTACAGGTTAATGGTATATTCTATTTTTACACCTTCTGTAGTAACTTCTGGCGTCCCATCCAAACTATATGAAAACAGTTTTGGATAAACATGACTGCTAGGATGCTGAAACTGAGCGACATTTAAAAGATATTAAAGCTTAGATCCAAGCCAACGTACCGTAGACATGAAACAGTGATCCAGGTTCTCGTCCGCGAACAGGACGGCATCTTTGATGAAGACGGCGCTCGCTCGCAGGATGAACGAGGCAAACAGGTTGATGTGGATGTAGTTCCTGGTGCAGTGGAACTTCCTAGGGGTGAACGACAGAGGCCATCTCATAACTTAAAGCAATTCAGGCTAATCAGGAAGGAGGCCGTTAGGTCGATGTCAGTAATTCATATCCAGCCAATGCAGGTCAGCTTACCGGAAGGCTACAAACATGAAGACTGCCGTTATTAGAGAGACCAGCGATGTAGCATATCCGGCCGTATATACATGTCTGAATGTCGAGAGGTAAGCAACCTGAAACCAGCATAACATATTTTACACACTGATTTTATATATAAGCATCCTTTCACAATATACACTAGACTCATACCAGTCTTAATATACATTCACATTCCTACAGCTCAATATGCCACTATAGACTCACTCAAACTGTAAAGTTATACAGCATAAATGATACAGAACTATCACATATGTGGACGGTAGTACAACGTGCAGAACCATGGTGAGTGGACAGCCTAACTATTACCACATAAGTATTAGAGCCAGAGACAGCAACCTGCTTTGTGCCATAGATACTGTTGCAGGTTCTGGGACAATGGAGAGCTGCATAATTCATGCAGCACATCTTCAGAACCATGGACAGCAACAGAACTCTGCACTATGCCAGTATCAGTGCCATGCCATCTATTTCAGGAACCTATATCACATTGTGCGTGTTTCAGGACCATAGACAGCAACACACCTTGTAATATGTGCATTTCTACATTATGGGCATCAATTGAGTGCATACTCTGAGGATGCAATAACCGGGACAGTGGTATAAATTATATGCTGCATGTTTAGAGATTTAGAAAATTCTCTACTTTGGACAGAAGTTATATCTATTATACTAGATGATACGATGTAAGTTTCATTGATGTGGATAACAACCTCATTTATGTGTGCAAATTCCAAAAGAAATTCCAAGAATTGCCTTCATACTCTTGGACCAGGTACAATACCCCAACTAATTAGCACGGAATGGATTCTGGAAGATGTTCAGAAGGTATCTGCTGAGGGTACCTAAGGGCCCTGGTGTAACCTGGCTATGGACAGACCTCAGTCTCTGGCTCCAAGCCCTTGCTGAAGTCACAGGCTTCTTCGTAGGAAGGCTGCAGGTCTGTCCAGCCATCTGCAGTACAGTTCCTGGAGATGTAACCTGAGGAACACAGGGAACTGATAACTTTTGACGACATTATGAAAGTACCATTCATTCAGCTAGAGGTGAAGAAGATACAATTAGCTCTGGGCATCCAGCAGAAAAACAGGGCCTATGTTAGTACCTCCAGTCAAAAATGATGTCTGTGTCATTCACAGACTGGTAATGATATCTGTCCTGCTAGTAGGAGGGACATTGTATTTAATGGCCTTATAGGCTAGAGCATAATTGGTTAATAACTTCCCAGGCATCTCTTGATTGGTTTAGAGGAAAAGCCACTAAAAGATGAAGGTCTTAAAGGTTGCAAATTGCTAGTGGATTTAGTGGGCTTCTTTCTTCAGATGGGACCCAAGATGCACAGGCTCCGTGTACACCTGTCTCCCTAACCCGACGGTAGGTGTGGTGTTCCATACCCACTGCACACATCTACCCTGTCAAAGCACGCCTCGTCCCTCCAAATTCAGGTGCTGGGCTGAGATTTTAGGGCAGAGGAATCCAGCTCACTCCGTTTCTCATCTCGCTGTCAGCTGCTGGCTGTGACACTACAATCAAATGTTAAATTTACCACCAAACTGTTTATAGAGAAGGTTATATAACTCGGGCCAGCAGCGCTGTCTTAGGAATCCCCACGAGCCTGCTGGTTTTGCATGACTTCCACTGATAATCACGCTTTACTGCATTAAAAATATGACCAAAAATCATAAATATTACCAAAGCAGCTGTTAACTGTTCTGCTTGCCTTTGCTGACAGCAAGCTACCCATCTGTTCCTATATCTTCTTGTCTGAAGGTGTGGTGTAGATCCCTTCATAATGTTACAGAAACCGTGAGTAGCCTTGAACACCAGCTGCAGCTAAACACCGTTTCATAATTATTTTGAATTTTCATAATTAAAAATAGCTGTCAGATCGCAGCCTGAGGTTAGACTGAGCTATCAGCCTCCAGCTACTGCTGGACAAGCTTCAGGCCCACCGTGCAGAATCCCACACTTTCACACGGCTCCCCACCTCGGCTACTGGAGAAGTGCTGGAAGATCTCGGCGCAGGACACGTTGACCACCTGTCCCACATCCGCCCGGTGCCAGCAGCGAATCTCATCCCACTCCGTCCGACACCCTGAGTGGGGACAGGAGCTTTGATGACTCGGAAGGCTAAACTGCATATGCAACCAGGTTAGCAGCTCTCTGAGTCACTATGATGTTACTATGGGGCTTGCGATTACAGAATATGGGATTTTTGTTACAATTATTAGAGTCAAAACAAGTTAAATGTATGGTGACGATAAATACATGTGTAATTCCTGCCATCATTGACCAGGGCGGCTATAAATCAGGCTCCATTACAGCTATTTCATATTCCGTTCCTCTTGCATGGAGTATTGTCGAGGGAAATGTGTAAAAATGAGCTGTGGTGAGAATGTAGACCTCTTTTGGATTCAAATACGGCACCATATTTACTGCCATCCTGTCAACTGTGTTTATTAATAATACACTGAGAAAAACCAGGTCACCCAAGAATGTGGAAATACGTCTACATTGTGTATACATTCGTTTTTATTGAGCAGTGATCTAATCAGTCACAGATGACAGAGGTTTTGATTTTTCGTCCAAGGCAGGGTGGAGTAGGGTGGAGCAGGGTGGGGTGGGGTGGCACAGCCTCTACATGTACCCGTCCTCGTGGTCCGGTTTCGGGCCTCCCTCCTCCTCATCTGCATGCACAGCTCCTGGGCTTTCATGTGCTGGGAGATGATAGCACAGTCCGGGTGGATGGCCTGACCCTACAAACAACACCAAAGGTGGCCCGTTATACACTGAGGCCTGAACTGTCCGCTCGTTCACCACACTGTAGATGCTTGAAACACATGTGGCCTCTTTGCAAGGAAATGCCAGCACATTTGATGCAGATAAACACAAATAACCTCTCAACGGGATCATCGGCAAGCTGCTCGGATATATAGGGCTAGGGTTGGCATTATAGTAAGGGCTAGGTTTAGAGTTAGTGTTATGGTTAGCAATAGCATTAGGGCTAGGCTACGATTAGCCTTAAAATTACAGTTATGGTTGACAGTAGAGTTAGAGCTAAGCATATGGTTACCCTTAGGGTTAGGGTTAGCCTTAGAATTGGGGTTAGGAATGGGATTAGGGTAGATATTAGCATTAGAGTTAAAAATATGGATAGCAATAGCATTTGGGTTAGCCTTAGGATTAGGGATATGGTTGACATTAGCATTAAAGCCAAGGGCGTAACTTTGGCTGGAACATTGTGGGGGTTGCGGTCTCCACCCATTACGGGGGAAACATGATTACCAGGGGAGTTGTATTAGCTGGTTTTGATTTATTGGGGGGGGTACAATCCCCCATCCCCCCTGTAATTTACGCCCACGATTAAAGCTAAGGTTATGGTTAGTATTACCATTAGGGCTAGGAGTAGAATTAGGGTTAGCCTTACGCTTAAGCTGTTTTATACATTGCTTTTTGGGCTTGATGCCCTGGTAAACGGGGCTTGGAACCCCCCCTATTTCATCAACAGAAATACCACAGTAATACTGTTCAAAGCCAAAAGACATCACAGTTCCTCCTGGGAAATACTCTGTAAGGCTTTTAGCTACCATGTCAGTAGCCACCCTGGTCAGCATCTTCACGATGCTACACATAAGCAGCTGCGATTAACCAGACAAGGCAAGAAACCTATTCCAAGACCAGCTTCCTTCAGCTGAGGGGTGTTATACTCTGAAGGTTGTGCTGGAAAGAGATCTGGCAGAATAAAAATAAAGTGACCTTGATCTGGGAAGACATTTTTAGGACTGTCCCAATTTACAGCATTTTCCTCTAATAATCAGAAGACAGCGTGTGGCTTTGCAGTGATAATAATTTGCAAGAACAAGGGAGCAGAACAGCTACTAAGCAAAAACTACGTGTTAAGGGGGCAGTTTGTTAACAAGGACTCTAGAGAAGATACAAGATTTCACCTCTGCAGCTGAACAAAATGATGACTGTATACAAGATTGTGTCATTGAAACTATTTTGAACAGCTGGGGAGAACAGGGACAATATTACCTGCAGTATCATCCATAATAACCATCACCCCTGGTAAAAATGACTATACAGGAAAAATGTCTTTGCCTTGACAATAAAATCTTAACCTATCAGTATTTTACCTTTCACAAGCACGCTTGAATGTTTAGGAACTCTTCAGTGGTGATGCTGTTTCATTAGGGCATAAATACAAGGTAACACCCTAGCGAGACTCCTTTAGTTATCCTTAAACATGGATAAGAACCAAGCGTGCACAAATGAAAAGAGCCAAAGTGTTGTTGATTTGCATAAATTAGGCCATATCTATAAAAAAAAAACATAGCTGCATGCTTGAAAATCCCCATTCTCATTATTAGTGTGCTAATTAAGATTTTTCTACGACATGTAGCTGTGATGGTTGTGCCTGTAGAGGGCGCCAGTCTGTTCCGCCTTCACACACCAAGTGTCACGGCAGGGCATGATGCAGGAAAAGATGAGACCCATGTAGCGACTCCAACAAGCACAAAGACTTTATCAAATTAAAAAAGCACCACGAGGGATCAATACAAAACAGGTAAGTGACAGAACTAAGGCAGGGGGCAACACAGGAACAACCATAATAAACCAGCAGCACCAATAGCTACAACACACAGTAACAGCCATAACGACTGACTGAGAAAACAGGGCATGGACAGGCACATATATATACGGATAATGAGGGTTAATAAGGGACAGGTGTGGGTTGTTACAGACGAGAGACTAGGGGCAAGGAGGAGCAGGTGAGGTCAATCAACAGACACAGAAAGGTTCAAACTCTAAGGGAAACTAAAATGAGGAAAACTGAACATAATATAACCAGGAAGCACAACAAGGAACAACACAGGAATACACCAAATAACAACTAAGATAAGTAACACAAGAAATAAACAGCTGATTATAATACGGTTGAGTCTGGCCAGACCTGAACCCATGACAATAAAGGAGAGTGTGAATGACAGCTGTATGTTCAGCCCATTATGTCACACAGTAGTCTGGGGAAAAGGAGAACACACTAGGTGGCATAGACACTAGGATGACCAGTGACATCTGCTGGCCACCAGGGGTACTGACATAATAAAGGGGCAGACTACAATTAGATGTCACCTTCATGCCAACAAACTATCTGGTAGGCTTGACAGAAGAAAGCCTCTGCTGACATCATACCAAAATCTGCTCAATGTTACTGGAATTTTACTGCTCAATGTTACTGGAAATCATGTACATTAGGTACTGTATAAGCAAGCCATGACTCATGTGACGTGAGGTATACCACGGGACCTCCAGGGGTATCCTTGGTATAAAAGGGCGACTCTGTTGAGTATTAACGTATAACCTGATGCATTGTGGATCAGTACTTTAGATTACAAAGGTATAGGAAAACACGCAGTGTTACAAATCGTGCCTTTCTACATAAATCGATAATTTGATCACCTCCTTCATGTTAAAAGCAAAAACTGTCCCAGCAGCTCAGGAATGAATGTAAAGTAATCCTATCTATATATTCAACACAATAAACACATTTGTCAAGCACGGCTTAGGGGACATAATAGCTTGACTTCGTGTCGTGACCGTGTTATATTCGGCAATGACCGATCTTGGCACTTTTCCGCCTATGCAATTTAATTTTCCATGGTTCCACGCCTGCAGCACAGAGGAAAGCGCCTCATTAACTTAAGTAGAATTGTTTCTTAACGCCAATAACTTCATAATGCCTCGATTGCGCCTGGTTGCATAGCCAAGCCAGGGACTACGTCACAGGAGCGTGTCGGTGCGCCTCCGCCGCGACGATGCTTCTGCTCCTCACCCCTGCAGGACGCTCCAGGGGTCTTATTGTAATTCACCTCTCCAACAAACACAGTTTCAATAAAGATTCTATGCAAATAATAAAACGATGCATACGCAATAACTAACTTGCAAATAAGTCAGTTTGCCTGAAAAACTGTAAAGCAAAAGAACACGATTCTCCGTTGATAAGTAACCGTATTAGGCAGCAGTACTTTTTTAAGTGTGGGAAGAGTCATGCTTACATTCCACTGATATGTAGAGTGATTTTCTCACACTATATTTATTAAGTGCGCTAGAAATATTTTAAATGACAGTTTAAACAAATCCTTTTTTAAATACATTCCATTTTCCAGAAGCAATCTGAAGCAATATACGACATGCGACGGCCAGGGAGAATCTGAGAATACCATTATACGGTAGCTTAATTATTCATTATTGAAATGTAACAAAAAAAATCAAAACGCATTTACGCGTCTCTGAAACCGCACTTCATCCCGACAAATACATCCCGATAAATATGACTGAACAGTTGATACTTACCAGTCCCCAGAAAGTTAAATGCAGCCATAGATGGAAAATACTAATTTTCATTCCCGAATTCGATGAAATCCTGGCGCGCCCCATACTCCTCCTTTATGATAAATGCCGGTCATAGGAAATTATCCGTCAGTCTCTGCAGACAATTCTGTTATGAAACTGAAAAATAAGCAAGTAATATACATTTAAAAAAATACATGCAGTTTTAGCTGCGCGCAAACTAACATGCCGCTGGGCACCCAAACTTGGCAGTGACAGGCTGGGTGCACAGGAGACAGAAAGAAGGAATAGCGCGCTCCCGATGCAACTCGTCCCCAGGTCTTCGACGGGGCCGCGCATGGGGGGGGGGTCCAACTACGGTTTGTCTTGCCACGTAAAACACAGACAAAATTTTTTGATTAATGAATTCATACGTGGGTCTTACCGGCTAATGCAGTTAATGACGCGTCCTAAATGTGATGCTAAATGTTAATGCGATGATCGTATTAACCGGGGAGGGGGGGACATTTTTGAAGCGAGGTTTGGGGTTTGAGGGAGAACAACTAAGGAACCACGTGACTATACGTCTCCCAGCAGTGATGTTCCTCTTCTGACCAAATTTAATGTTTGCTCCCATGCAATCGTATTACTACGTAGAATTTCCATGCTCTGAAGAAGTCAATCTGCACGAATATGTATTGTGTTAATTAATAGGATCATTAGTATGAAATGACAAAGGTATGCGTAGTTTAGAAGTGAAAATTAAACGCGTAGCCTGCTACTTGTTTGCACTTTTCATCTGTTTTGGGGGTTTAATTGGGACAAAATGACGACTCAATGCCTTAGACACCTAAGCACAACCGGGTGAGTTTACTATGGAAAACGTGGCCGCAGTTTCCCCTTCTCTGAGAGTGATATGGCAGCCTCACGTGACGGACAAGTCAAGATGTGTCGTCCCAACGGTCAGAAAAATGGGTACAGTCCCGGTAAAGTCTTGTTCTGCAAGGTACAAACAATATTAATCAGGGGCGTAGTTCGAGATGAATGGACCATGACTTAAGCCAATAAATTAATATTTATTTGTGGGTTGGGCTAATAAACAAGTAGGCCTAAGGACGCCCCTGACATTAACGTACCCCAAATGGTATAAAAATGTTCCTCAGAGTGTATTTCTGTACCTTAACTTAAAGGTAAATTTACTGACAGTTATGGCACGACTGGCAGACCCTTGAAGATACAATCTTGAAGTAACTGTGCCCTCATTGATAAATTAGTACTTTCTTTACTGACAGTGTGGCAGACGCCATTCCCTTGTGTATGATTCAGGCTTATCTTGTGGTTAAATCGGTTACATCGAGTTCAGCTTTTGATTCAGGATCTAACAGCTGATCAAGCTGAAACCTTTCCATGGAAACAGCCATCCCAAAACCAACTACTTTCCCTCGTCTGGTCTCATGTTCCAAGTCAAATGGTGCAATGCAATGGGTCTCCAATCTGTGGTCTGCATCACTCATGTTCATTGTCATGTTCTCCACCTGTAAATAGTGACTCATTGAAAAAACAACATAGAACATAAGAAATTTACAAACGAGAGGAGGCCATTCGGCCCATCAAGCTCGTTTGGGGAGAACTTAACTAATAGC
>JAODJU010000081.1:6367820-6378729 GCA_026776725.1 Gnathonemus echidnorhynchus
CAACTCCTCTGTGAGCTGTATTTTATAAATGTCATTGCCAATGGCATTTTCCATTCTTTTTTGTTATATGTTTTTTGCGGACCGCAGCACGCGGAGCCCAAACGTGCTGCGTGAGCCGTCAGCCACCATCTATGCAAATGAGTGACATCGCTTAACAGCCGCTTCAGATGGCATCGATGATCAATGATGTCATTTGGAGTCGCGCTGTGCATGTGTGGTTCTGCAGGGTATTGTGCTCTATATGTGCCGTTCTGCGTGGTACTGTGCTGCGCATGAGCTGTTCTCCACGGTACCCTGCAGTATATATGCAAGTCTTTGTGGTACCGTTCTGCATATCTGTGGTTCTGCATAGTATTATTCTTTATATGTGTGCTTCTGTGTAGAACCATTCTATGTGTGCTTTTGTGTAGAACCGTTCTATGTGTGGTTCCGTTAATGCACAATTCTGTATATGCATGGCTCTGTGCATGAATCATGTCTGTCTTCTGAATAAGAAGGGTCACATTTGTAATACAAGATAGTTCATCTACATTATTTTGTGTCTATGGTTCTGCTTAAAGTTAACAGAAATACACGGGTATGGTTAAGGTTCAGGGAGATGGGTCAGGCTTTGTTTGCGTTCACTGCGGTGGGCCTTTCGTGTTGGGCATAACTCGTAGTTTGTTAATGTAATATTCAGTCTAATCGCCACTCGTATTTCACTGGAGGTGAGTTTCAGCAGTTTCCGACCCATAAACCGTTTGACACAGAGCCTCTTCTAACTGAAGCAATAGAATCTGTGATCTGATTTATTCAGAGTTTACATATGCGATACGAAACATAAAACTCAGGGGAACGTCTTCTGACAGCTATCATTTTTAGTTACACAGCTCTCAGTTTTAGTTGGACCTGTTAGTAGGGCGAAGTGTTGGTCTTTCCATCCATCCATCCATCCACCCATCCATCCATCCATCCAAGTATGTGTCTGCATGTGTGCTTTTTTCGTATAAGTTCCCCTCCTGGCTGTCTGGATGTTCCATGTGTGCGTGCTGCCCTCCCGTTGCCCCCTCCCCAGGACCCTGTCCCCCCAAGGCGCTGTCATCGATGGACTGCGTGTTTGATTACACTCACCGCAGCTTAAAAGGCTCTAATAACATAGTAATTAATCCATTGACCAGACAGGGGCTGATGAACTACAACAAAGACATTATCTCTACCTTTGCCCTCCTTACTGGGGGATGGGAGAGTCAAACACTCATCCTTCTATCTTGTTCCTTTACTTTACTCATTATTCCTGCACCTTCTCCATCTCTCCCTCCCTTTCTCCCTCTTCCCCAACCATCTCCTTTTTCATCTCTCCATCCCTTTCTCCCTCTTTCCCATCCATCTCACATCTCTCCATCCCTTTCTCCCTCTCTTCCTCCATTTCATCCCTACATCTCTCTGTCCCTTCCTCCCTCCCTCCCCATTCATCTCTCCATCTCTCTGTTCTATTCTCCTTCTCTCCCATCTACCTCACCATCTCTCCATCCCTATCTCCCTCTCTTCCTTCTTTTCATCTCACCATCTCTCCGTTCTATTCTCACTCCCTCTCTGCTCATCGTTCTATTCCTTTCTCCCCATTCATTCCTCCATCTCTCCGTGACACGCTGATCAATTCCCCATCAAATCTTAATGCTGCAGTTTAACTCAAGTGTGGCATCTTAATTAGGGCGATAACTGTGTGCTGTCAGGGTCATTGACCGCACCTGCCACTGGCCAATGGCGGCCATTGACAGCCTGCCAATGAGGTGGCCGGGGGGGGGTGGGGGCAGGATGGGCCGGACGGAAATGGGACACCACACACCTTACTGTAACATCGGCTCAGGGAGTGAAGCTATCGGCAGAGGATAGCTAACGAGCTAATGTCATAACGATTGTTATTTAAATCACGGCGGTTCCTCATTTGCCCACAGCAGCAATAAAATACTGCACACGCTCCCCCTGTTCAGCAGCACAGCGACCGGATCAGCTTCTGAATCGCACAAAAAGATACGATTATGTTACGAGGAAATACATTAACAGCCTGGCTGGATGTCTGAAGAAGTGGAATCGCGGAAAAAGATGGATATTGAGGGCTGTAAATAATGAATGAAGCGACATGAGATTTGGCGGGGGGGGGGGGTGAATGGAGTGATGAGTCTGCGTGCCTCTCAGAGAAAGCACACGCGTGTGCCGGCGCCCGCGCTCACACGCACACGCGCAGGTCGGTCCGGGAAACCCGTCGCGGGAATCGATGGAGGATGCGGCCCTCAGCTCCGGCCCATTCGTCATGCGGTATTTATGAAGCTGTCGCCAGTTCCTTCTCTCCCCCACTGGAACACAGCTGGAAAGTCGGCATGTTTATCACCGCTCATGTCGCGGGTGCCAGATGTTAGGGTAGGAGTCACCTGCACCCACAGCGTCAGCTCCTAGCCCACATGGGGGGGGCAGGTCATCAACCCCCTTCCAGGGCTGGGTCTGTGTGTGTGTGTGTACAAAGAGGTAAATGCTATTAAAAACAACTATAACTAAAAGCAATGGGAAAAAAGTGAAGAGCAATTTAAAAAGCAAAATAAAAAGTAAGGGAAAATATATAACAGAGGCAAAATTTTAAAATAATTTAAAAATCCAATTAAAACCAAAGTATTTGGTATAGGAACACACTGAAAATACATGAATGACATCCACAGTGCAAAGACTACAGTGATATTAAACAGTAAATGCATATAAAACAAATCACAAACTGAAACCAAAACCAAGAAAGTTTTACAATTGCAGCTGCAGTCAAAATGAGTAAACTGAAAAACAAACATGTATGTATAATCTAATGCTATCAACATCAGAATCACCAGCCCCCCAAAAAAAAACAAAAAAAAAAAAACATAATATACATAAAATATTTTATTTTCCTGTGGATTTATTATGGTATATCTGAAAGTGCTTCATTTTTTGGAATATGTACCTTCCTATAACTCACTTCTGTGTTGAACTAAGTTGGGAAGTCTTTTTTTTATTATACACCTATTATAGACCTTTTTTACCTAATAGATACATAGAAATTATACTGTGAGTAGAAGGTCTACAATCACACAGAATAGGTGGTCATAGCTGCTTCCAAACGGAAAGTAATTATTCCAGGTGCACTTTCACCTCGGCAGGGTGTGAGAGAATGTATGGATCATTGATTTAAATCATCTAATAGATGATCATGGGCTGTCAGGACGGGACCCACAACCCTGGATGTTTTAAAATTCATTTATTATGGAGACAAACATTATCTTGCTTGTTTTGCGTATTTTCTTGATGATCACAATAGTAATTTAGTACGGTGAATGTAATCCCAATTAATGAAACAATAATTCAAAACTTTAAAACTGTTATTATTGTTATAACCTTGGCAGGTATGTAGCGTTATTTGTACTTATGAGGACGCGTTGTTCTGAGAGGAGACAGCAATCCGCAGCGCTGTACTGGTTTGCTGGGGACTGCTTACATTCGCCAGGGAAGCACTTTGCGTAAAGGACAGAACCGCACAGCATCCCTGCGTGGATGCGAGTGCGATTAACGCGCAAACACCCCCCTCTAGTGGACACTTCGGGGAATTGCATTCATCCGCCATGTAAACATTGTCTGCTCAAGAATTCAAATAACTCGAAGGATTCTAATGGATAGCAGTGACTCACCCAAACAGGACGACACAAGACAAAAAGCCGTTTTGCTATGCACTCCGGCTCAGTTGTCAAGCTTATAATCAACGGATTAAACTTAGCAGATAAAAAGTAAGACGAAATATCGAAGCTCGCTTTTTATGACGGGAGGGCCATTGTGATTCTCAGCTTTAAATCACGGTGGTGGGTGTTACCAGCAAAATTTGGATCTCTTTAAAGTGTCATACATGTCATACCAGGACAAGGCTGAAATGCCCGGATGCACTTTGCTATAGTGCCCAACTTGAAAAGGTTCAGTAACATATACAGGGGGTTAAACGAATACGATTAAAATATGCAGAATACGAACGGGGTATCTTACGGTAACCACTGCGGATCGGCACACTTCACACTCCGGCCGCTCACAGGACCCTGTCTCCGTGAAACGGTGCAAATGGCAAAGGTCCACTCCAACAAAGACGTTGGCCAGTCGCACCCGGGCCAAACGCTTGGAGGCTCAGCTTGCAAAAGCAGTGCTTTTATAATGGCGAGCGGCTGAGTTACACAAATAAGTAAACACGAGGCATGTGGCACATTAAAGAATGCCTTTAATGATCTTTTAAACCTTTCAATGCACGTATCAACCACAAGCAACACAAATGCATACATTAGCTAGCATTAAATTAAATCTAGAAAAGTGTTTAAAGTGTTCGCTTTTAAACAGACCACTAAAGTTTCTTTTTTAGCCATGCATGTTTTAGGTCTGTCTGTTCTTCGCTGATGTTCTCCACAAACGTATTACGATCGCTGGTGATGAGGATCCGGTCTGTCCATATACCACCATTTACAACAGAACTTATAGTGAAATGCGGCACGCAATGAGATCCAGCGACTTTAAAACGCGTTATTTCTCATCTGACAGATCAACCCCAGTTAAAACAAAGCTGGCTATAAATGATTATTTTTATTTCTTCCGTGGAACCTTGTCACCCAGTGGGACCTCCTGGATTAGTTTCTATCAAAGAACAAACACAAAGACTCAGACGCGCATGTAAACCGCAACACTGTATGAAGGTGTCTCATTACTGAGTGGTGTCACTGTGGGGCGTATTAAAATACCTTCAGCAGCCGAGAATAGTACGCTCTGTCCTCCTCGAGCTCCCCCCGCCAGTCGTCCACTTGGTACCTCCGACAGGCCAGGAGCAGCTCATTAACGTCATAAAGGAGGGCGGGGTCAATGGAGTGCCCGTTGATGAGACTGACCAGGTACTCTCTGTAGTGTTTCCTGGGCAGATGTAAACAGAAGCCAAAATTAAACCAGGGTTGAATAAGGACTCAGAGAATCACCGTCCTGGAGAAGTGGTTAGAAGATGAATGGAAGAACTATATGCCATTTTTCATAATGTTGGATGAAATACGGCAACTACGAAACACTGGCAATATTAAACAGCCTTGTATCCTGGCACCTGGAAGCCAAACGTGTCTGCGCAGAAGTACCTCCGGCATCAGTTAAAGGTACAGTTGTTGCACCTGAGATATCTGCTTTTAGTTCTGCTGTTGTACCCTCGACCACAAAGACATCCAGCTTGTATAAAGTGTAAAACCAAGTGTAAAAAAACCAAACAGTAAGCACAACTGTTTGTTTTAAGTGTGTTTGTTAGCTTGAGTGTCTGTTGCTAGGGCTGCGTGGGGGGGTGGAGGAGGGAGGGGGGGGTCACGTACTCGCAGAGCCCAGCCTGACCCGGCTGTGTCTGGGCCCCACACGCTGCGTCCGTCTGGTGGCCCCCGTCATCTTTCTGCTCCATCACACTGCACAGCCCTGGGGAGAGCAATGGTTATGTAATACACATATCTATCTATCCATCCATCCATCCTGGTCAGACTCATGGGGAGATTTCAAGTTGCAAGCCTGGGATCCACCCTGGATAGGATGTCAGTTACATTAAAATTATTATAACATTATTATAGGTTTATAAGTACAGAGTTCAATGGCACATTCCGGTACTGAGGATGCTTATGTGACACAGGCTCCACCCCCACGTACCTCAGCAGTTGGCAGAAGGATGGATATGTATGGTTTACATGCAGAGTTTAACAGAGCACTTCAAAACCGACGGCCATGCACTGCATGCAAACATGCATACCAATTGCACCACAATTAAAACGTATTTCATCTTCACAGACTGAACAGAAGCTTTTGAAAGCATCTGTTTTCTGAACAATAACAGAGAGGTCACATTACAATCAGAATGGCCTCCTCATAGTGTTAACACACGTCTCACTGACTATCGGGTGTGCACAGCTAACGGCTAAACTCAGCTGAGTCGCACAGAGCTAGAGGCTGCGTATTCAGCTAACCTCGCCCGGTACTGCTGGGTTACTAATGCGATGCCTGTAAAGAATCATCCTTCATATGGATAGCAGAGTTAATGTGCATTCCCAAGGTTTCATTGGACTTACTGTTGTGGCGTTAGCTAGATAAACGGTATGTCAGTAATGTTTCCCAGGGTCCGAAATCACAGAGCATTAGTGCACTGGGGTGCAGGAGGTACATGGATTCAAGGGGCCCATCATTTTACAGGGGTCCTTGAATACATAAAATTGCATGTAAAATTGGGTGGGCGGGGCCAAGGTGATTTACTGTCAGGGGGCCCATCATTTTACAGGGGCCCAGAATTAACACTGATGCAGTTTTCAGTCTAACTTTCAGCCATTTACTTTTAATTAATGATGACTGATGGTTGTTGTATTCATCTGTTAGTAACGCTGGTCCTGATACTCAGACATGAAGGTCTGGTCTTACGGTCACAATATGCTGTTTACACTCTATTTTAAATAAACCAAATGATGCTCTTCCTCTGCATTATCACTTTTCCTCAATGGAAGAAGCATTTGGAGAACGTGGCTGGAGTGGGCGGAGCTCCAGGTTGACAGCTTACCCGGCTGTATCCCATGGGGTGGCTCTGTGTTGAAGGCCACGCCCCTTTTCTGCAAGCATCAAATGAAAAGAGATTAAGGGCGCACTCACACTTGAACCGGTTGCCTTGAACCATGCCTGAGCACTATCCCCCCCACCCCTGCTGGTCTGTGCTCACATTGCACCTGACACCCCAGGCCCAAGCATGCTTTCATCATCACCGTGCGACTTTTTGTGTCGAAGAGAACAGGAAGAACAGCACAATGGAGTTAATGATTAATGTCCTTATTTTGTGGCTTTTTTTGTAGTCGTTTTGGGCACAATGACACACGGCCCTCTTTTAGGTTTATCGCCTATGCAACACAACGATTTTCATTTAATCGTGTGGCATGTTAAGATAGTTCCGTATTTTACCAAATATCTCAGTTTTTGTGTGTTGCATCCAATTATTCCCACGTACTCTTGCCAGTCCAAATTTCCAGCAGACATGGTACTTCTGCTGTAGACCAAAGTAATCCCGTTACTGCCATGGTTTTTTTTTTTATCTGATAACTGGAGTAAAAATCTGTCTGGATGCCAGTCTTTTGGTATCATACACCTAAACTTTTAATGAGAGGCGCATTATGATGCCCAAACGTCGGTAATCTGTATAAATTCAGCGTATCCTTACATTTATTAAATTCATTTAGCGGATCACGCCACATGCCACTGTTTTGGTAAATGGCGGAAGAGAAAAGCACTGAAGTTGTGGTGAAGAAAGGAACAGCTCAGCGGCCATAACATCTTTTACAAGAGGAGATATTGTGGTGGCACTTTTTGCAGTCCGGGACGTTTAAGAAAATCTGTTGTCCACACAGATTTCTACACCCGTTATCAAAGCCCTGTAGCTGTTTGTCGCTACCCAATCTGCACAGCCTTTGCAGTCCATGTTCATGTATATTGTACATATGTGCATGTGTGTGTGACTGACCTCTCCAAACGGGCCAGGGCACGGTACAGAGCGATCACACTAGTCAAACGCACTGGACTTTGGGGGTCAGTACACCCTAAATGAGCACAGATACCCTGTGCGGGGCATGGGGAGGGGCCATTTGCTCATCCATACAGCACCTGCAGCAGGACCTGCAGCCGAGCCGGTTCCCAGTCCCTCAGGTAGAACAGGCAGTCGCGGGGGTGGTGAGCGTGGAGACCCGTCACGCTGCAGTGGGGCACCGAGCATGTCTGCACACAGGATGCGTGGGAGCCCGTTACACCCCCCGTGCATCACAAGGCCGCACCAAAACACCGCAACAATCCTCTTCTGAAATATTATGTAACTCTGCACCTTTCTTTCACTCTCTTTGATTAGCTCTCTTCTCTTTCTTTGACTCGCCCCCTCTTTATTTGTTGTTTTCTCTCTTTGACTCTCTCCATGTCACTTTCTTTCTAATGCTCTCCCTCTTTGACTCACTCCCGCTTTTCTCTCTGTCTATGACTCTCTTCGTTTCTAACTCTCTCACTCTTTGACTCTCTCCCTCCATGTCACTTTCTTTCTAACCTTCTCCTTTTTCTCTCTCCCACTCTTTGTCCCTCTTTGTCTTTCTAACTCTCTCCCTCTTTGACTCTCTCCCTCTCTGACTCTTCCTTTCTAACCCTCTCCCTCTTTGACTCACTCCCGCTGACTCTTGCTCTCTCTCCTTCCCTGCCTCTCTTTCTGCCCCTGTCTCTGATTCTCTCGCTCTGACTCTTCCTTTCTAAACCACCCCCCCTCTTTGACTCCCTCCGTCTACACCTCTTTCTTACCACCCTCTCTCTGATTTTATTCCAGTCTGATGCCCCCCATGACTCCCCGTTGCTGTGACTCACAGTATGGAAAGGGTTGTTGCAGCCACTGCAGAACTGGTAGCGGCACTGGGAGCAAGTGAAGTGCATGCACCCCCCCTTGGAGAGGGCATACTGGAACCTGCAACTGGGACAAGCTGAAGGGGAGGATGACCAAGGAATGAAGGAATGAGGAAGAACCAACATTTATTTACCTGCATCATATACCATGACTGGATGAGAAAGACTCTTATAAAGAGCAGATACTCTTCATTCTGCATATAACCAGTGTCAGCTATACTTTGAAACTCAAACTGAAGTTTCCTTATCATATGTAGGCCTGTTGTTGTGACACTTGGAGATACTATGAGAATCTCTGGACGTCTGCATTTACATCCGGCACGGCCGCACTCACTAATGCCGTTGTCACGCAGATAGCCAGCCAAGCCCTGTCTCTGGTACTCAGGGTCATTCTCCCTCTTCCAAGCCTGAAACTGCTCACACGTCAGCCCAGCGTGCTGAGACTCCCACTGTCGAAGAGGGGAGGGACCGGCATTCAGACTCAATGAACTCCCAAACCAGAGAACATTAACACTCAGAGCTGATTATAACTCTCACACAGGTATCAGGCAATAGGAAGTACAATTTATATGGATATTAGAGAGACAATCAATAGTTTTAAGCTTTAATTTTCAATCCTTGGAAAAGCCTTTGCAGTTAGGCGTGCTAGCATACAGTTACTGTGCAAAAGTCTACGGCAGTCAAAGAAAACATTTAAGGCTATTTATCTGGTTAGTTCACGTATATTTTCTCAGTAAAACACAATTTAACATTCAATATCTGCAAATTAACAGTAAGAATTTCTTCCCTGCTCCAAAAGGTTACTGATATCTAGTTGGATGGCTAGGTGGTCACCGCTTCAGTTCCCAAATATTTCACCACCAGTTCAATTGAAAAATTAATGAAACTAGTTAAATAACTCAGTGAGGTACTGATTAGCCAAGGTGTGCTTGTGGTCGAGTCAAAAAAATACATGTGTGAACTGGATGGTCGCGACAAATACTGGGTCGACATTAGGAGAGGATTTGAAATGGCCAAGCTGACACACTTTGACAGACACCATAGTTCTGCACCAAAACGAAGATCATCTGAACATCATTTCCCTTGAGTGCCTCAGACCGATGCACAGTGCTGTACATCCAAAGGTTGATACTCACTGGTTTCTTGCACTGGGCACAAAAGCTGTTCCTGCAGTGGAAACAGGTGACTTTGAGCTGATCTCCGTCATAGATGAAGCCGCAGGAACACTGTTGTGGTCCACAGAGAAGAGAAACCAGAAGCAATGACATTAATGCCATCGAGCACCGATGTTCTCATCATCATTACATACAGAAGCAAAGTGGCCCAAAATGTTGCTCTGGAGACAGTTATGAGGGTCCCAGAGGCTGTCTACCAGTGACGTGTGATATTAAGGCCTGTGGTGAAGAATGTAATATAGGCAAACTGAAAAAAGATATAGATAGATAGATAGATAGATAGATAGATAGATAGATAGATATAGATAGATAGATAGATAGATAGATAGATAGATAGATAGATAGATAGTTTATTATCATTGCATATTGATATACAACAAAATTCAGTTTGAAACAAGCCGTTAAGCTTAGCAGATAAAAGATAAAAATAAGGCCATACTGAAGTCTTTAAGATAAGTGAGCATCACACTTTAGCCACAATTATAGTGTTAAACTTTTGGCACAGAGAGAACACCACTGTAAATGAGGTAACGGCCGTGTCTGTCCCTGGCCGACATGCTAAAGCACAGTGCCTATGAGGTGTGCCTTCACTCACGTGGCTGCACCACAGGAACTTGGGGTCCTTGATCAGCGCTTGCTCCGTCAGCTTCTTATGGAAAAGCTCGTACACCTCCGGCTCCAGGCATTCCCGCAGCTAAACAGAGAAACGGCTCATGGGCGCCCCTACAGGCCAAATGCCGAACTGCACGATACCCCTTGGAAATCGCAGCTTCTCCAGGTTGGAGAAAGTAGCTTTAAAGTGGTACTACACCACCTGTTTTGATGACGATCCTCCTAGGACGTTCAGTCTCTTTCTGTACCTGAATGTCCAGGGTGGAGAAGTAGCTGTTGAGGTGCTCAGGGTCATTGATGTCAGGTTCCCAGCACACAGGACACACCATGTCACGGATGTGTTTGTCTCTCACTGCAATGGTGAAGTGCTGCTGGAAACAGTCGCAGCAAACGGAGCACTGACAGGAGGTCAGTGACTGCATCTGTCAGGGACATGGAGGGGTGAGCACAGAACTGACAGGAGGTCAGTGACGGTATCTGTCAGGGACATGGAGGGGTGAGCCCAGAACTGACAGGAGGTCAGTGACTGTATCTGTCAGGGACATGGAGGGTTGAGCACAGAACTGACAGGAGGTCAGTGACTGTATCTGTCAGGGACATGGAGGGTTGAGCACAGAACTGACAGGAGGTCAGTGACTGTATCTGTCAGGGACATGGAGGGATGAGCACAGAACTGA
>JAODJU010000081.1:6390628-6406150 GCA_026776725.1 Gnathonemus echidnorhynchus
AAAAAACCCAAGAAAAGGGCACTTGAGGCATCCTGGAGGAAAGGGGCGGGTGCTCAAGCACCCTCCGCCCCCCCCTCGCCCCCCTGCACGTGCCTGATAGTACAGTATAGTACAGTATTGTACATAAAATACAGCTTATTGTTGTTTTGCTGCTGCATCTTGTTTTGGCAGTTTATCATGAGCTTCGATAAGTCTAAGATGTAAGATAAGATAAATCTTTATTGTCGTTGTCACTATAAACAACGAAATTGAAAATGCAGTCGACTCGATGTGAGGCATAAGAGTAATAAAAAATATATTAAAAATATACAAATTGCACTGGTGAAATATAAGAAATTAACAGTTCTATTTTGAATTTAAAGCCATGATTGCTTTGGGATTAAAAACAGTTTTTAGGCGATCTGTCCTGTTTTTTTAAATATTTGTATATTTGTCATTGAGAGAAAATGAATTTCTTTTTCCTGCCATGTTTTCTGTGCATGCAGCATTAGCCACAGGTAGCTAGCCAGAACAGACGGAAAATAGGGCTATCAAAATAAAGTAAAAAATATATATATACCAATTAAAACAATTATTTTAATTTTTTCCATATGTTGTCATGTATTAAAAAAAGAACTCAACATGAACACTGTATGTGGACTACTTGATTACTATAAAGCAAATTATTTAAACAGTATTTGTACAGGACTGATTCTGTTCCAAGATTTTTGATCTATATAATCGGTTGATCACTATAACAGTGATCACTAACTTAAATATTTAAGTACAGCCAAAACGATTTGCCTTTACTTCTACAAATCTCCATCCATCCATTGTCCAACCCGCTTATTCTATTGGGTCGCGGGGTTCTACAAATCTAATTAAGTTAAAACAACTTATATCACTACAACTTTTGAATGGATATAATGTCTGCATTATTTGAACTTCACTGTTTCTCCATCTTCATTTTACTTCTTCTTACGTCAGTTCACCATATCAGGTAATATATTTCTGGTAGGCTACAGCAAAGCGGGGACTGAAAAACTCGATGAAATTCACTCCCTGAAGATGCATTAACTTGGAATTTTAAATATGTTAAGGGAGGGCAAAAATATTTGTTCAAAATACATATATAACTAAGTTGGCAGAATATTCTTTATTTTTAATTTTCACCAACTTCTAAAATTATGTTGCTAACTAAGATGGGAAAGTTTTATGCTGAGAAACATCCTTATTTTAAGTGTTACAGTCCCCTCGAACTAGTGTATAAAACGGCGTTCTGTAATAAATAAATTACATATCATTTTTGGCTGATCTCCGAATCTATAGGTACTTCTTATATAATAATAGGCCTATTCTTAATAATATATCGGAAAATGCAAATCAGTTGTCTACTAAATTTGGTTTTATGTCGCACAAAACGCGCACTTGACCATGAATCTACAGGTGCTGCCATACGACCGCAGATGAGTGCGATAATAAAAACAACATGTTTCTATGTTAAAGCCGGACTTAAAAAGAGGAGGTTCTTTTATGTTAAGGGAGAGGCGGGGATTTAAGTGCGAAAGCGAAAGTTTAATTTGAGTGAACGGAAGAAAGACAGGGAGACGAACCGATTCTCGTTCTAATGTTAAATTATTGTCTTTAACGACTTATAACTCATTTACATCGCTGCCACAATGTCAAAAACCGCCGTTTTAAAAATAACAAAGGCAAATGCCATCACGGTAAGTAGTGAAACACTGGGAAGGATAAAATGAATTGTGAGTATATCTGCAAAATGCGTCTTGTTGCTTTAGCCTAATTGGATTTCAACGCGCTACTGACGACAAATCAAATGATCAGGTAAAAACTGAACAGAAATCCAAACTAACTGGATAATGTGCTAAATATTCCGCATTGATTACGTGTTTTAAAACGGTTAAATGGATTACGCATGCGTACCGAGATTTGTATAGACTTTTTAACACATCCTTTAGGTAAAATCATATAAAATAACCGCGCATATGTATTTCAAGTACTATACTATATTTGTTGCCGTCTTTTTCCAAAAAACACATAGTCATGCCATCCGCCAGCTACCCCCATGGGTACAGAAATCGAAAGTAAATTGTCGCGATCTCCTGGTATTCCCCTAAATATACTAATCAGAGAAAGGTAACGTGAACTACCCAAGCCTGTATACTATTGTGCATGTCTTTTAATGTCATTTTATAGCCTAAGTAACATTTCACGTTTACATAGGCCCATTGTTTTCGCCGTGCGAAGTTTCGCACACGCGGAAGTTTTGCCATGCGTAATAGGCGAGGCACGGTCATGATTTAACTTAACGTGTAATGCTATGCTTTTTTCGTCCCAGGTGGAAAACTTCGTGCGGTCCATATGCACACAGGTATCACTCGGATTTTTTCAGCTTTGGACAGTGATGTGATGATGCTATCTAGTCTAATTTTATCCTCCTCTGGAGTTTCGTTCTTTGATTACATATATCCGCAGGCTTCTCTTTTGCCTTTCGGGTATTTATAGGTTTAATATACGTGTTAGGGTTTGCTGACGTGAATAAATATCATTCTCTTGTAAATGGCTTCTACGCATGCTCATTAACTCGGTTGCTGGTCTGCAGGCAGAGGACCTGTTTTCAAATCGCATTCCTGTGAAGATCACACAGCTGGACAAAATGCTCAAGGTTGGTCCTCTCAATCAGCCACGTACCGACGTCATAGCGTCTGAAATAAGGCTGAAGTGGTGTTTGAACTTTGATTCTGGACGGAAAACATTTGCTGGAATGTATATTTAGATTATTAATTCTTAAATCCCCTCTCCCCATAGGAGCCTGACTTCTGTATCACTGACCTTGCTGCTCTCCACGCTCCTCTGGAAATTCCTATCCCCGACCCCCCCACACCAGAGGAGGAGGTCAGCTGATGTTGTGTTTCTGTCATGTTCCAGACTCCCCTCAGGGGAAGGAGTAAAGTATTAGATGTATTTAGTATTAGATGGCCATAGAATCTCATCAGTGTCCTTTACCTTTGCATTTAACCGCTTATTCTTTAATTCTTAGTGACTGTTGTGTACAGTGACCGTACTTGTAAACAGGACTGTATTTGTTTTCTTATGAAAACCAGGAAATGGAAACTGATAAGAATGAGGAGGATGAGAAGAAGAAGAAAAAAGGTAAAAAAGCCAATGTTGCCGCTCTTCAGAGTAGCCCTTTGTCACCTCTGAGTAGGCCTGCACCTCTGAGTAACCCCGTATTTCTGAGTAGCCCTCTCCTCCAAGTAACTCAAACCTCTAAATTGCCCGCTCGTCCAAGTAGCCCTCTCTCTCTTCCGAGTAGCCTGCACCTCCAAGTAACTCAAACCTCTAAATTGCCCCCATGTCCGAGTTGCCCTCTCTCTCCTCCGAGTAGCCCCGCACTCCGAGTAGCCTGCACCTCCAAGTAACTCAAACCTCTGAATTACCTGCACGTCCGAGTAGCCCTCTCTCTCCTGAGTAGCCCTCTAGCTCCTCTGAGTAGCCTGCACCTCCAAGTGACTCAAACCTCTAAATTGCCCCCACGTCCGAGTTGCCCTCTCTCTCCTCCGAATAGCCTGCACCTCCAAGTAGCCCCACACTCTGAGTAGCCCCACACTCTGAGTACATTCCTGCAGCCATGCAGCATTCTGGGTCTCGCCCGCCAGACTGTCACACTTCCCTGTTTGTCCCTGATCAGGTCCAAAGTGCGGCTACATCCCAGGCAACGAGAAGATGATGAAGCTGCTGGACAGGGTGAAGCCTGAGATCCGGGACCTGAAGGAGACCTGCATCCTGGTGAGTTTGTACAGCAGAGCCGTGCTGCTGTCACAGAGCTGCCAGATGCTGCAGTGTGACGGCCATTAAAATGCAGCCAGCTTAATAATAATAATAATAATAATAATGATAATAATATTATTATTGATGATTGGATGGGTGGGTAGGTGGATGGATAGATAATAATAGTAATTTACAATTATTCTTTTTCATTAAAATTCTTTTACATCATTGGCAACTGCAGTTTATAACACAAATAAAAAACAAAAATAAAAGATAAAGCAATACAAGGTGGAAACTGTCCGCTGGAGATTGTGCCAAAAAGGTATAGGGATAGAAAACATTACAAGCACATTAAACATTCAGTGAAGGATCAAATTCACAGTGTAATATAAGTATTAATTTAGCTATTCTGCTACATAAGACATGAAACATTACACATTTGATGTGTATAGTAGCGTGAACAGCATTCAGGAAATGAGTAAATAAATAAACGGGAGGGACGGCGAACGAAACGAGAGGTGGCTGAAGTTTCTAGATGTTGGAGATCAAAGCAACATAAAGACAGACTGCAGGATCGGGTGCGAGGACCTGGCGGTTACGTGTCACTCCTTAGCAGCAGGTGGCGCTGTGTGCAGCCACTGTGAGCTTACAGTGAAAAACTCTCCTTCCTGCTTTCCCAGGTCACCTGCTGGATCCAGCACCTCATTCCCAAGATCGAAGATGGCAACGATTTTGGTGTCGCAGTCCAGGTAACGTCGCACTTGTCTGTGCCTTAGCTGGGTTACAGACAGGAATGTATTGTCTTTTCAGACAGACAGATGGATAATTCTTTAAATTATTTGCTATTTTTAACACAAATCGCAGTGCCATCACGGATTTACTGGTTACACAGTACAGTGACATTCCATCAGCTGTATTAATCGCGCAATAAAATCGACTTTAAAAAGAGCGTTTTCGAATTCAGTGATTGTTTGTTTGCAGGAAAAAATTCTGGAAAGAATTGTGGCAATAAAGACAAAGCTGGAGGGATTTCAGACCAACATCAACAAGTGAGTTGGGGTTTAACTGACAGCCGTGATCCATAGAGTGACATTTGTCATGTTCATTTCAAAATGGCAGACATCTGCTGTGGTTCTAAATCTAATGTTGACAGGCTGATGTCAATGCCTCCCTCAGGTATTTTACAGAACGAGGTGACGGTGTAGGCAAAGCTTCCAAAGAAACGCATGTGGTGAGTCTGGATCCTTCATAATATGGTCTTTCAAACCCAGCCTCAGCATGTCTGCGGGTCCTTGAGCAAGGCCCTTAACCCCCAGCTACCTGGGCACCGCTACGGGTGGCTGCCCTTCGTGGACAACTTACTCCACAAAGAGCAAGTTGAGGGAGGCGTAAAGACAATTTCCCCATGGGGATCAATAAAGTATCGATTATTATTATTATTATTATTATTATTTCAGCATTTAGTGGTGAGTTTCTCGAGTTGTCTTGACATGTCAATAAAAGTGATGTTTTGTTTTATAATATGCCTAAGCTGTGTTTTGGAGCTGAGAGTCCGTTCTAATCAGTCGTGTATCTGTCCCTTTCTCTGTCCCCTTACTCCTCCTCCTCTCCCTGCACTTTGTTCCCACTCTCAGATGGATTACCGCTCCCTGGTCCACGAGAAAGACGAAGCCCTGTACTCTGAGATCAGAGTCATGGTCCTGGACGTCCGTGGATACTACGTGAGTGTCGGCAAGGGAAAGGCGAATCTCCGTGGTGACGGAGACATAGAGGATAGAGAAATGTGTCGATTTGTTAACGTATTAACGTGAAATTTGTGCGGTGTGCAGTTCTTACCAAAATTCATGACAAACCATGGGTTTCTCAATACGAAGAATGCAAAGACCGTATTTCTGGTCTTGGTAAGACTGGTCTTGCTAACTTGCCTCCCAAGAATGAACTTGGGGCGCAGTGAATCATGGGATTCTGACCGGTGCATTGTGGGACTTCTGACATTCTTGTGGGACCTTTCCAATACAGTTTGGGAGCTGAATGTATTGTTAAATACGATACAGTTAAAACCGTTAATAGTACGACAGCTGTTGAGCAGTTGGGTAATGAATATACTATGATAGTTTATTTGTACTGGGTTTTCTGAATTGTGGGACATATCCGGTGGAAATGAGTTCCGTGTCTGAATCCGAGAAATTTGATGGTCACAGTTTTTTGTGTTACTTTTAACCATCGATGTGCGACTGCTGGAGCATCAGCGCTGTGAGCGGCCCGGCCTGCTGCCTCACTGCCCGTTCCTGATCCCCCCTCCTTCTCTTCCCCCAGGCGGAACTCTATGACATCATCAGCAAAAATCTGGACAAAGTGACCAACCCTAAAGGAGAGGAGAAGCCTTCCATGTACTAGGGGGGCATGGGGGGGAGGGGGGGGGGGGGGGCAGGACCCTCAAGCTTGTTCCTGTGTAATAGCATCTTTAGAGCAGTGATCACCTTTCTTCAGGTTCAACTGATTAATAAACACAATTCAGGATTTCTCATGCCATAATGCCCCTGTGTGACTTTCACTTTGACTCGACTGAATCACTGTTTTTTACAATTATATACGGCTGTGGTATGTGTGAATGGCACATATGTTTGGTGATGAACGGCTTGGGACTCATGGTTATATAAGTGATCATATTACGACACTAAATGTTAATGTCAAGTATAGTGTGTAGTGTAGTTTCATTACAAATGATCACTGACATGCAGTGATTACCTTTCTCCTGGGTAAAAGGTGACACTGCAGAAGTGTTTTGCTTCGCAGATTAGCTGCTTTCTTATAAGTCCTGTCCTTTGTAACTAAAACCATGCAGGTAACTTAACCCTAAATTATTTTTCATCCCCTGAAAGCCTTGTTAAATAACAGGTAATATTCAGTATTTTTCTGAAGAACTTAACTTCTTTAATGGAGTTGCTACATGTATAACACATTAGAAAACGAGGTTTAGTGGAATATATCAGAATTTACTGTGCAGTTCACAATATAATCATACCCTCATAACATTAATTGCTTAATTGGTGTCCCTGTTATACAAAAAGTGTGTTTGAGTTTCTGTGCCCCGCAAATAACGTCCATCCTGGGTGTCTTCTGCTTTGAGCCTGGGGCTAGCCAGAATATGCTTTGTGCTCGACCAGACTGCGTAAGTGGTTGTGGAAGACCGATGGATGGATTATTTGCTGCATTCCCCATTCGTGAAAGTTTTCAGGCTCGGCATTTCTGTGGGTCGAGCAATACATTTCGGAACCGGAAGAGGGCGCCGCTCGACGTTACGGATGCCGTGACGTCATGCTCCAGGGGCTGGACGAAGCAGAGGCGGCCATCGGCTGTCAGGCATCTTGTGCCCGGCCTGTCTTCGCCTCTGCGTCGAGCCCGATCTCCGGAGGCCATGGAGCCGAAGGGTGGCGCCGTCCTGCATGTTGTGGTGGTCGGATTTCACCACAAGAAGGGCGGCCAGGTAAGAGCGGCCGCCACCGGGGATCAGGGTTTTACCTGCGTGGTGGCTTCCGGGGTTCGGCGAATGCAGTGCGGATCCGGATCCACACTAGCGCGGCGCGTCTGGCCGGACGGGACCAGTCCCGAATCAGGAATCAGGACCACGTCTCTGAAGACCTGGAACTGATGCGGCATCTACGACATCAAACACAGACAAGGCGCTGCAGTCCCTCTGCGTGCATTTTTACGGTGTGTTGCAATAAATTGGATCGGAACCAGAGTTTCCGTGCGGACAGTGTTTGAGTGAGACCCAAGCGTATTCGCTCCTTTTTATTGCAACAATATAAGTGTAGTGCAAGAGGCTTGCGTCATGATATCTTTGACAGATCGCACTACACACGTGCACACAGAATAGATTTCCGCATTTTTAAAAAGTAAATACATTTTTTCCCCTCAAGATTGTGTTATTTATGCTGCTTGACTGTCAGGCAATGATAAGTACTATAAGACTCATTGTAGCGTAAAAACAAAGTAACGCGGTATCATTTTTAAATTGAAATTATGATTATTATTTTTTCAGCCTTTATTCATATAAACATTTTTGTCGAGGATTTTAGGTTTATGGTGGGAGTGAATATTATTACAGCAGTGTATTAATCTTATGTAGTATGCTGAGTGTCAGAATATCCCTGTGTGACTGAATCGAACCATGTAGGATCAGGGAGAACAGTGTGTGTAAATACAGCCACGTGCTTGAAACCTGATAGCTTCAGCGGGGACAGCGATCCTGCGATCCTCCGCATACCTGGAGTTACCCACCCGTCTCCACATCTCCCCCTGCAGGTGGAGTTCTCATACCCCCCCCTTGCCTCTCAGGACGACACTGAGCGTGGTGCTCTGCCTGAGGAATGGAAATACCTGCCGTTCCTGGCCCTGCCTGATGGGGCGCACAACTATCAGGAAGGTACTTATGCAATAGCCAGGGAAATGCCATAATCCAGACAGCCTCACAATCTGGTTTACATCCATCCATCCATCCATCTTCTGATTTCTTGTCCTGGCGAGGGTCACATTCACTTGCAAGAATGTCATGTAAGACTGAAGCATATTGTGATGTACCCTGTATAATTACAGCTTTAGTTATCGATGGGTCATGTTGGGTCCTACTCAGCTCTACAGTTGTTTTATTAATTTGTGGATGAGGTGCGAGTGTTTTTGGTGTTGAATATTACATTGTTAAAATACCTTCCAATATTGATACATTTCCGACAATATATAGTGAGCGTTTGTACTCCAGGTGTTCCTAATGGCAGCTGTTAAGTTTGCCGTGTGACGCCTGTCACCTCCGCCTCACATGCGCCAGGTGATATAAGTCAGGAAGGGGGTGTCTGTCCTGTGGGAAATGCAGCACATATAAATAACCGCAGTCTATTTGTGCCGCGGGCTCGTTGGCACGGGAGAATAATCAAACGCGGGTAAGGCCGAGTCTCCGAGTCTCACGCTGGCAGCTCTGGCTGCTTACTATGGCCAAGTCCAACTCCCACACGCCACACAGCTGTTATAGCCAGAGTTGGGTAATTCAGGGCCAGAGAGTCAAAGTCCAGACCAGGATTTTGTTTCAACTAGCCAGTTGAGTACTCTGTGACTGAGACTCTTTATGCTCAATTGGTTGGTTTAAACGAAATCCCGGTCTGGACTTTCACTCTCTGGACCTGAATTACCCAACTCTGGTATCGTGTAGCTCAGGACAGGTATGAAGTGACCATATGGACAATGGATTTACACGATACACAGAAACATGTTACACTCATTTGTAACTCATACAAAAGTGGATACTATTGTATACTATCTTATGTATGTGTATAATATTTGGACATCTTTATCCCCATTGCACAGTTTTTTTTTTACTTACTTATTGTTCACTTCCTCTTATATTGCATTGTATTGTCTTTTACTGCATCACTCTTTGTATTTCACTGCTCTTTGTCCTGTATTGCACGGCTGTCTGTCCTCATGTCCACCCATACACCAGTCCCGCCCCCTGCAACTGTAACATAAGAATTTTACTGTGCTCCTCTGATGATGATTAACAGTCAAATTTCAAACTTGTATGCAGTGTGTGTGTGTGTGTGTGTGTGCACATGTATATATTTTAGCAGTGCATCTATAAAGCAACACGAATGTGAAATATGTTACATGACTGCAACACTATTTTTTTTCCTCGTAAACAGACACCGTGTATTTCCACTTGCCGCCTCTGGGGGGCGAAACGGACTGCGTGTATGGGGTCTCCTGTTACCGGCAGATTGAGGCCAAGGTTGGTCCCTCTCCACAGAGTATTTTCCTCCTTAGAAGACGCTGAAACAGACCTGATATACAAAGTCTCGTTAAGGGACGAGCTGAGGGCTGTCGGATGTAACCACACGCCTTCTATATTGTGGAATAGAAGGTGCCAGAAATTCCCGTCATTCCTTTATCGGTCCATATTTTTCTCAGCTTCCATTTTGTGTTATTAAAACACAAACTACTACACAAGTAGTGATACACCAGTGTAAATTGATTATGAAGGCTACCCATATGTGTAGTTCTCAAACTTGACCGTGGGGGGGGCAGTGTACAGCTCAATGGGTTTGCATGGTGTCCCTGGGTTGGGAAGGTTATTGGTTCAAATCTCAGGGTCAGCAGAGTGATGTCACCGTTGGCTCCCTGAGCAAAGCCTTTAAGCCCCAATTGCTCCAGTGACTGTCTAGCTCTGCTTTCTCGAAATGTACGGCACTTTGAATAAAGCATCTAATGAATAAATAAATTGTAATGTGAAAGTTATTAGCCTAACTGAGGCCTAAAACCTGAGACTGAGGTACCTGTGATTTGACAGCTGAGCTAATTTCCTCAGCCCTTTCTCCTCAGTCACAGATGTGATGGTTCGCCTTGCGGTAATTATTTTCGCTGCAGGTCCTCAAGGTCCGCCAGGAGGACGTCACCAGGGAAACCGTGCAGAAGAGCGTGTGCGTCCTCAGCAGGGTGGTGAGTCAGCGCTGCCGCCGTTTCGCCGAGTCATGCAGCCCCCGGACTGTTCCCATTGGTCGGGAACCCGGAGGGAACTGGATTATTTTCAGTGCGCCAGTCACGTCCAGGTGCACTGCTGTGGCCGAGCAGTGTGGCTCTGTGGAACTGGCGAGCATCTCGATGTGAAGACAGTGTCTGGGTGCCAGCAGAGGTTAAGCCGTTATCTGCATTTTTAGCATCCCCGCAAAAAGGGGCAGGTTATCCGCACAAACGAGAACGTAGATTGGAAGGAGGATGACTGGAAACTGGAAACTGGATCTGCCGCCTTCTCAGTCCCGAGCGGCGTGGAGGTGGTTTTCACTGCTAGAAGATTTGGAGGAGGAATCTCTGAATAGAGTTACATAGATGTGGTTATTAATCTCACAAACAGGCAGCCTTGCAGGTGCCACAATGGTAGCCTCATATCTCCAGGGATTGGCAGTTTGCCTCATGTCCCACAATCATGAAGTTAGGGTAATTGCCACTTGTGTGTCCCTTTTAATGGGCTGGCATCCCATCTGAGGTGTGCCCCAGTCTAATTCCTTGGATAAGCTCTAGTCTGCCAACCCCCTATCCACCCCCCACCCCCGCAACCCCATCCAGGATTAGCGGCGGGAAGGTAAATAGATGGCCGTCCTTCCTCCACGACCTGAGGACAGTTGTCTCATTATTTCTGGCTTGACTGCTTCTCCTGGTCCATTAATTCAGTCAAGTAGGATCAACACTGCGACCTCTATGTAAGCATACTTCATAAATTGTTCCTTGGTCCCGAGCCGCATTCCTCGCCTCTGAGGATGGTGACGTCAACGTTCTAATCAAGTTGCCGAAGTGCCGGAAATCGCTGAAACCGCTTAATTTCATTTCCTTTGTACCTCATTAGAAATCACGGGAGATAGAGATTAAGGATGTGAGGGTCTTAAATGCCTGGCCGCTGGTTTTGCTGCTGTTTGAAGTCTCCGTTGGGACCGGCAAGGATGTAGACCTGAGTATCTAACTGGATTTACAGTGTAGCAAAAAAATATTTGCACACTGTAAAAATATGGCCAAAAATGTAAATGAAATTGAGGATTTCGATTGTGAAATTTTATGACTCTTTTCCTCAATGATATTTCAGCAGTTTTAGCCATGTTTGGAAACTCAGTGAACCATACAAACGCTTTAGCGGAGAATGACCACCAAGCCTACATGTAGACTAACTAAAGACGCCCAATGACCTGCCTATTTGGATCACCTGCTGTTGTGTGTTGTGTTAAATGATCTCTTTTATGACTGGGAACACCTCCCATTGTCACCTATTCGTCCAGCTCGATGAATGGCCAGGTGAACAATAATCGTTTGAAGAAAATAAATGACATAATTTGAAAACAGTTCCAAAATATGTTTTGGCTAAAACATTTCCCTGTTTCTTTACATGACATACATAATTGTAACATTTTAGATGTTTTTTGAAGTTTGTTCTTCAATATCCTCAATTTCATTTCCATTTTTGACAATTTTTTTCAAAGTGTACAAATAATTTCCTGGCTACACTGTACATGTAAATAAAATACGTCACGGAAGCGGTGTTGAGGAAAAGCACATATTGAGACATTAAAATAAAATTAACCATATGATTCTCTTCCAGCCACTATATGGCCTGATCCAAGCGAAACTGCAGCTCATCACTCATGCCTACTTCGAGGAGAAAGATTTCTCTCAGATATCTATTTTGAAGGTAAGCGAAGTTCTACACATCACCTGACCATTAGCCATGTGTCGATCGCCTGGCATTCCTTATGATGGTGAAAGCTGGGAGCCGAATTTGACTGTCCCTCTTCCATCATGTGTCCTGGCAGCGTTTTGTAATGTCTGGGATTCCCAGGCTGACCCTTGGTTTCCCGCTGTAGGAGCTGTATGAACACATGAACAACTCTCTGAGTTGCAGTCGAGCCGTTGAGTCCCAGGTTTACTTGGGTAAGTGTCTCCTGATGTGTACGTTCGCCTCTCAGAGCTGTAGGCATGCAGAGGATCTGTGTGGAGACGTGTGGGTGTAGCGCCCCCTATGGTGTGAAGCTGAGCTGCTCCTCAGAGCCAAACACAGACATTCTTGTTTGGGCAGATTGGACGGTCTGGGTGTGTCCCGACTGAGTTTACGCATTAGCTTGAAAAAGAACCTGTTTTCATGATCATTTTTTTGTAGGTTTGTCACCCACGGATTTAATACTTCACTTTCGACATAAGGTAAATAATACTCCTTAAAATGATTTCCTTATACCTCAGCAATATTCTGGAAGGTTCACGCCATTCTCTCTCTTTTTAGGTCCTAATTCTTTTAAAGTTGATCTTACTTGAGAAAAAGGTATGAAAACATTTCTATAAGCTTCTGAAAGTCAGGGAGGTGCATATACAGTAACTTTGCTGAGTTGGATCAGGTCACATTTAGATTATGAATGTGTGCAATTATTTCAGGAATAGATGTTTCATAATGACATTTTGTTGTCAAATTAATTAATCTGATTTGATTTGCCCTCCATTCTTTTTAGGTTCTTTTTTACGTTTCTCCAGTCAGCAGATTAGTTGGGGTCTTGATGACTCTCTTGTCGCTTTTTCCCGGTAAGGAAAATGGCGATTATTAAATCACCTTTTAAATGTGTAAATATGTGCCCCATCACTGCCACAAACAGGAAGTTGGGGGCAGGTACTTCCTGAAGGGAGGCCATTCTAACTGTACTGTTTGATCTCCCTTGGGACTTGCTGTGTTGCAGGGATGATTGAGCGTGGGCTGACCAGCTGCTCGCGTTACAAATCCAGGGGCAGCGTGTCCTGGGAAGCAGGACCTGAGGAATTTGTCGCTATCTCGGCGGAGGATGTTGCTAGTGGAGAGCTTGAGCCTGGAGAGGATGGCACCAGTGAGGAGAGGGTACCCCGGAGCTCACTGGAGCCAGCAGCGCAGGGCTCGCCGGAGTCCTCGGAGAGCGACTGGGAGACGCTAGACCCCAGCGTGTTGGAGGACGATCCCCCAAACGGCAGCAGGCAGATGGGATCTCTGGTCACAGCCCAGCCGCAGTCCGCTGGCAGCGATTCCCCCGACCTGCAGTCAGAGCTGCAAGAGGACCAATTCGGCCAGCCCCTTGCCATCTTCACCAAGGTACCATGAGAGCCTCATGATGACTCTGTCATCGAGTTCCCTCTCGGCGTCGGCCATTAAGCTCAGCATCATTTTGGTTGCCAGGGTTACCTCTGCATGCCGTACATGGCCCTGCAGCAGCACCACCTGCTGTCAGATGCGACAGTGCGCGGCTTTGTCGCCGGGGCGACCAACGTCCTCTTCCGGCAGCAGCGGGACTTGAGCGATGCTGTGGTGGATGTGAGTTGGCGTCTCCTTTGAGACCGAAAGTCATAGGCAGTGATTCCAGTAGACGTCGGCAGTATTTCCAGCGGTCTGTGGGATCTTCGGTCAGACCTGCTTAAAGTTCACCCTCCTCCTCCGCCAGGTGGAGGAAGCCAACATCTCCATGCAGGACCTGGAGCTACGGAAGGTCCTGAGTCTGACCACGGCAGACCTGCGTTTTATGGACTACCTGGTCCGGCGTGTGACGGAGACGCGAGAGGGCACCCACCTGGGCGGTACCGGCTGGGAGGGAGGGGACGAGTGGATCCGGGCCCAGTTCAGACTCTACATACACTCCCTGTTATGCGCCAGCTTGCACCAGGATGGTAAATCCCGTTCCTGGTTCCTTTAGTCTTACTAATCCTCTCTTCCAGTGTTGTCGGGCTTCCCAGCGGTGACTGTAAAATTTGTTTACCATGAGAGTGTGAGGTAGTTTGACCTGGAGCTACCCAGGTTGATGTTACCGTGACCATTCCCAGCCAGGCTCCATTGCGTGAACGCCACCCCTCCCCTCTTCTCAACCTTCTGCAGACAACGAGAAATTGCGGGCTGATTACGGTGCCTCCTTCCTCTCTGCATGGAGGGTCACCCACAACTACAGGGTGTGGAGCAGCAAAGTGCGTCCGGCCATGTCTGAGATCAGCCCAGGGTAGGTCGAGCATTTTTAGCTGCCCTGGGGGGGGGGGGGTGGAGGGAGGGGGAACTCGCTGGGATAATCCTGACTGACTGACGGCTACGTTTCCCTCCCCTCAGGCATCCGTTCCAGGGACCATACAGCGCAGCTGATGTGAAGCTTAGGCTCTCACAGTGAGCGTTCATTTAATGCCCTTTTTTCTGCTTCATAATGCTTCCGTTTGGTCTGTTTTGTGCACCATAAAAAGAAAAATATGGTGAGGATTTCACAGCAATTTGAAAACGAAGGGGTTATGATATTAGTGTTATTAAATAATAAATGAGATGTGCAAGGGTCTTTGCTTGAATGACATCCTCAAACTTTTAGTGGTGTCTCCAAGGAAACCATGGTGTCTCCAAGGAAACAGGAGTCCAGTACCATGGATATGAGTGCAGAGCTAATGAGGTTTAGGATGTGATCAGGCATTAATATTTTAATTAGATGGGACGAGAGAGGTGTTTGACAGACGTAGCCAATGAGGAACTTTCATTGACACGCATGGAGAGTGGGGCAGTCATGCTCAGCCAATCACAGGCTGGTTTAAGACACCTCCCATTGGCCACTTTGAGGTTGTTATTGGATTAAAAGGCAGTAACTGGTCCCTGTGTTCCCAGCTCCATGCAGAACAGTGAGAGAGGGATGAAACTGGGAAAGGCCATGATGAGTACCAGCCAGAGCGTCTACCAGACAGGGAAGGCCGTGGGTAAGGTCCCATGACACGTTTTGACCAATTTCTTTCTTACAGTTTACATTTTTTGGTGCAGTATTGCTAGTCTGGAAAATATTATGAATATCACCTCAAACTAGTTCTGAGTATAATTCAGCATTAAACAGCCATTTCTCAGTTTGTTTTGAGTGACTAATTTTGCAGGCCATTCGTTGATCTAACACGTAGATGTAGAAGACCCGCCCCCGAGTGATGTAATTGTCTACTGTTCTTGTCCAACTGCAGGCCAGTCCATGGGTGGGGCACTTAACAGTGCCAAGTTTGCTGTGTCCTCCTGGTTCTCGTCGCTGACCCAGCCCGCAGCCATTACTGACCCCAGCGTTGCTGGACCACCAACGCGGAAGCAGTAATGGCCACCCCCCGCCCCCCCCACCAACTCTCTCCTTCAAGCTCAAGCATCTCCGAGTTCGGCCCCCGGGAGTAATGGAGCTGGGTGGTGTGGGAGGTACTAGGGCACCTAGGAACCATCCC
>JAODJU010000081.1:6421203-6436261 GCA_026776725.1 Gnathonemus echidnorhynchus
AGGCGGAGACTCGAACCCGGGTCCCAGAGGTGTGAGGCAACAGTGCTAACCACTGCACCACCATGCCGCCCCATGTTTTACTATATTATTATTATTATTATTATTATTATTAATAATGAATCGTAATATAAGCTTATCAGTAATGCATTGCAATATTGTAGCAATTCCCCATAGTCTGCCAGACTCCTTCAACCCACATGAATTGTAAAGGTTGCTGAGACTGTGAAGAAACACCAGGAATGCTGCAACCGTCATTTTGTACATAAGTAACACGTTTTAACTGGAACAAGTTTTATTAACTTTTACATGTGCTAAACACGAGTAACAATGGCTCCTCCGTTTTTAAGGCAATCACAACAGGAAGAGTTTAATGGTATAAAACAATCCTTGAACAATTTTTAAAAAATGGTAATATGTATAGTGCCAGTTAGGGTGAAGGGAGAAAGAGCAAAGGCTACAAAATATGCAGCATCCTTGGTGGAATTTCAGAAACATATACATGGTTCCTATTGCTATAGAGTAAACACTTCATCTCCTTTTTCCAAGGTTTTCAAATGAGGTGAAGACACGGGCGGGACTGGAGGTGACACAGGTGTTAGATGATATTATTGTGCAAGGTGATTCATTATGATAAAATGCTAATCAATAAAAAAAAATAAAACTTATGACCATAAACTCAATATTTTGTTAAAACATGTTTTACAGTCTAGAGCTAAACCCAGTACTACACCTAGATTTCGGAACTGTTACTGAATTAGTAACTTTTTTTTTTTTCACCCAAATGTAAAAAGAACTTAGACTTACCATGCATGCAATTTGAAATTTAAAAACTCTGGATGAAATATGTATGCTTGTTTTGTAAATATTATGCACTTCTACATGTTTTCTATACTAGAATGTGAAAAAAATCTCCCCCTCCGTATAATCCTCTTTGTTGCAGCCAAACTATTGAGTATTTTAGTTTACGAATAGGACAACAGGTAACACCAGAACAAATTTAAAGTCAGTCTGACCTTCCAACCCAGAGATAAGGCGAGGCGGAGTATTTTGGCAGGGAGGACAATCACATTTCACTACCCTGTTGCACTTGTATTACTGCGCATTTTACACATCTTGTTTATTAACGTTTTTTATTAAAACAATTGTTATAGAAAAGTATTCGTTAGTCACCGAAAGGGGCGGGGGAGGATTTGGTAGGGGGGCAACAGGTGTTTGACGCAGTTATTTTAATAGCCAAACCGAAATACGTTCCAGCTGATTTGTTTAAAACTCATCCCTGATTTGCTTAAGATATGTAAAGGATTTACATTTTAAGTTGATTACCCTTAACACTCAGGTAAAATAGTATGGTACTAAATGTAACACTATCACGTGTATCCATACTTTTTAAATTGAAGTTTATGTGTTTTTAATAACATACATTGTCTTAAACTGCACGATACCATATATTAAGTGGAAGACCGGAAACCTCATGTTCATTTCGGCGGCTTTAACCGCGTTTGACGTGACGAAGCATTGTGCACGGACCGCCGCTAGGGCGCGCCAAAACCGCGTCTATTTAAGCGTGGTTGCAGCAGCTATTCCTCATCCAAGGGAGGGAGGCACCGCTACCGCACGCGCAATTACGACCCGATCCCTTACAGTGCGTTTCATGGCGTCGATGAGTCAGAAATCCCGTCTCTTATGAAAATGGCTTCCAAGAGTAGTTTGGGTTTTATTAGTGCTTTGGGTATTGTGTATGAATTACGGGAAAACTTAGATAATTTATAGGCTGATTTGGGACCGAATGTCAATAATACAAATGTTTGTCGTAGCTGTTCCGTAGCGTTTATTTGCATTGAGTAAGTTTTACTCTCCCATACATTAAAGTTAGCGTGCTGTTTTCCTCCTCTAGGTGCATGTTGTATTATTATATTTTGCAAAGCATTATTTAAAACGCATGACTAACCCCAGCAGACATGGCAGCCGCCCGACCGACTCTGGGTACCGTACCGCTGGGATCAGGAGCTCCTTTCTTCCCGAGACCTCTGCATGCTCCCCAAGGCCTGGCCGGCACGCGCCATGTGGTACCCGTTTACATGCACCCCTCCCCACCACCGTACCTCCCCTGTCAGTACCCGGTCCCGATACCTATTTCCTGCAGTCCTCACTTTGGCCTCCCAACCATGGGTAAGTTCATTTTAAATGCTGCAGGCTTACAGGTGGTAGGAGGTGCGCAGAAGTAGCTTACTTATTAAACCTTGAGGGCTGAAGCAAATTTCGAGGAGGGTTCAAACTAGTAACTTTACCTTATGGTTACATGCCTGATCGGTAACAAAAACTGTAGGGTGTTCGAACCCGGTATTTTGCTGCGTTTCCACGTGCAAGCTTCTACGGGCCCTGTTAATTGGATCTGGAATTTGGCAGCTAACTGCAGTAACCTTTTTGGGTGGGGCTGTTTGATAATGTAACTGAAGTATGTGATTCATTTATGTACACCAAGTTCTGTTTCCCATTAAGAATTTGTGCTGTTCTGTGTTTTATAATCTTGGGGAATTTTCTGAGCAGAACATATGGTCAGCGGAAGATCCTACATTAATGTTGTGGGGCAGGGGTCTCCAACCATGGTCCTGGAGAGCTACTATGCAGTAGGTTTTCTATCCTATCCGTGGCCTGAACTACGAAGCGTGGTTACTGGCTTATCGGTGTAACTTGTCAGATTTAAGGTAGTCTGGGCAAAATGTAAGCGAAGTAATATGAAGGCCATTTAAACTGTGGTACCTTAAATCCCCCGATAAGCCAGTAACCCCGCTTTGTAGTACAGGCCACTGGTTTCTGATGAGCCACATCTTTTCTCTGGTAAATACCAGGAACAGGTGTGGCTTATCAGAAACCAGGTATAATGGAAAACCTTCTGGATAGTAGCTCTCCAGGATCGAAGTTGGAGCCGCATGCTGCAGGCCGCCGGTCCTGTTCCTTCTGCCGTTCCGTTAGTTTGTGCTGTGCGGATTAGATTCTTCCCGGCGTTTACATGCTTTCCTGTTCATTGTCTTTCCAAGGTTTAGGCATGGCCATGTTGCCGGTGCCGCCAAACCCTTACGTGGAAGTTCCTGGGTACGTTCTACAGTCTTCCCAGCTCCCTTTGACAGACTTCAGGCAGGTGGTGGACCCTTCCCTCCTCATGAATCCTTATCCCCAGAGGTTCAGACCGCCAAATCCTGGCTCGATGCAGGTGGTCAGCTCGGGGGTGCAGACAGAGCCGCCAGCCGCCGTTAAGCATGTCACCAACTCCGACACGAAGTCTGAGTCTGGGAGGGGGACTGATTGTGCAGCCTCGGGGTCCCCTCTGACTTCCCCAGGCTCCAGCCCCCAAACCAGTGTCTACTTGCAGCCAGACAACCAGGCATGTCTGGGGAATGAGGGCTATGTCACCCAGGAGGACATCAGAAGGGCTTGTGGAGAAATTCTGCCAAAGGGTGTTTGCCTGCACGTGCCTTTGGCAGGGATGTCCGCTCTGAAGGGATCCGCCGGCGCACACTCTGCGCAGGGTGACTGTGGGCCAGCAGATGGCGCTGTCTTTGCATACAGACCCCCACTGCATAGCAGTAGCCACTGTACAGATGCAGATGTGGGAGGGCGACAAGTTCCAGATGTCTTGGTGCGGGAGGCGTCCCAGTCATCCAGCTTGGTGGGCCACGAGCGGGAGGGTGCCGCAGCGCCAGATCTGAGCCCGGTACATGTCAAGTCTTCTGTATGGGAGAAGGAGGATGAGGAAGAGCAGGCAAGCGATGCTGAAGACGAGATGTTTAAGATAGTCAGGCTGCCCTTTGATGGGCAGTTTGTGGCGGCATGGCGGGAAATGGCGGAGGAGTCCGTGTGGTCCGTCGGGTCCCTACCGTCGCTGGTTCCCTCGCCACAATGGCTGGCGCGCCACGGGCTTGCGTCCGGTGAGAGTGGGTCCGCCGGTGCCGAAGCTTGTGCGGTTTGCTCGAAGCCGGGTGACGACGTATCCCTGGTGGTCGCCGTGACGGAGGAGCACCAGCGGTTCTCGACGTCGTCGTCAGACTCGCTGCCTCCTTACATTCCCGCCGCGAGCTGGCTGTCCGAGTTCAGGCACGTGCACTGCTGCGGCTGGCCGATTCCCGGCGCCCGGGAATGCCGCATCGCGTCTCGTGGACGACGGGGAAGGCAAGTGATGAGAAACTTCAGGGGATATGTCAAGCCGTTTGAGTCTGATGGGTCTGCTTGGGTCCCTCTGCAAGATAAAATGAACATTATTGATCCCAGGGGGAAATAAAGCACTGTATGTAGAGCACTGCCAGATATACAGTGCAGAACAAAGTTCAAAGACATTATGTATGGTGCATGAAAGTAAATGCAGTGCACACAAATTGAAAAGTACAAGGTACCCAAATGCAATTTTGAAAGGATCTTGAAATATTAACATACTAAGGCAAAACAATACTGAATGGGTCAAATGAATTGGAACCTGGTAACTTTTTTAAAAATATGGTGAAGTGCTCATTTTGGTGCATAAATTAGGGCTGTTCTGCATATTGTCACCTACATGCATGTAAGATCTGCTTGCTTGAATCCCATTACAGAGAAGCCACACAGAGCAGCAGAAGCCCCAGCTGCATCTAGGGGAAGGCTTTTGGATCTGGCTGAGGGGCTGGAAGCAGGAGCTGCAAGGTGGGAAATTAGTTTATGCTGATGCTGACCTTCAGTCGTCGGACTCTGATAATGGCCTGAAAACCGGGGCTGTCGTTTATCTACAGAACCTGAATGTGGTCTAGTGTTCAAATGCCTGGGAAGAGATGAACTTGCTGAATGTTAAACTAGAGGCAGGTTTTTCTTGCTGAAATCTCATCTCATGATATTGAGATTTGTCATTTTTGTTCTGATTTCCCCCCCCCCCCTTTTTTTAGGAGCTGGAATAGAACTTTGGCCTTCCAGAAATGTACAAATGGATAACTGGTTTTAAATGACTTTTTGAACGTTTAATAAATAGTAAATATGACAAACTGTCTTCATTTGAGGTTCTGTCTTGGATGAATACTACAGCTTCTATATCTATATACCGAGTGCCTGAGACAGTGACTGGATTTCGACCTGAGCCCTAATGCTCTCTAACTAGTGAAATAGTTCTGTATATAAAGGTGTCAGACTTTCAGGTACTCTTTTGAGGCGCTGTGACCAAATGATGTGCTTAACTCATACTATGGCCATTGGACAGGAGGGGGTGTGAGGTGTAACATTAACACCTGAAGTTTGAAGCAAGCTGTTCCTGTCAAACTAAAATAACCCGTTACACACTTCCTCGCAATGTTACTGGACTCCACCCTATTAATAATGTACGATTTTAATTCTTAGGTTTTGCCAGTAGCTCAGGTTTTGTGTAATCCGTTAAACTTTGGCAAAGGGGCTGCATTTTAATATTGTTTTAGAAACTAAAGGCAAAAATACTGAAATGCTGGATATTAAATGTGAGGATGGTAATTGAGCTGATTACCCAAGGTGTCGGAGTGTATGGTAAAATGCGCTCGCAGACGCATGAAATTATGGCCGGTGACGGGGCTCAGTCCGTTAAGTACTGGATTCGTGTTTGTTATAACTTACCGCAAGCAGAAGACAAATTTGAATATCCTGGTTGGGTGAATCAGATTGTACATCGACCCGTCTAGGCTATTTTCAATACGGGTTTATCCCTTTAGGGTGCCAGTGTCCCTGGGCAAATTCCAATAAGAGTGGATCGAGCTGCGCGTTTTATCAGTTACGGCTGCATTCGCAGTAATGGGGCTGGAGGCTCGCTATTGTGAAATTCATCATATGTTGAAATATGGATAAATCACGTTTGAAGAAAGGAATTTAAAAATACATGAACGAGGGCTTATTTCTGAAGATCTGAAATTGAAATGGCGGTAGGCTAGTTTTCTGTTGATAAACATGACTACAAGTAGCAATTGAAAGTAACATCTGAAAATTAATCTACTCGTGAGTTTTGTCATTAATAATGGATGTTGCTATATATCTAAACTATTAATAAAGGGCTGATATATTTAATGGGCTGTTTATTCATGCTTTGCAAAATTATTTTAAGTTGTGTGTGTGTGTGTAGGTGTGTGTGTGCGCGCGCGAAGTGAGCTGAACTCGAAATTCAGTCTCGCACCTTCGTAATCCGCCAACTGATCCATGATCAGCGTTTAAACTGCAGTCCTATCACAGTCAATATCGGGTGAGAGAGACGGGAGTGGTGAGGGTCAGTGTAGAATATGCAAAGGACCAGGGGCGTCTCAGCGCGCACGGTACCGCTTCTCTGCGTTGGTGCTTCATCACGCGGTTTGTACGTCAGCGTAAAACTCGACTCCAACAGGTTCTATGGTGTTTGCCAGCATTAGAACGCTCGCCGTTTATTAGCGGGAACTAAGCCACGCGGGGCGAGTAACACGGGACACCTGTTGAGAACAATCTTGTACGGTGAGTAATGCGTTGGTAGGGAAAGAGGGGGCCTGGACCTAAAGTAAATGGTTTGACGCATGCAGGGAGCAGCCCGGGGGTGAAGACGTCAACTTGAGAAGGAACTGAGAGGGACGTGTCGGCTGATTTTTTTTTTGTTTTTTTTTTTTTTTTTTTTTGGGGGGGGGGGGGGTGCGGGCGGTCTCGGCGGAGAGAAGTTCAAAACTTTTTTTTTAAATCGGGGTTATAAATTGTGTGTATGTATCAGTGATTGCAACTGAATTTGTTGCGGTATAATGGCGTTACCGTTATCCAATGACAACGGGTGGGTTGATTTTGGGAATTATTTGGGAAAGTAGGCCTATTGATGATTTGAATCACATCTGTCTTTGTTGGTTTGCTTTGTTATACATTCGCAATGCGGTTAGCCTTGTGTATGCACATAGTGATTTGGATATATTTTACCAGTGTGCATTTTTTTTAAATGCCTTCCTTCGACCCAGGGGGGAGTGCAGCTTTTTTGTGACCACTGATTAGAATAAGCTGTAGTTGGTTTAAACACGCGGTAGGTTCTAAATTAAAGACCCCATATCGTTCGTCCTGTGGGGATCCAGTGGTTTTATGAATTTATTTAATCTTTTGTTCAAATAAAGGTTTGTTACCATATCCCGTTTGTTGTGTAGGCTTTGTGTGGAACTTTAGATGACTATAACCGGACCTTAACTAGGTGGTGGCAGTGAACACAGATCTGTTTGTCACATTACAATACTACACTATTTTGGGGGGCGGGGCAGTGGACCCGATGTAGGTCTATTTCTATGGAGGGTTTAAAAGGTTAATCCGTTTGGTTTCCAACTTTTAAACTTTAATTGTTGGCCGTCGTCCACATCACTGCCGCTTATAAATTACATTATACCCTATCAGTTCCAGTGTGGCAGTGAAATACAAGCAGTGTGGCAGTGAAGTAAAATCCTAAATACGTATTCAAACTGTTTTCCGATTTACTGTATAAATATATTGTACTTTATCAGACAGATGTTTCCTGTTTTTTCCAATGCCAGGCAGTTATACCACAAAACGTGTTATGCTCGTACACTGATAGCTTATTCCGATCTGATATTAATATTAAGGGAAATAAATTAATAAACACGTTTTGCCACACTGCCGTGGATTCGGATATATAGACTTGATCTCCTCAGAGTAGGTAATAGACGCATTTGTGTTATAAAGCCACGATTCGCATTTTAAATTAATATAAAATACGCGGTGGTTTTGAATAGTTGATATTTCACATTACGGGACTGGGGCGTAGTGTGTCTCTCCCGTAATGACGGCGTGCTTCCTCTCGGCGGCGTGCCAGCATCCCTTTGTGTGTGACAGACTGCGGCCAGAACAAAGCCAGCATTCCAGGAGGGGGGATCAGACCCCGCGTTTCCCTCATCGTCCGAGCCTGCGAAGCGTGAAGACCCACGGTCCCGCACTCTCCGCAGCCTTTGTTAAACGCTCTCATAGACACGGCGCTGAAAGACAATACCATCTGTTGGTAGGTATTTAATTTGACTTCTTTTCCTTTGCCCGTTTCTGTCGGGATTAGGGCAGAGTACCGCTTTCTTTCGGCTGCGTTTTTACAAATGTGGATCAAAACGATAATCCCGCGTATGGATGTGCTGATCCAGCTTCTGCTTCATGGTCCCGCGTTATCTTTCAACATCCCAAAACTGCCTGAACAGCAGTACACGGTTACTCTGGTTAATGATCGGTGCCCCTTTTTGTGACAAAGGACAGACGCTGTCCCGACACGACCCCAGATGCGTCCCAGGGAAGGGTGACACTACGGGGACCTGGGCGGGGAATGAAACGCCCGGAGAGGTGCATATGGTCGTTCAGGGGCTGTGCAGGTGCCGGTCCTGTAGGGGTTCAGAGTCCATGGTTCAGGGTGGGGGGTACTAGAAATATGGGTCACCGGAACTTGGAGTCATCTGCTTCACTTTGTGTCTGGTGTTAAATAATCAGGAAATTTATGTTTTTCTATGGCCAGAAAATTTAGCTTTCAGGTGGTGAACGGGAGCCCGTTATTTAAACACACAGGCAGAATTTGTTACCCAGAAGCCTTTATTTTTCACTCTATGGTGTAGTTTGTGTCGATGTTGTCGTGAAGTCAAAAGTACCAGGACTGTCGTATCCCGCAAATTCTCGGGCTGCTTTTTTTTTGTTGCCAGACCGCCTCCTGCACAACCAACTCCTCTCTAGAACAAAGCAGATGCCCTAGTATCACATGCAAGTGAATTCCGCTTGTACAGTATATATGTATCCTATATATGCCCTGACGATCTGCACTGAACGGGTTCGAGGATGATGGGACGCTGAGGAAGAGATCATGTGGATAAAGTCAGCAGCTGTGTATTTCCCCGTGTGGGGTCATATCCGACCACAAAGCGGGCCACCTTTCACCTGACCGCAGGTGAGACTGAGCAGGAGTCCGGTCGGCTTGAAAGCCCGCAGCGTCCGCGTCCCTGGCCAGGAGGTACCGTCGGGTCTCACGGTGCCTCGGGATGTGTTGTCCCTGTTTATCTTCCACATCTGGCTTTGGGACATTAAGCGCAGCCAGTTGGCAGGACTGGGATGTAGCCCCGACCAGAACGTCTGCTTGACAGCTGCTGTCGTTAATTAGACAGACAGGTTACTGTAATCCACAGAGAGTCATCATTCTCAATCTGTTGTGTGGTATTATGTGCTTTTGTACTGGAGCAGTCTGGGTAAAATGCCTTTCCCGGAGCATCTGCCGGGCTTACACTCAGTATTTATTATGGTGTGTTGATATTTCCTACATTTTGAATATTTGTGCACAAATTTTTTCCCAGTGCACATATATAAAAATATTTTATCCACCCTAATCTTATAGCTTGGAGCAGGTTTCTCCGACTGGTATTCGCTGCGGAGCGCAGAGAAAGACGATAAAAAAAGTGGTTTAGAGAAGCAATTATTTTAAAATAAATAAAATACATTTATTTTAGTCCATACTGTTTTGTCTATGTTTCCAACAGTTTCACCAGTAAATAGTATTTACTTAATACATTTCTGGTCAATGTCTCTGAGATGTGGAAGTGAGTGCTTAACCTGAGGTTAATTGTCAGTGTGTGACATGAGCAGAAGTGTGTTAGTTTGGCCAGAGAAAGGCACCAGGAGAAGGGCTGAATGTCCTATCGATGGTGATGTCATTGATTTATTAACTCCCGCCTGATTTTCGTGCCGACACATTTGTCAAAGACACATACACCACCAGACGTGTCAAAGTCAGGTACGTCCAGAAAAGTTATATGGGTCTTTTAATTGACTCGTGGATACAGTGATTTAGTGGCCGTATAATATAACGGTCCAGGTTACAGGCAGATGCGGAAATTGATTTTGACTCAGATTCTATTAGAATGTCCTCAGTTTCCGTTACTCATTTTGGTAGAATATTCTGAAATTAATATTAGTTGGGACTTTGTGGTTGACGCACATCCTGGTCGCAGATAAGTGATGGGCTGGTGTTCTTTCGATTATTACAGAACTCCAGTCTGGTGTCAAAGCTTAGTTTTGGACTGATTTGATGACTTTCACGTGCTAATCTACACCCTAAAACATTATTAAAACCGTCTCGGGCACCTTGGTGTGGCTCAGCGTATTTGTAAAAATTATGAGACGTCCCAGGGGCCCGTTCCACTTACCACTCAATGGCAGGTGTAATTACGTAATTAATTATTTTTCACCGGCTAGTGGGAGCTGCGCAGTGAGCCTGACCCTCCCCTAGGGGGCCATTACCCACTCATAGCAGCATTGGTCACGTGTGCCTCTCGCTGTCATTTAAAGTGAATGTGTAAAAACAAGAGGGCTACCCAGGAGACCCTTTGTGTAAAATTAGCACAAGGAATGAGGCACCCAGCGCCCCACTTGCTAAGATGACGTCACCCGCATCCTGTATAATTTAACTCGCTCCTTCTACCTTTTCTGTTACCCTGTGTTATATATCAAAGACGAACATGCAGTTCAGTTCATTTTATTCTTCACTAATTATTTTCATTTTTAGATGGCTGAAACGCACTAATGATCCGTTTTATTGAATTTTTTCATCAGTCCGTTTCATCTTCAAACGTAGTCTATACAGCCTCTTTCAGGCTGTAAGCAGAGGTCTTCAGTAACGTAGTAACTAATTTGTCTTAACTTCTTGCAGTCACTCCTCAGATGCGTTTTCATATATGCGCTCGAAGGAGATTGGCTTTTCAGTACGGATGTCAAAGCGGCGAAAAACTCCGGGAAGAAGAACTGGGTCTTGTCCAAGCTGCTTGTTTCCCGGGATTTTTACTGCATCTTCCATCAAATTTTCGGTGGTCTTGCGTATTTCATGCCCCAGCTTTCAGCTTGGATGACAGCCTCCTTTTACTGCGGTACAGTATTTAATGTCACAGGGGCTTCAAGGAGCCTGGCTCTGATGTTCTCCATTACCCAAAAATGAGATCTTTGGTTCAAGCACTGATGAGTTCTGAAGTAGGGGAGGGGGGGACCCACTTCCTCCAATCAGGGATCAGATCTGAGCTTTGGCCCTCCCTGAACGTGATGGGGATCTCTGATGCTGGAGTGTCACTCCATTCAAGGAGGGAGTAAATTGGACAGGCTGCTCCAGTCAGCTGCAGTGAAAGGGGCCTGCTTAACCTCCCATGGACCAGCAAGTCACTGTGGGTAACACCACTCTGCTCCAGACTGAGGTGAAGCTCATCCACAACCATGGTTCCTAAAGTCAGCTGAAGTAGTGTAATTACCCAAAAACACTTAAAAGAGATCTAATGGCAACAATACAAGTAGAAATCTTTAATAGCTTAAATGACCAGTTAGACACCACTGCGGACCAAATCTGAGAGACTGCCAATGAACATGATCTCAATAACAACAGGAACTTTTTTTTCCAGAATCCAGGACCTTTTTCAGGAACCAGGAACTTATGTCTCATTCACACCACAGGAACTCGTCACCATTGTAGTTCCTGAGCCTTATTTTAGTCGCTACTCCAGGATAGGTACTTTTTGCTCAACCAGAAGTGACTACTGGTGTGGGGCTTACAGTGATAACTTGCTGGTTGGTTGGCTGGCAGCACTGACATTAACTTATGCAGTTTGCAGACGTGCAGGGAAAAGAGAGAGAGGGCAATTTACCTGTGCCCATTTAGGCCGTTGCAGGAAACTGTTTTTTCCACACAAGCCAGCTTCCATCTTCCCCTTTTATCATCGTTGCATCTTAATAATTTTTAATGTCTCATTTTAAGCAAAACAACAAATGGATTTTTAATCAGGAGTTGCAGGAGCCTGAAAATTAGGATTGAGTTTCAAGCCAAGGAATGGACCCTTTCAATCAAAAATATAATTTCCATGTTAATTATATGGTTAGGGAACCGGATTAAAGAGTGACAGATCTTTAATAATCATTTTTATCAGTAGGAATGTAAAATTAAGGTTCCATCTTAAAAGTGGTGTTTTCGTGATGAAACAATGTCTGTTTTTTCACACGGTGTCTTTGAAATGGGCTTCTTGTGATGACTCATTGTGTTTTAAACCGTCTTTGAACTTTTACTGCTCAGGTTGCTGTTGACACCTGTTTTTTCATTTCTCTGTGAGAAATGCACCGTGCCTGTCATTTTTCTGGTATTTGAAAGGATCTCAAATCTTTTATTAATTTTTAAGAATTATTTTGAATGTCTGGCCGCTTTTTCTGGTGGAATCTTCACTCAGGCCTGCTTGCGATCCCCTCGAGATTACCCCCCAGCCCCAGAAACCCTGTGCCCGGAGGACAAACCTGGTTAAATAAAGGTTAAATAAATAAATAAAAAAATACGGGCAGGTGATGATGGTATCTATGATTCTGTGAGCAGCTAGGTGGCCTGGTGTTGTCAAACTCAGGTGTGTAGATCACAGATATGTCTGTTTTCGTGTCTTTTGTGACATGGAGTGTCTGGAAAATCTTCACGCAGTCGCCGAGACGGAGAAACGCTCTCATTGAGTAACTATGTGTTTAAAAGCAAAGCTCAGTACAGCCTACTGTTCGCAGTGGAGGTGTTCTCTACCGCTCAAACCATGCACTTGTATGGGGCCCTTGCAGTTTGGGGGCCCCTGCTGGCCACAAGCAGTCACTACAGTAGACGGGGCAGAGGGGCCTGAAGTGACTTTTTGAGTAGGGCCCCAGCAACCACACAACCCCCACCCCCGACTGTTTGAAAGTAAACGTTTACATCAGAAGGGACTCTGCATTCCTCTCCAGTATCACTGCTGCTCTGTTATTCATTAGAAGGGTTATTTACCTTCGTGGTAGTGAGAGTTGGCCCACGCTTCAGTTTCCTGGGCCAGCTTCACACAGTGTTGGCTTCAGATCCTCAAGCACTGTGCTGGCTGTTCCAATGAAGACGACTACACACTTTTTTTTCCCTCTGCTGGCAGCATCGGTATGTAGCTAGCAGGGTGCGTTAGCACTGCACCACATGTATTAACAGCTCAGGGAGGATTAACACAGTATTACTAAGGTAACTTCCATGGACTTACTGGCGTTAGCTGTAACGGCTACATAATGCAGCCCTATTCTTTATCTGCTGCAGATTTGCTGATTACTATGGAGTCAACGCTGATTCAGTTACTGCCATAGACACACAGAGGCTCCGCCCCTGCCTAATGAGGCCCCGCCTCCACAACACGAGACCCCGCCCCCAAACAGTGAGACTCCGCCCCAGACATGGTGGCTGTATGTTGACTGCAACATGACATTTGACTGACAATGAATAGTTCTCTGCACGCGTTCTTTTGACAGCCCGCTAACCAGGCATTTTCCGACAAATTCTAGACAGTTTTCTGAGGGTCTTTGTTCTCCACTCTATTATGTGAGGCGGGTTTGCACTGCCAATCTTCCAGCTCTTTCTGTAAAATGCAGATATCGTCTTGGACAGATGCGTCTGTTCCCGAAGGTGCTTTTCAGCCCTACTAGCTCTCAGATGAGAGGATGGGCTTCATTGTGCAAATTAGACACCATCATCCAAGGCAGGAAAAAATGAACCAACAAAGGAACAGCTGGCCTTGCCTGAACAGTGCCGTGTAGACCCCCCTCTCTCAAGGATACAGCCAGTTTTTATAACACTATTGAAAATGCAGCTTTGTGCTTTCTTTTATCCTATCTGTCGCCTGTGTTAGAAGTTAGCTCAGGAGAAATAACACAAATCACCCAACTCGAGTCTGGCGTGCAGGTGAATGGGTTAATTGTCCCGAGCTCTCTTTCTTATGCCTGGTGTCTTTAGCCTTCTCCATTTCTTCTCCTTCATCTTCTTCCTTGGCTGTGGTCCCCGTCCATCATCGACGTCCTCTGTGGTAGCGGCAGAGGAATTTTTGCATTGCGATATTATCGCCTTAGGATAGGTTTATCGGAATGTAACCCCATCGTAACCTGGGGAGAGGCTGTGTTTTACATGCAAATATCTATTCTCGGGGGGACTGGGGACATGTATCCCCAATATAATTCGGCTTTAGTAACCCCCCCCCCCCAAAAAAATAGTTATTTTTATTCAAAATACAACCTCTCCTCAGGTTGCGATGGGGGTAACGTTCCAATAAATAATAATAATTGTTACTTTATTGTCCCCGTGGGGAAAATGTCTTTACGCCTCCCTCGGCTTGCTCTATGTAGAGTACATTGTCTGCAAAGGGCAGCCACCTGTAGCAGCATCCAGGGAGCTGGGGGTTAAGGGCGCTGCTCAAGGACCCGCAGACGTGCTGAGGCTGGATTTGAACCGGCGACCTTCTGATTACAGGCACACAGGCTTGGCCCACTGAGCCACACGCCGCCCCCAATAATGTTCCCTGACCGGGAATCGAACCCGGGAACCGTCTCAATTTAAATTGCCCCCCAGCCCAGCTTTCTGCTATGCCCTTCCTCTGAGGCGTCCCGCTGCCAGCTTGTCACTAACCTCTCCCTGTGTCGCAGGTCACAGGGGATGTGACTCACGGTGAAAAGCGAGCTGGGGATCCGGCGCCCCCCACCCCCGCGGATTCCCCCCTAAAACGCTTTCTGAACTCGGACCCGCCTGTGACTCCCGCATCCTGGGGTAGGGCTGGTTTCCCCGCCCAAGGGGAGATGGAGCCACCGCAGCAGGAGTCCGTCTCGGAGTGCCAGATCTGCTTCAACCGCTACAGCCCTCGGCGCCGGCCCAAACTGCTGGACTGCCGGCACACGTGCTGCTCGGCGTGCCTGACCCGCATGCGCAGTGGCCAGCGGGAGCTGCGATGCCCCTGGTGCCGCGGTGTCACACGCCTCCCCGCCGGCCTCCCCGTGTCCTGCCTCCCGGATGATCCTTCCGCCATCGCCGCCGCAGCCTTCCCGCGGGTCCCCGAGCGCGGCGCCATCTTCACTTCGCTGCCCGGGCCACCCCTGGGCGGCACTGATGAGCCACCCATGCCTCCGGGCACCCGGCAGAAGGGCGTAGCCACGGTGACGATGCCCGAGACGGAGGGGGGCGTGGCCGAGCGCCGTAGCGCGGCCAGGAAGGGGCCGGCGTGCCCCGGGGTATGCACCGTGCTGCTGGTGGCCTGCGTGCTGCTCTTCCTGCTGGGCATCG
>JAODJU010000081.1:6436340-6454568 GCA_026776725.1 Gnathonemus echidnorhynchus
GGGGGCAGATGGGCGGGAAACGGAGGCAACTGTCTGGAGTCTGGAGGCGCAGAGCTCTGCTGTGAAGACAGAGACAGAATGCAGGACAGACGCAAGCTAAAGCACACAGACTCAGAAACTCATGGACACACAGACAGATCTTGATAAGGTTCACACACCCATACATCTGTGCACATGCTTCAGGAACACACATCCATGTTATAAACACCCTGTATGACATACATGCACACTGTTGACCATCACAGAGGGCAGTTGGTCTTCCTATAGGTGGTCAGTGCCCTTACAGACCTGCCATCACTATGTCAGACCTGCCATCACCATTACAGACCTCCCAGCATCATTACAGACCTCCCAGCATCATTACAGACCTGCCATCACCATTACAGTCCTCCCAGTAATATTATAGACCTTCCAGCACATTCCAGGCCCCACACACTGCTATTACAGACCTCCCAGTGGTATTATAGACCACACAGCACCATTACAGACCTTCCAGAGCCACAGAAATCACCTGGATACTGGGGATTCATTCTCCCAGAAGCCTGTAACTGTAAGCAGTGCTGTGATACATGAAATCACTAGTGAGCCTTTCCGCTGTTTCTTACAGACTGTTAATCATACAAGTCGGTGAGCCGACAGGTAGCACAATTCAGCCGCTGTGGAGCAGCAGGGAGGTGATCAGTCAGCTCCTGAAACACCACACACACACACACACACACACACACACACACAGATCGATACTGATATCTTTGTGGGGACCGTCCATTAATTTCTATGGGCAAAACCCTAATGCCAACAATGACACCCATAGCCCTACTCAGCCTTAACCTTAACCATAAGTAACCATTCAAGACTTCCGGCTATTTCAGTTTTTTGATTGTAGTCATAGATTTTTATGAAATTGAATTTCCCCTAGTGGGGAACGAAATGTCCACAATGTCTAAATAAGGTTTTTAATCATATCGTGGGGACATTTACATGGGTGGTTGTTCACAGGTGCTTGAAATATTTTCTTAAATGATTTTAGTTCCATGAAAGTGGTTTGTTGTTTGGTATAATGAATAGAGTTACAGTACTTTGTACATACTTTTTTTCCTTTACTGTGTTTTATGTGAACAGGTTATAGGCGGAGACTGATTTTTTAAAAGTTCCATTTTACGCTTAGTGGCACTGATGTGCTGATTGTAGGTCTGTGTTTGTTGTCTTCCTTCAGGATTAAACTTGGATATCACTGTAGTCTGGTTGCCAGCCATTTCCATGGAGAAAATGGTTGTCTCCAGTGGCAGTGAGCACAAAAGTGTTTAATCTTCATGGTTTATTGTGAATGCTATACCCCAATCCTAATCCTAACCCTAACCATAACCCCCCCTCCCCATCCCACTACTAAGGGTACATTGTGGTCTGTCTTCATAGCAAGACACAGGGTGCATCTGAAATCGCATACTTACACAGTAAGTACTGAATATCTCTGGAAGCCTACTTCTGGACCATTAATGTAGTACATACTATATGTATGCATGACAACAATATGAATGTACTTGGACACACCGTGGTGGCCATCTTGCACATTACCTGAGCTGGATATTTACCAATGACATAGCATGACTCCCCACAAAAGCTAAATACTAGCTATGAACAAAATACATATTCGAGTCACTGGGCATTGTTTTCTACTTAAATTTGCATAGAGATGACACTTCCTCCGCCATCTTGACAATTTCTGAAGTTCCTCGCCGCTTCGCTGGCCTTGTTGGGTAGTGTAGCATCCACTGGCTGCACACCTCAGCATTTCCCAGAATGGAGTATGTCATCTGGGTACCGTTCCTCCATGCTGAGGATTCAGACATACTGCTCATAATGCATACTACATTTCATCTACTACATAGCAAAGTATGCGATTTTGGCCACACCTGTAGTTTGTCACTTTTTCTATGAGGAGAAGAAAAAAAAGGTTATTGGGTTTTGAATGTCATGCCTTCTGAAATGTGGTAGCAATGCTCATGGAACTTGTTAAAATAAACAGAAGTGTAATGTTATTTTTAATTTATTTTTATTTTTTTTAAAGAAAATGTTGAGGAGGCACACAGAGGATGTGTGACCATCCCACCTTCTCCTCAGAAACACCTGTTAGTGCTGCACCTCCTCCTTTCCGGATATTTCCTCACCTGGCCGTGTCCGTGTTCCTGTCAGTGCTGACACTGTTCTCCTAAGGTCTCTGTGCTCGTGAGTGTCTCTGTGAGGGCGCCAATAAGCGCAGGTGTTTCTAGTGAAAATTAAAGCACTTCTGAAAGACACTGCTTGGTCCTGGAGTCCTCGTTCTGTCGCGATGTCAGGTCTGGGGTAAAAGTGGGAGGTGCCCTCTACTGGAGGGAGGAGGGATGAGGGCTAGAGACCAGGCGTGGATAGGATCTGACTATCTCACCATGTGGTGTTTCATATACAAATGTGTTGGATCATGACTAAATGAACAAATTATTAGGATGTTCTGTTCGGTCCAAGCCCAGTCGGAGCTTCATTTCAGGAAGAAGAACATCTGAAGCTGACTGCTTCATCTGAGCCCTGCAGTAATTCGGTCGTTTTAAACTTTTTCTTAATTAAATATGCACTTTATTGAACAAAGTCATATATAAGAAGACTGACCTAAAGCAAATCTGACACACCGTCTGGATCCCTCTTTGGTGAATATCTGATGCTGATGAATGAATTTATTTGTGTAACTAAAATTAAGTGATTAGAAGATGGATTGATGTATAATATATGCATGTGCATAGAAGCATCGTGCTTCATCGTTTGATGTCTTGGACATCGAAGTCAACTTCATTTTAGATTCTTTTCATGTGTGTCATATTTCTTGCTTGAAATATATCACCAGCCAGACTAGCAGACTACATTCCAAGCTTTTTATTTGGACATCCAATGATCGCTGTCTCAGAATAGCACCTGTCAAAATGTTGGTCATCGGTCGTGACACGTACAGTGATGTGAAATTCGCCATGGTAGAATGTCACTGTGACAATGGATTGTTGTAGTTGGATAATACGGACACTTCTAAAAAGGTTCTAGCAGCATGGAGTCATCTATTCATCCATCCATCCATCCATCCAGCCATCCATCAGATCTGATTTTTGACACTGTTTGGTGTCATCTTAGATGGAGGTGGGTCACCTAGCCACAAATACAACACGACTGCAGCTTTGCCGTGACAAAAATCAGCAGCTCAGTATCAGCCTTCATCCAGGCAGGCCGATAAAAAGGTAGAGGTCTTCTAATGCGATTGCACCAGTTCTATGTCGTGTCCGGCTGTTGTGGACATCTGGTGCCACAAGGGGGCGCTACCACGACGGGTCTTTCCTTCCCAGCACCCCATACATTAAGGCCAGCTTTTCGAATTGCGGCCCCCATTCGCGTAGGTAGCTGTAGTCCTGCGACGCGTTGGAGGGGCTGACTACCAGTGGACTCAGGGACCCAGCTCTGGAGTCCTCCCCTTCGTAAGTGTAGGTCTGCAGGGAGTCGTACGGCGGGCGCCATGGGTCAGCGTTGGCCTCCTGCAGCTTAGCCAAGAGAGAGTCACGCAGGAAGCCACGGCGGCCCTTAGTCTCGCCGCGGCTGTCTTTGATGATCCACATGGTCGCGAGGTCGAAGGCTACGGTATCGACTTCGCCGCCACCCTCGTCGTCGTAGTGCACGATGTTCTCGTGGGCGGTCAGCTCCTCGTCCCGGGGGTAGTACCTCCTCCCTCGGCTCCTCAGCGACACGGCCAGGAGGACGGCCACTGCAGGAGAGGAGGCGCGGTTAGGGGGAGAAGATCCGGAGCAAGCCCGGAGCGGAGGACGTCGGTAAGGGGTTACCCAGTGAGAGGAGCGTGCAGGCCAGGATGGCGAGCAGAGCGCCGCGGCTCAGTCCTCCGGAGTGCAGCGGCTGTGGCTCGGCCGTGCAGCTCAGCACGTCGCCGCCTGCGTCGCACCGGCACACGCGGACGGTCAGCGTGCTGGTGCCTGTCTGGGACGGCGACACCCCGTCGCGGATGAGGATGCTGAGGTGGTAGGTGGTCTGATCCTTCACAGAGAATCCTTCTCTCAGGACCAGGACCCCAGCTGTGTTGTCTTTGGAGACACGTATTCATCAGCTGATGCTACTTTTCATCATCTTCATTATAACCATCATCATCATCAGGGGTTAAAGTGGGGCGGAATGATCCAGAACGGCATTCGAACACGGTCGATTAATAAATATCTGATTGGTTCCATACATAATAATGTCAAGCGAGTACATTATTTGTGCTGCAGCCTGGCATGCTTTCCAGCTGGTGCCATTGAGATACTTAACAAATCAGAAAGTAATGTCACCCCACGGCCCCGCCCTCACACTCGACACACGTAAATAAATTTATGATTGTGGTTTTACCTAGCTACAGAAGGGGAGCGGGCAAAAATGAGTTGCTTTTTTTCTGAAGTGGTAGGTAATTTCAAATGCAACATTTCAAGTGAGCTCAATACAGGCTGTTTTATGTGCAACTTGGCTATCTGAGTTTTCTACTAGCTAACACTTTAGCTAGCACTTTGGCTAGCTTAGCTAAAGTGACATTAGGTCCTGCTTAGAGACAGAGCTAGCATGGGGGTGAACAGTGCGACTTCTGGGTGTGATTATTGTTAGGAATCCCCTACAAGAGCCCTCCTCCCCAGGCCTCTCCGAGTGGGCAGGGGGTGATTTTAGCTCCACCACTGGTCGCTCTGCTAGCATGAGGCTACGTCCACACTGCTATGTTTTTTGTTTATAAACATAGACATTAGTCTCCATTTTCACCTTGTGTCCAGACTACCTCAGAGTTTTCAGCCCCCAAAAATGAAGACTTCTATCAACACTCTAACAGCATATAGTTTTAAAAACTGTACTTTAGAGTTGCAGTGTGGATCAGTGAAAGCGATGACTTTTGAAAACGCTGACTCTAAAAGCACCCTGATTGGTCCTTAGTCATCACATGGCCCGTCTCTGATTTGATCCCACTAGATACACCATCTCATTGGTTGACTGATCACTTGGTCACCCTACATGGATGTAAACAGTATTACAACATGATGGATATGAAGGAGCTGCTTTCAAAGGCACTTTCCTTGTTGCTGTGCTGTATGCAGTTAAGTAGCGTGTTACACGGATGACTATTGCATATTTGCACAAAAAATAAAGTAATTTACCGATCACTCTGTTGAAGTGCGTATACCCAGTATAGGCTAATAGCTATGTCATGTACATTTTGGCTTGTTTCAGTGTGCATACAAATACCTTTGTAAACTATGTGAAAATGCCTGAGAGGATGGGGATCGTTCTTCGTTTGGAGGTAATTTGGAAGCTATTTGCAGGCGTTTTCCCTCAGTCACCGCAACACCAGATCTTAAGGCTCCTCCCCTTCCAAATCCCACTTTAAGACCTGATCATCATAACCACCATCATCATCAGTATCATTTTCACCACCATCATCATCCTCATCATTCATCATCATTTCATCACCATCAATCATCATCATTTCATCACCATCACCACAATCACCATTACTTCCATCATCATCACCATCATCATCATCTAATAATAACAATCTAAGAATCAAGCTGTCTTAAGATGCCAACGCCAAAGCCAGCATGCATTCCTCCGGGACTGACATGCGAGCCAGAGCCAAACAGGGGCCATCTGCTAGCGGGGGGGGGGGGGGGGGGGGAACGGTCACCTTGGTTATCTCTCAGAAAGAAGTAGGAATTGTTGGAATCCTCGGCCTCTAGGCTGTAGTACAGCGGCTGTGCTCCATGGGGGTCGTCCTCATCGATGGCTCTTACCGTGTATATCAGCTGAGGGCGCAAAGAGGAGACACAGACTGTGATGACAAGTGCAGAGCGTGTAAGGCATTCAGGTAACTGTTTCCTTCATGGCGATGAGCTACCTGGCCCGTCTTCGCATTGTCACACACGAACACGTCACACTGCTCCAGTCGAGGTGCGTTGTCGTTCACGTTAAGAACCTTGATAGCGACGGACACACTGCCCATCTGTGAGGGGTTGTCTGTGACAGGAGAGGGCCATGATTGGCCAACACAGGCGCTGATTTTATAAACAATATCACGACATACAGTCAAAGTGAAAAGTTTGTGAACCTGTTGGAATTTACTATATTATATTATGTGTAATTCCCATATAAAACATGGTCGTATCTCCATGTAAGTCACAGTAATGAACAAACACAGTCTCTTATAACTAAAGATAGACATATTTTCAGAGACTTTTTGATCATATTGAATAATTCATTCAAACTGTGAAACTGAAGGTTGGAAAAAGTGAGTGAACCCTAAGTTAATTAGTTTTTAAAAAGCTCATTGCAGTCAGAATTTAGCAAAGCTGGAGTCCATTTAATGAAAAGTATGTGATTGATGAAAAATATTGAAAGATTTGAGTTTGAGCTTTTGAAAAGAAGCATATCCAGATGGGAATCATGCCTCGCACAAAAGAGCTACGATCAAGAACTGTTAATTTACATAAGGCTGGAAAGGGATACACAGTCATCTCAGATATTTTAGATATTCATCAGTCTACTGTTAAGCAAGTTGTCTATAAATGGAGACAATTTGGTATTATGGCTACTCTGCCTAGAAGTGGGTTTCCCGCCAAGACGACCCCAAGAGCACAATGCAAAGTCATCAATGAGGTAAAGAAGAACCGTAGAGTGAAAGCGAATGACATGAGGAAGTCGTTAGAACCGGGTAACATCTCTGTTCATGATTCAACAATACACAACACACTGAAGAAGAAAGGAGTGCATGGCAGGACACCAAGGAGGAAGCCACTGTGGTCAAAGAAAACATTGCTGCATGAGTGAAGTTTGCAGTAGAGCACTTGGACACTCCACAGTGGTCCTGGGAAAATGTTTTCTGGAGTGATGTCACCAAAATTGAACTATTTGGGAGGAACAAGCAGAACTTCATTTGGCGTAAAAAGGGCATCAAAACATCCCTACAGTAAAGTATGGTAAAGGGAACATCATGATTTGGGCATGCTTTGCTGTGTCAGGACCTGGACAGCTTGCCATCATTGAGGGGAAAATGAATTCCCAAGTTTATCAACAAATTATCGAGGATAATCTGAAGGTGTCTGTCCATCAACTGAAGCTCAGGAGAGGCTGGGTGATGGAACAGGACAATGACGCCAAACATAGCAGCAAATCCACAGCACAATGGTTTCAGAAGAACAAAATCTGCCTTTGGAGTGGCCCAGTCAGAGCCCAGATGTCAGTCCTTTTGAGATGCTGTGGAATGACTTGCAGAGAGCCATACACAGAATACAACCAAAGAATATGGAAGTTAAGGCCGTTCTGCAGGGAAGAATGGGCTAAAATCCCCCCTGCATAATGTGCAGGTCTGACCTGCAGTTACAGGAAGTGCCTAGTTGAGGTCATTGCTGCCAAAGGAGGGTCAACCAGTTATTACTTACTTTTTCCACTACCATTGTGAACGTTGAATGCATTTGTATAATAAAGACATGAAAGAGTAGAATATTTTGTGTATTACTGAGTTAAACTCATTGTGTATATCAGTACCTGTGACTTAGATGAAGATCAGATCACTTCTTATGACCAATCCATGCAGAAAACCAGATAAGTCCAAAGGGTTCACATACTTTTTGCTTTGACTGTATATTACACTACAAAGGTAATGCAAAGAATATGTGGTTAAGTGCTGGATAACTGGGAAATATCATTGCTTGGTAGAGTTACAGAGTCATTGTTCCACATGCTATGTCCTCAAGGGGGCGGTGTGGGGCTCATGAGGTTACGATGCTGTGTCTGTGATTGGTAAACCGCTGGTTAAAATTCCAAATTAATGTAAATAGTATCTTCATGCCTTGAAATATGGTTGAAATACTTTTTCTAATTAACACAGCAATGTGTTCCCTCTACTGGCTTCAACACTTCACAAGGCCTGGATCTTATCCTTAATCACAGTGCTCTTGGTTCAGTTTCAGTATTAAAGCATCGAGTTTGGCATAGTGATAGATTACAGAAGTGTGGAGCAACAGAGTAATGATTAGCGAGAGTAAAGATATCAGTATACTGTATATGTTTCACAATCTGGTCCTCGGGGACCCAGAGACGGGCCACGGTTTGCTGCCTCCCAGCTCCCAGCAACAATGTGGACTGTCTGGTAGGAAGCTCAGAGGGAGCAAAAACATGGACTGACTGGTAGGAAGCTCAGAGGGAGCAAAAACATGGACTGACTCTGGGTCCCCGAGGACCGGATTGGGAAACACTGTGTTATACTACTGAGCTGAACATAGTTCCAAAGCTGATGTCTGCTCTGGCCCAGATTACTGCAGCCCAACCTAACACACGTGTGCCCCCAGTGTAAGACCATGTACTGGGGGGCGACAGGGGTCCTAAAACTGAATGCCCCACTGGTGTGTTCTTCTGTGACAGGGAGTTATTATTGTTAACGAAACGTAAAATTATTACAAAACATTTTTGTAAAACAAAATAAAATGTAAAATTAAAATTTAAAAACAACTAAAATGACAACTATAAGTATTGCATCCAGAACTAACTGAAATAAAAATAAACGACAAATACTTTGTGTCGTCGTTTTCAGTACTATTCAGATAAAGTAATGATTTGTTTATTTTTAATTACCATTAAAAAACCTGGAAAAGGCTTTGTCCATTTTGAGTACATTAGCACACAATGTGTAGCACATATTCATGTAGGATTCTGGAAAGTAGCTGTACAGCTTTCACTCTGTCCCTAAAAATAAAATTAATCTGATTTTCAGGATGCCACTTCATAATGTTTGCATGGAAACGCGCTATATAAATTAAACATTATTAATTATTATTATTATTATTATTATTACTGAAACTCAACACAAAATATAAAACTCAATAGAAATATATCTTCCAAATAAAAACTAATAAGACTGAACTCAAAAATAACTAAAATTAAACTAGATTTCAACTGAGTATTGAAGATAATATAAAAATCTGAAAAAAAAGCTAAATGTAAAACTGGGAGCTGTAGCAGCCGCCCTAGACTCACTCATCTCCATGGCCAGAACGGTGATGTTGTGCCAGACGTGCTGCTCTCGGTCCAGGGGACGCTCGGTGATCAGGGAGCCCGAAAAGCTGTCGATGTAGAAGAACCTCTCTGGGTCGCTCAGCCTCTCGATGGAGTACCTGATGGTCGGGGGGGATCTCTGATGTCGAACAAGACCTTGACAAAAGCGCGTGTCTCTCAGCGAAGTGAGAGGTCAGTGGCTGCCACCACGGAAACCACGCATTTGTGGGGGAGCCCAGGTTTGGTGGCCACAAAGATTCACTACGCTGAGAGGAGGGGCTGAAGAGAGTTTTTGAGGGGGTGGACCCAGTGCCTTTAAGAGGCTACACACACTGAGGGCTCAGATAATAGAGAATCATGCAAACTGCATCCATCCATCCATCCACAAACATCTCAAAGTGCTATAACTCTCACATTAACTAGTTCTCTAAGCCAGTCTAGTGCACCACACGTCTTCAGTATAGCCACAGTTTGCTTGGTAAACATTGTTTGAGCGTGCAGCGCAACACTTTATATATATTTTGTGACATTTTCATGAGTAGTTCTTTTTCTTCTTATAGCTAAAACGGCTTCACTGCTGTCACAATCTGATTATTGCCTTAAAATCATTATACTCTGCAGTTGGTGGATAAATCCCCCAGTCAGTAAATTAGACGTGTATTGTACAGAATTGCTCGTACTAACCGTACATAATAATCAGAAATTTTACTGACATCAACTACACCTTACGGTGCTACAGGTGTAAACAGCACACAAGCTGCATAATGCCGCCACCCAGTGGCTATATTGATAAAGTACAATGAGTCAATATTATGAAGGAAGTAATCGAGGTCGAAATGGCTAAAACGGGGTTTAACGTGACCAGTAAGTATGTATTAATCAATTAACCGAATCTGCCTGTATGAGAAAACAATTTGTTTTACATCTACTGAATCACATGGTTGCTTATATTCACTATCATGTTGTAATCACAAATCTAGATTACAGGCAGTCTCATGCAGGTTACAACGAGATCCGTTATTCTTTAAGCCGAATTTGCACGCAAGTCGGAAAAACAATAATAATACAGTATATAATAATAATTATTAACCTATATAATAATACAAATTAAACTAACTGCATACATTTACTGTACCTCGAACCGACGAACCGATCGATGAAGCCGCACAATGTTTTCACGAGCGTCACTAATGTTGTGCGTGCGTTCGTTTCATGAACAATTACATTTATCCGGAATTTTTAATGTAATAGGCTTAATGGCAGTCCGTTCGTAAGTACGAGCTGTCCGTACGTCGGTTACCCCGCTGAATGCCTGTATAAGGTGACTCGGGGTGTCACCATCATTCATTGGGGTTTTTGTAACAGCTGCACTGCTGTCCTTGGTTTCCCACCTGATGGAGTCGTTGGCCATGTCAGGGTCCATGGCGGAGAGGGTCTCCAGTTCCGTGCCGGGCTCCACATCCTCTGGGACCTCGAGGTAGTAGAAGGGAGAGCAGAACCGGGGCGGCTCGTCCACATCCTCCACGCTGACCATCACGCTGGTGACATCACTGAAGGGGCCCAGCCCGAGGAAACGGGGGTCCGGCTGCGTGTTCGCCGCCTCCACCCTCAGGGTGTAGCTCTGCCTGGCCTCGAAGTCCAGACCCTGCGGCACCACAAAGACTCGATCAGAAAGCATTCAAATGGGCAAATGTGGAGGAAACCACAACTGCGGATTGCATCTCTCAGGGGAAATATCTGCGAAGGTCTAGTCACAACAACGCGAATCTCTGAAGTTTTAAGCGGCTCTTTCCGCATGCGGGCAGGACAGTCCCCCGACAGGGATGGATTCGATCATTATTAGTGTTTGCATCATCTTTGTGTCATTGGCGACTCCTCCGTCGGGTCTCGGCAGTTCGACATGATCACGTGACACGGCCAAAGCTTTCTGAATGAAGTGCACGTGCTTTTGCGGAGGAAAATGAAAGCAGCTGGCGTCTGTCAGGCGTGAGTTTGTCTGACACAGATTAACTATACCTGCAATGTCCTCGTAGGCTACATATTTATGAAAATGATGGGTGAGATATTACTAGGGGGGGTCTGATGAATTAACACTAATTAGTGTACATTTATTTCGGGGTGGGGGCAGGGCTAAAGCCCCCCTAGCACTGCCTTGTAGATATGTTGTGTGTTCCTGCATGGAAATTGTAGCTCTGATGCTATTGGTTTGTTTCAAATGGATGATTAAGTTGCTGATGTGGTCATCAGTCAGCTGCTGGTTTGACGTCGATACCACATAGATTGTCCTTAGATCTTGCTCAGGGGCTCGTCGGTGATTAGACTACTCTGCCAGCCACCGGATTTGAACCCACAGCCTTCCGGATGCAGGTGCTGATCCCTAACCCGCTGTGCTACACTCCCCCCCCCCCCCCCCCCCCGCAGGGATCTGTACCTTCTTCACGGTGATGATGCCAAAGCGGTTGGTGGGGTCTGTGCTGATGGCGAACGTGTCCTCGCCATCCCCTCCGACGACACGGTACACCATGTCGGCGTTGACCCCCTCGTCTGGGTCGTCAGCCCGGATGTAACCCACAACGGCGCCCTCTGCAGCCAGCTCAGGCACACTGAGCTGGTAAAGCTCTATTATGGTGAGGAGTAGGACACAATGAGATGCAGTGTGTGTGAGTAGAATGAGTGCTCACAGAGTGAGTGTTACCTCACAGAGTGAGCGTTACCTCACAGAGTGAGCGTTACCTCACAGAGTGAATTACACAAGAGCTGCGGTTTTACGTGACAGAATTTACAACACTTATTTTGCACTATATTACTATAATCACCAAATATATATGATAATTATGGTGATATGGTATATATCACCATACACCATAGTTAACAATATTTTACTATGTCATCCTTTGTTGGGCAAAAAAAAATTCCCCCCAGGGTGATCAATAAAGTTCCGTCTTATTTTAGAATGCAAAAATCACAGAACGAGGTTAAGAAAAAAACGTTAATCTTAACGGATATTCACCTTAAAAGGTAAAATCACAAATATTATCATCAATTTTGCACTTAAAACAACAGTCAATCAATATTTAATGCCCCTTCTTAAGTATACATCAGATGCATTGTAATCATATTTTAATCTGAAAAGTAAGTTGTTAACTTAATAATGAAAAACACGTCACGGCAGCTGACCTTGGGAGAACCTGGGTGGGCTGTCGTTGACGTCGGACAGGGTGACGGTGACGGTTGTGGTGCTCGCTAGCCCCCCCTGTTGGCCGGCCATGTCCTTGGCCTGGACAACGAGCTGGTAGAGCGCCTGCTGCTCCCTGTCCATGTCGGGACGGGAGACGCGGAGGATGCCTGGGAGGAGGGTTGGTGGTGAGAGTAGCGTTAGAACATATTTATAATGAAAAGAAGTGCCTTTTCGGCATGAATTCCCCAAAATAAGAACAGTATGACAAACATGATCTTGATTGCAGGGCTGCATTTAAACAAAAATGCCACTAGGGGGCAGGATCTGCTTTGGGAATCATACAGAGGCCATAATCGCACTAGGTAAGGATCGTCGGCTAATACAGTGCATTACATCACCCACCAGATGATGAACCACCTCAGGGATGAGAACCCAAGTGCCGCCGTGCAGCGGGTGATACCTCAGCACCTCACTAGTTCGAGTGGAATGGAACAGTGTGAATTTTTTTTTTCCCGGTGGCTGGAGAACCAATCCTGCCACCAACCCCTCAAATTTTCCCTGTAAGTAGGAGGACCTGCTTGCATGGCTGGATGTAGGTTAACATCATACCAGGGATGAAGCAATTGCAGGTTTAGGGCCCTGTTCAAGGGCCCAACAGAGTAGGATCACTCCTGGCATTCATGGGATTCGAACCAGCAACCTTCCGATCGTCAGCACAGATCCCTAGCCTCAGAGCCCCAAACAACTGCACTGCTTATAGCATTATTCCCTCAGGCACGTTTTCTCCTATTGGGGGGGGTGTAAGTGGGAGGATGCGGAGCTGAACCCCCACCTGTCCTGGCCTCCACAGTGAAATAGGGCTCCCCCTGCAGGAGGCTGTAGGCCACCATGGCACTGCTCCCGTATGCCGGGTCGTCCGCGTCTGTCGCCGTCACCCGGATCACCGACGTGCCTGTGGAGCCCGGGGACAAACGCCGACAGCGTTACGCAGGGGATTCTGATACCCGCACAAATGCTGACGGCAGGTAAAAGAAGGGGGTCTGTTCTTTAATTACATTGATTCCTGGGGTGAAGGCCTGTAGGTGGCGTAGTCGAGCACTGTTGTGTATAACAGCTTGTTCAGCTAAAGCTAGGTCAGACATACTGTACATACATGTATACAAGCAGTATCACATACACATATATACAGCGGGTAAAATAAGTATTGAAAACGTCACCATTTTTCTCAGTAAATATATTTCTAAAAGTGCTACTGACATGAAATTTTCACCAGATGTCGGTAACAAGGCATGCAACCCACCCATGCAACAAAGCTGCTAGACTGGCCCAGCCAATCACCCGACTTGGATCCAATAGAAAATCTATGGGAAGAACTAATGATTAGAGTTTATAGAAGAGGCCCAGGGAACCTTCAAGATTTGAAGACTGTTTGTGTGGAAGAATGGACCAAAATCACACCTGAGCAATGCATGTGACTAGCTTCTCCATAAAGGAGGCGTCTTGAAGCTGTTATTACCAACAAAGGCTTTTGTACGAAGTATTAAATAAATTTAAGTAACTGTGTTCAATACTTTTTCCCACTTAATTTATGGACATCTAAGGTTTGATTTCTTTGCATGTGTGGGTTGCATGGGTTGTTACCGACATCTGGTGAAAATTTCATGCCAGTAGCAGCTTATTTTCTCAATATATTTACTGAGAAAAATGGTGACGTGTTCAATACTTATTTTACTCGCTGTAACACAACATTCCAACATAGTAGGGAATCAATTCTTGTAAAACCTATAAACACATGGCGTATATCGGTGCCCTCCAACCGTATTCACTGTGAGAGCTGCTCGGCGGGTATTGTTGATGGTAAATATTGTTGACCAGGGGATGGATGTAAAATTAATTATCCTTTTGCAACCACTCTGCACCACGGCGCTCCTTGTCAAAAACAAAATCAAAACAAACCAAATCTTATAATCTCACCACCCACTGCACAAGACTCGCTTGCACTCTACCCAAGCTCATTACATTTTATTCATTTATTTCTTTATTTGTCTACGTTTGTCTCATCGTTGCACATCTTTCTTTAATTTTTTTTTTTTTTTTTTGCTATATATGTTTCTTTTAAAAAATACCAATTTTTTTGCTTTATGCTAATTACTCTTTGTATTTTTACATTTAGATTGTTAGTTCTTTGTTTAATTTCTTTAAGTCATGACACCACCCACACCAAAAGAAATCCCTTGCACTTGTCTGTATTTGGTGAATAAAAGACTCTGATACATACAGTGCCAGTGGGCTTGCTCGCTTGCCGCCAGCGATTCGCTAACCACTGTTCTAACGCAACCTCTGCGTACTAAGGAAGTTAGCTAGCGGCCTGGTGAAGCACAGTGAAGCACAGTGAAGCATGCCAGTTGGTGGGGCAGCATGACGGCGGCTGTCTGATTGTCGCGATCGACTAGGAATGTCTGAGAGACGCTGGCATGTATATGTATGTATATATGCCACACAAATGACAAAGGGGAAGATGATCTGCTGACTACTGTGGCTTGTTTATGATTGTGTGACATACAAAACCCCATCATACACACTGTATATACATTGCTATAAATACAGAAGAACAGAGATAACTGATCTGATGTACATTATATGTCCATCACTTTATTACTTAGCATATTGAAAGGATATTGTAAAAAAAAAAATTAGCATTGACTTTTTGAATTCTGAAATGATTATTATCATTTGATGTGGTTTTTAAATACTTCTACTTAATTTATTTACTAATTTTACATAATAATTTACATACTGTTACGTTGACAGTGTTAATAGCCACCGCCTGTTGTTTGTAAGCTTACCTAGGGCGGACATCTCGGGTACGGTGGCCTGATAGGGTCCATCCAGGAACTTGGGCTCATTGTCGTTGACGTCCTGGATGCGTATGGTGAACTGGGAGTCCGGTTCCAGCGGGAGCCCCGTGTGCCGGTGCAGAGCCCGGGCCCGCAGCACGTACTGGGCCTTGGTCTCGCGGTCCAGCCTGCGCAGGGCATGTAGGTCTCCCGTGCTGCCGTCCACGGTGAACACGGTTCCCGCCCCCTCGCCGGACACCATGTACTCCACGGAGCCATCGCCGGAATCCAGGTCCGAGTGCAGCTGACCGGGTTGGGGGGCATCACAATATCTTGTACTACTTAACATTTTAGAGTCACATTATGCTGCTATATGTGGCTGATGGAGAAGATACTTCATGCAGTTACTTTTCACTGAAGCTAATCAGTTAGTTCCATGTAAAAATGAGGCCCATGTGACCCAGGAGCCTGTATCTGTGTGTGTTAGAACCAGTTCATATAATTCTGTGCGATGTGAAAGAAGAGGACCAGCACAAATCTTCATATTGCAATAGTAAGAGTTAGCTATAACCCTAACGCTAACCCTAATCGTTATGCTAACTCTAATGCTAATGCTAACCCTAACTCTAATGCTAACCCTAACTCTAATGCTAATGCTAACATAATCCTTATGCTAATGCTAATGCTAACCCTAATGCTAATGCTAACCATAAACCTAATGCTAACCCTAATGTTAATGCTATACCTCCTAATCCTTGCCCTTGCTGTAACCTTAACACATCTTGACAGCATTGATTTTCAGACCGTAAATTTTAGAATGCAGCTTCAATGCCCCCCCTCCAAAGCAAGCTCTCTGCAAAAGCCTCAGACAGAGAGCAGAGAGATTTGTTTACTTCCATCTTTCTCAACCTGCTGTGTGGTGAGAATTGTGGTCTTCCAAATGTTCACCCTTGGCTCCCAGCACCATGTTCAGCCTTTTCATCTTGGGGAATGGTTTATTAATGCTTCTTGGCTTTCATGTCTCTTGGCCCTGGGTTCTCCATGGGTGCCTGTTGAATATGGATTTATCTGAGGCCTCCTACCTTGCCCACATAGAGCGGCTGAGGTCCAGCGTACTCCTCTAGCACGTAGAACTGGTTCCAGACCCAACGCCTCCTGACCCTCCGCAGCTGTTCAGCCTTCTCCAGCCCTTGGATGGGGAGGAGCTGGACCAGAGCCACGATGCTCCACCAGCAGAGGTCCATTCTGAGAGGCGGGCTGCTGGCGACCCCCATCGCCGGGCAGACGTCTGCGGGCAGGAACAATGCATCACATCAGGGTCAGGGTAACGTTTTCACACAGACCAAACATCCTACTGGAACCAAGACACAGTACTTTACATACTACACTTCCCATCATGCAGTGCTGGTTAACCCATTAGGCGACATAGGGTGACATATTCTGAGGGGGTGTCGACTTAGCAGGCCAATATCACTCTGTCTTGGAAGGAGGGGGGGGCATCAGTGTGACTTGCCAAGGGGTGCCACAAGACATTTAACTGGTGCTGATGTAATGTGTTATATTTTACAGGAGCCAAGACTTCGTGATACTTCTTGTCGTCACGTTGTCATGTGTAATCACACTACTACATAGCTAACTCAGGGCAAGGATAGCAGTGATATCACACTTTATTACTGCCTGCGTCAGGGGACTCCCCATTGAGATTTATCAGTGCTGTGCACAGACCTTTTGAGGGGGAGGTACTAAAACTGGATGGGGAAACTTGGTAAATTTCACATTGACCGGGGAATCGCTTACAGTCACTTAAATTGGCAAAGCTATCCAGGGCCACTGAAGCCGGAGAGTCACATAGACTCACATAGAGTCACATAGACTCACATAGAGTCACATAGACTCACTCAAACCAATTCACTGTATTTTATATAGCGCCTTTCACAACACCCCAAGGCACTTGACAATAATCGCCCCAAGGCTGTACACTGGCACTTCACAGGAGTGTGTACCATTAATATGCATAATTACATTGTTTATAAAAAAAATGCATGAAACCGGGAAAAGGGAAAGAAAGAATGGCAGAAGATGAAGGAGATAAAGAATCAAAAGCTAGTAAAAAAAACAACCCCTAAGGGTCCAAGGTCAACTGGCTGCCCGCACAGATAATCTGGAATCATTAGGTAGCTGTTTAAAGTGCTGAACCAGTGTGATGCTTTGAATAGTGTAACAATGTATATAGGCACTAGCTTTGAAAGTGTGGAACCTTCCAGAACATCATACCAAATACCTGCTTTGATCTGCCCATGCTTCAGTCCTGAGTGACAATGGAGAACGGCTCCACTCACCCAGGAAGAACCACACTGAGGACACTAGGGGGACTGACTGCTGTCCTTTGGGCATTTCCTGGATATTTAACATGTAGATGTGAGACATTGAGATGGATCGTATTCAACCCATAGATTTCCTACTGCAGCGTGAGCAGAAACAGAGAGGAGTACTGCATCTTATTCCATACGCACTTGTTCAGAACATCCACGCATTTTAAGAAGAATGCTCTCATACTAATAGCGTTCACTCTTCTCTTAGGAAAACCAGCAATCTCACGAATTGTAATAACCTGTTTTTAAGTGACTCTGTGACTTTCATAACTCCGCGGCAAACTCTGACGTAAATAACGATCTTGCACTTTTAGACCTGCTGTCAGCGTCACTCTTTCCTTCGACAGCTGACTTTCCATTGATCGGGATGAAAAACAGTTCTTAAAATACCATTGCATGACATTTAAATTCAAATTTTGATGAGTGCAAGTGGTGATTCAGCTGAAGACTGAAAAGGATTTTGAGAGAATTATGATGACTGTCATTAGATCACAGTCAGTGACCTTCTCTGGCAACAGATTTTTATAAATCATTATCAGACTTTCATTTCATTGATATAAACTCCTCCAGGCAATAGGGGGCACTGGAGCCATTGAGGTTATCCTCTCATGACCCTATCAAGAATCTGGAAAAACAAGTGTTCAGACAAAGACTTTAAAGTTGGTTATTACCAGTGTTGGGAGTAACGGCGTTACTAACGGCGTTATTTTTTCAGTAACGGAGTAATCTAATTAATTATTTTTCCCATACTTGCAACGCC
>JAODJU010000081.1:6468338-6483463 GCA_026776725.1 Gnathonemus echidnorhynchus
AATTTTAACAAAGCTGAGCTGCGTTTGCTGCACAAATTGAATAAATGAGTATGAGATATGCATAACTGCACGCTGGACTGGCTGGTGCAATGACCTAAACGTCAGCTGCTTGATTCCTACATCAATCGGCAGAAAATGAAGGCGGAGCCAGACTGAGACCCAGGTGACTCATTAGCAAACGAGTCAGGCTGGCGCTCACTCTCCTTGGAACTCCTGTAGACTTCATACACCTTCTTCTTCCTAGATGTCGTGCGTGTCTTTTTGCTGGTTCTGTTCTTTTAGGAAACACCATTAGATGTATTGACAGCCTTGTCAGAAGTCAAATATATGTCAGAGTATGGTTATTAATGAGAAGAAAATGTTAGATATAATGGTAGCGATTTACTTGAGGGGGTAGAAATACTTAGGAGTAACTCAGTCACTACTGAAATATAAATCATGAACAAGTATAGCAACAATTTGAGATTAAAGATGCGCCACGATTCATTAATGATGAACAAACATAAGATCAGTATTTCCCTCGTGTTATTCATCACTTGATCCTTCAGTAGTTCACAAAGGTTTACATAATTAACTGAAATAGTAACAAATATAGCAACTGCTTGACATAAAAGATGCGTCACGGTTCATTAAAGATGAACGAACGTGAAATCAGTATTTAACTTGGTATACATTACTTGTTCCTTCAATAGCTCACAAATACAGCAACTTATTCAGATATATTATGTCATGATTCATTAGTGATGAAAAAACACAAGATCAGTATGTAACTAAGACTCAGTTTGTGATTAATACATTAGTAGGACCCATAATACTATGGTATTTGTACCCCCCCCCCCATTAAAGTGTTCTCCATATAATGCTGTTAAAGGTTTACTGTAACTGTTTAAAGTCACTAAATGCTTTCCTGGGAGAGAGAAGATGTTAAAGATCAGGAGAGGAAGTAGAGGATCCCCGTCCAGTGGGCGTGGTGACCTGTTATTGCCTCCCGCAGACGTGTGGATGCATCCCCGGGCGAGTCCGGCTTCTCCGGCTATTTTCATTTGGAGTTTGTGCTGCGGACTGATCGCCGAGATAGCAGATGGTGAGATATCAGTGTTATGGAGAATGCATATGTGCGGAGTGTGAGCGCACGCACGAGCGCACTGTCTCGCTCCATTTAACGCGTCTCCGAGTGTATCCAACTGTGACCAAGGCCAGAAAAGAAAAATCAGTCTGCAGGTCTTGGATCTTAGTACAGATGCATGTTTTTGAATGGCAGGGATTCAGGCAAATGCCCCTAATTACACATGGATGTATTTCTGTCTTTAATTGCATAATAAGTATCACCTTCCCAAGTTTGGAGCTAAAGTAGCTTTTATTTACATTTCCATGCTCAAGCATGTCAATCTGCTGATCAAGATGATCAGCAGAGGATCAGGCCTACAGCTGAAGAACCATTCTCAGGGATTATAGAGAAGAAAGGGTGGAGAATGTTCAGCCCAACCTAATGAGCATCGTCAGAAAGTGAACATCTACAGTTTTCATTGGTTGGCGAATATATGTATAAATATATATGTCCTGTAGCAGCTTAGCTACCCCCCCCCCAGACCCAGTGTAAAGAGGCTTGTATGAATACATTTACTGGCCTCTACTATTTTGCACACTCCCAGTATCTGTATTTACTTTCTTTGTACTCACAAGCTACTAAACAAACATTACGCCTGTAGCAGCTGGCAACTGTCTGAGATATAATATCAGAAAGTCATAGGTACATTGTGGCCGGCCTGGCATGTAGCGTGCTGATCTGATCCATAAATGCCACACCCAGTGTCTCTGTCTAGGTAGCAGGACGTTAGAGTAGCTGTGGTAAAAACCTGGGAAATGCAGGGAGGGACATTTAAAGTCACACGCAGGACCGGGGTAAGAGCCCACAGCACACCCCCGGGGGGGGGCGAGGCCACCGTGCAGCTCGTCAAAACCATTATAAAGCTATTCCCCCAATGGATTATTCTGTTCTGCGCTCATGGGAGTCGCCCTAATGTGTTTAATCTTCCTGTGACCGTGAGAGTTTCATCCATAATGGTGTCTTTTGTAAAAGCGGACTTGAAAAGGCCTTTTGTACTCCTCTGAAGTATGGAATGAAACTCGGCTGAAAAGGACAGGCCTTTCTGCCAATGAATGAATCTAATGATAATGATTCTGGATTAAAATCGTGCTAAGCAGCAATGGAAAAACAGCACGGGCGAGTATTAACCACATCCCATGTATGTACCTATGATTTTTCAATGTTTCTATGATTTCTTTCGCTCCCACTCGTTTGCGGCACATCCATTCTTCAAAGGCCACATCCCAGTCTCACGATCCCGTCTATCAAAAAGTCCACATCCTCCTTCCTGGTGGCCGGGTTGGAGAAGACGCATCGGAAAAAGTTGGGCTTCTCTCCCAGCGGCTGGTATCCGATCAGCAGCATCCCCTCTTCCATCATGGCGGCTTTTATCTTGGGGGCGATCTGCTCGATGACAGAGCGAAAAAGGCCTGTCACTTTGGGGTGGGTGGGGGGCACCACACACGGTGATAATGTCCTGTTTACAGACATTACTGTTGTCCAAGGTTCGATGCTGGTACCTCTTGCAGGCGACTGTTCCTCTGTGGTCCTCGGGGCATCGCTCTTATACTTGGCGGAAGGTACCAGAAGCAAACATTGCTGTGTTCGGGCTTCAGGAAACACGACAGCCACTCATTCCAGAACAATTACAGTGACAGTTAAATCCTTGTTAACACTTGGCTAAAAAGAAGGCACAGGGACAGAATTCTATGTCTAATGTCATGTTGACTACATAAGTATCAGCAGGTTATGATGCGGTGCCTCTGATCAGAAGGTTGTGGGTTCAAATCCCAGAGTTGGTGGGGGTGGTTACACCACTGAGTCCTTAAGCCCCTATTGCTGCAGGAACTGGCTGACCCTGCTTTGAAGTGTAAGTGGCTTTGGATAAAAGTGCTTGCTAAATAAAAGCAATTTCATAAAAACGAAGGAAGTGCCATTACTGGAAGAAAGGTCTATACGCTTACTTTAGTTTTACAGACTAGCTCAAAGTCGGCCCTTTTTTCCAGCTTATTGAACAGGTACTCTGCGTTCTCCAAGCACCAGTTGACCTGAGATCCGAAGCCTTCGGACCCCTAGAAGACCACAAAAGAAATGAGAAAGTTCAGATCTTTTAGAAAGCCTTACCTGCAGTAACCTTTGGGAATGTATGTTGAGAAGAGGACGGTAAAAACTAAATTGGATCGAAATGAAGTAAAAATTCCTGACCACTGAGGTCACCGTCTATGAGCAACGGCCCAATCACGCTCTAGCATCGTCACCTTGGCTTTCCACATCAGCCAGAGCTTGAAGACGTCGACGTGCCGGCCGCACTGGATCGACTTGTCCCCCGTGTCGTATGTGATGTCGTAGTGCTTGTCTGGCTGGAAGAGGTACTCCGCGCAGAGCTGGTTGCACTCCTGCAGAAGCCCCTGCAGATGTGCAGGGGAACATACTGTTTGTACAGGAAGTATGGGGAGCACAGGGAGTACAGGAAGTACCGGAAATAGTGGAAGTACAGGCAAAACAGGAGGTACAGTAAGCACTGGAAACAGAGGAGGTACCGGAAAAAAGAGGAAGTACAGGCAAATCAGAAAGTACAGGAAGCATTAGAAATAGAGGAAGTACCGGAAAAACAGGAAAATTTGGAAATAGAGGAAGTACCAGAAGTACATGGAGTGCAGGAAGCAGAGGAAGGACAGGAAATATGGAAAGTATACAAGGTTTAGGGAGTACAAGAAGCACAGGGAGTATAGGGAGTATAGGATGCATAGGGAGTGCAGGAAGCACAGGGAGTATGGGGAGTATAGGATGCATAGGGAGTGCAGGAAGCACAGGGAGTATGGGGAGTATAGGGAGTATAAGATGCATAGGGAGTGCAGGAAGCACAGGGAGTATGGTGAGTACAGGGAGTATAGGGAGTATAAGAAGCATGAGGAGTCCTTACTGGGGGGGGGGTTGCTTATTGGTGGCAGTTTTGAAGCACAATCACTAATTCTAGTCAGGACTTTGCCTGGACGGCTGGACTTTCTGCCTTTCTTGGCACTATAACTGTCTTTGATGTGAATTTGATCTGTTCTCCCTTGTTATGGGTTCATAGGTAACCCCATAACCCCTTATAAAGCGGCACAGAGGTGATGCTAATGATTCTGCAGGGATATGTCCATCCACCACGTCCATCCGTGGAAGAGGAAAGGCCGGCCTAGCCCCAGGCTCCAGCTACCTCTGACACAAGCACACAAGCTATTTAAGCATCCAAGTCATCCTTAATCTCCCAGGTGGAAACTTCGGATGCCTAAATCTTAAGTAGCTGCCTTAATTATTTATAGGAATGATTGTAAAGTAAGTTAAGAGGTGATTCTGCCTCTTGGCAGCAAGTCGCTTAGAGTCAGGCCGACTCGGGCTGGACCTGGGCCCGGTGCCTTGTCCCCCTCTTCTTCTGGCTTACCTTCTGCCTCAGCAGTATGGCCGAGCACTGCAGGGGAACGCCCATCAGTTTGTGGGGATTCCATGTGACGGAGGCAGCCCTGGTGAGAAGGGGGGGTGGCGTTTAACTCCGACGCACCGCTCTCCCGGCGCAGGAAGGCGCTGACACAACTACGTATCGACTCCATCTCTACTGAATATTTTGCAAAGGATAAAACAGGTCTTTCATGTTCGCTTGTGTGTTTGAAGACCCTTACGACGAGCCGTTCGGCACCGCAAAGCCTGTGTGGCGCGCCGGATCCCGTCAGGCGGGGCTCTACCCTCTGTGATTCGCGCGGAGTGTTAGCGGAGCGGCTAAGCTAACGCTGGCGTGGTGCCAGCTTCTCACCTCTCGATCCCTCGCAGCTTCCCAGCGTGTCTCCTGGACAGAAGGAGGCCCCCCCCCCACGCGGCCTGCAGAAATGGATGCCGCATTATCAGCAACGGGATTTAGCGACATTCTGCTCTTTTACGATCCGTCACTGCCATTTTACGCGCTCTTCTTCTCACCTACACATTCCCACGTCTGTAATTCACGAGTAATCGCGTCTGTTAATCGCACGCACCACTCAAACAAATCACATGGGAAAACGATGATCTTTACAAGTGACAAAGTCTATTAGTAAATTGTGTTGCGAAACGCTTTGAAACTTTGACAAGCCCTGGAATGAAGGTGGAACTCTTCAGAGAGATCAAATTCTAACCCGTGCTTTTTATCAGCAAGCTTCAGCGAGTGTGAGCGTGAGCCGACTGCATCAGGCGTCGCTTCCTGTTCAGCATGCTGTGTATTTTATCTAAACTCTTTCATATAAACCCATTAAATCCAAACTCCTCCACATTCACCGATCGGTCCCGCGCTTGTCTTAGAACTTTACAAGATGCTAAATTGCTCTGGATACATTTAATACATGCCGTGCATTTAGCTAAAGGGAAGTTTTGGGCAGCATAATGCCTTTTCTTATAACTGACACCGCTAGCTTTAAGTAGCATCTTTTAGATGGTACGTCCTAAGAATCTGTCTGTAAAAGTAGCTTGTTAGGGACTGTGGCATCAAGTTCATCATATGATTATGGTAGATATGCCATTCGGTCCTGTGAGATGCTGTCCTCTTCTGTTGCCAGGGTAACTATGGGGATGAAGAATTGCAGGTAAGAATTGCAGTGTGTGATGGACAAGAGTGTGGGAGAGAGTGTTATATCGGGTGGGGGGGGCGGGGGCACAATTTAATAATTTAAATGCAAAGGTCTGCTTTTTGGGGGATGCATGAATCCAAATAAAATATTTAGGAGTACACCCACTCCCATCACCCCAAGTTTCTGCATCCCTGCTAAAGGGGAGTTTTAGCCTAAATATAAGAGAAGCAACTGAGACAGCAGAATGGATGAAGATGTGTTGAGGCAGTACGTCAACGTGCATCCAGAGCCCATGTCTCTCGCAGACGTCGGCGATTTCCGGGAGAGGATCGAAGGCTCCGTACACGGTGGTGCCGGCCGTGGCGTTGACGTAAAAGGGGGCCCATCCCTGTCGGGGGGGGACACGGAGACACAGACACGAGGAGAGTCACGAGACACAGGCACACAAACACAAAGAGAGACACACAGACAAATAGACACAAAGAGACACAGAGACACAGAAACAAAGAGACACAGACAGAAAGAGACACAGACAGAAAGAGACACAGACAGAAAGAGACACAGACACCGAGCCACAGAGACACACAGACAATAGAGACACAGGCACACAGACACAAACAAACAAACAAACATAAAGAAACACAGACACAAAGAGACAGAGATCCTGCATTATACATCACAAGAGGCAGCCTCTGCAGTATGACGGAGCTTGTAAGTCTGATTCACAGCTTGGTCACGTCACAGAGCCCCAGACAATCTGGATCACAGGAACATCTACCTCACCTCATAGAGAACACACCACTTTACTTTACACTCTTTATACTCTCACACACCTTTTACAGCTGCGGATACCACTGCTTTTGATTTTATTGCTTTATTTTACTGTTATATATAATATATATATTTTAAAAAAATTTTGTACTATTTTTCTTTCTATTACATATTTGCTTTTAAGCACAATCCAGGAAGCAGGTGTGACAACACGTTTCGCTATACAGAACAGTACAGTGTGTACAGATGTACAGTGTATGTTTGCGCTTGTGACAAATGAAACTTGATCTGAGAGTCAATACCCTAAAGATATGTGATGAACATGACTTTATGCTAAAGTTTGGCAGTAGAGTAACTCACCCCAGCCTTTGCTCTTGCGATGCTGGATTCTAGGTCAGAAACGATCATCTTCCCTCTAAGATTTTGAAAGGAAAAATAACAGATCAGTTTTAATCTTAGGGAAAAAAAAAATCCGGGGGAAAAAAACTGGAACAGCAACACTATACCAAGATTTATTAGTCAGTGTCTGTTACAGGTTCAGCCATTAATATTGTTAATTACTTGGCCCAGTTAATTTTTCAGATTTGTTCTGTTTTTACCTCTTGTCACATTTTACCAAAAAAACATTCTCTGTTCCAATTCCCAGGACACCAGCAGCCTTTCTGATCGAATAGTGGCTCTGAAAATGAATATTAATAATTAATAATGTGTCTACAGTCTCCATGTATGGGATGAAAAAGACTGTACAGAATCCAAAAATACACAATGATCATTAAAAAGTAAAAGTTTCCTTTAATATACATCAGTAATAAGGCCTGAAAATGCTGAATTTGCACGTCTGGCTCAGTCCGCTTAGACTAATAAGCGAAATATGTTAAACTTCATGTATGTATTATGTGTGTTTTGCAGTCATTACATGTTCAGATGTAAACAGGGCCAGTCTCGGAGCACATGTCATCCCCTGTGTCTTCGTCTTCGGGAAGTACCAGTAGCGGGCCACCAAGATGCTGTAAAGGTTGGACATGGAACCACCTGTCAGCACCGGGAGACACAGGAGAACGTCAGGAGAACGCCAGGAGAACATCAGGCCAGCGCGAGTCACGGTGTGTCTGTGGCCCATGAGAGCCCCATCAGACAGACTCAAAGATGGTAGCGCTTTGAAGGCTACACAGAGACAGCCAGGTACGTGTTAAAGTTATCAGAAGTTTGACTCAGTCCTGCAGGACCTGGCATGAAGACATCTGCCAGATCATTGTGATCTGGGTGTACATCAGGCATCTGTCTGTCCGTCTGTCCTTCTTTCCACCCTATCTATCTCTCTATCTATCTCTCTATCTATCTATCTATCTATCTATCTATCTATCTATCTATCTGTTTGTTTGTTTCCTAATATTCCTTTCATAATGTTCTGTCTGTGTGCTGTGTATCTTTTTCAGTTCGTTGCACCGTCTAGTTGTTTGTACTATTTCTTTGTTTGCCCTTTATGTGCTTTGCTGCTCTATGCACAAAAATCCAGCATCAATAGCCTCTCTTTTCTTTTATCCTAAATGGTTTCATTTAAACATGCTTGGATAATAAGAACGATTATCTGATATTTCAGGTGGCATTTAGATACTAATTGTAATTAATCATCTCATTCCTGCAGGAACTTCAGCTTTCTGAGGTATTTAATGAGTTTGATGACTCATTTTCACCGATAAAATAATTAATTGTACAATTAAGAGCAGCAATAAGCTATAACCTGGAATAACTAAGATTTATCCATGCTCCAAGATTTACCAGGACAGAAGATGCCATCTCCATCCTCATGTGCCCAGCCCACTTTCTCTCGCATCTTCTTCAGAAGGACCTCCTCCATGAGGATAAATACTGGGGAGATTTCAAAAGTGAACCTGAGGGTAGACAGAGGAATCCAGCAGACAACAATCTGTTAGCCGCCGGCCTGCGGCAGTAAGGAGCGGATCGCCTTGGTATCTGCAGAGGAGACACGTACATGTTGGTGTTGGCCACTGACGTCACCCACTCGCCTGCCAGGCCGACGACGTCCAACCCCGACGAGAGCTGGTTGAAGTAGCACGGGTGACCTGCGAGGTGGCACAAGTCAGTGTGACCCAGCAATACGGAGAGTGCTTAGCTCAGAGACACTCACAGTGCCCCGCCTTGAGACTTCACACAGTGCTAGAAGGTTCCTTTTGCAGGAGCCCAACTTTGCGGAACAGGCTGCGTAAACGCTAGCGGGTGAGATTAGCCGGTATCCAGTGCCTGGATTCTGAGATTAAAAGTGCCTGTTCTGTTATATCATCGAGAAAAATATTGTACTCTATCCCCCGCTTCGTGGATAAACACTTTAAGAAACGGGCAAAACTGATGGCGTTCTGTATTTTTGTAAAAAAAAAAAAAATTAATAATAATTCACCGGGCAGATAAATAATATGAACAGTCCACCCACTAAATAAAATAAATAAAAAGTGGGTTTATGTAACCTGGGCCTGAAAAATATGCTCAGAGGAAAACATCCGAATACATCAATAAAGAGAGAGAGCCTGGGAATTTGAGCTTCGCTTTATCAATATTAGTCTCTAAGGTACAATATCTCATGATATAGAATCCTGCATGATGCCACAATGCACAGGGCCTGACTACATTCAAGATTTCACTGTTCATCACAACAGACATCTGACAAGAGACCAGCAGAGTATGATTTCATTGTTGCCATAGCTACAGTGCAACAGGTACCATTGTGGTCTGAGATGTAGCTGATTTATGTTTCCTAAATGAGCCTGACAGCCCTAATGTCCCTGTTGACGTCTGGCTGTCAAAGGATCCTCAGGTCTGCTACGTGGCTCCAGAGAACAGCAAGCAAAGCATGTTTACCAGTTTTCACTCCATACTTCAACGTGTCTCTACAGTCCACCAACAGCTGCTCCAGGTTTTCTGGCTGCTCTGGGAGCTCCAGGCTGAACCCTTCTAGGCCTTCCTTCAGCTGGTGAGGGTGATGGAAGTCAAGCACTTTGGTGCTCCGGTCAAAGGTCGTCTTGATGTGTGCCAGGAGAATGTTCACCAGGGCTTGGAGGAAACCTTGGGTCAGTTCCTCGCCATCACGGTGGGGAAGCAGATCTGTATGGACGGCCGCTTGATGTCACTATCATCTCCAGCACATACTGTTACAAAGCAGCCCAGCTCTGGACTCAACAGCACATCAAAAAGCTGAAATGGTTGTGTAATTTCAGGCTCTTAACCTCAGAACCTTCCAGTCCACATGCCAGTGCTGTAACCATGCTGGTCATGTTGTATGCTGTTATTTTATTAAGCCTATTCAACTAGCTGCCCGCAAGAAGCTGCCAGTAGTTCAAGCACTTATGTAATATGATAAATAAAACAAGGCACATTTATAATTTAAACTAACGAACGCAATGTGATTGGCTGCAACAAGATTACACTGGCCCTGCACTGTCATAGCTTGGACTGCAGAACCTGAAATGGAAAGCCAAGAATTTGAGGAATTTGAGCTGACATCGTCCCTCTCTAAGCCTAAAAGATGTAAAATTGATTGTAAAAATCACCAGTTCTAGAGCAAATGGACTGACAAATATTGATACCATTTATACTGCAATATTAAGTTATGCTCCCACAAAGTGTGGTGCGACTCAGGAACCCAAGAGATTTCCTTATTTGCTCCACTTGCTGCTGAAGCTGAACAGCCCTGGTGTATACTATATGGCCAAAACATGTGGATGCCCCAGTTCATCAGAGGAATTGCCTAATTAATTTACACCCAGCCCTAACTCTGTTGTATAATTACACTTATATAATCGCACATCTAAGAAAAGGCCTTCCCGGAAGAGCAGTGACTATCATAACAACTAGCATAGTCACTATTTACTGTAGATGTTGTTAGATGTTTGAACATCGAAGGAGAGATGTGCTGCTGTTCAGGTCGGGTATTGATCTTAGGTTATCAGGTCTCTTTCTGTGACCTTCTGTGGCCTGTGGCTTCACAACTGAACGTCCTCCTCGACATTTTGACATTAACCTGTGGTTGAGCAGGGCAGCTCTAGGTAAGGTAAGGGGCATGCACTGATGCAGTGTGTAAGGGGCATGCAGTGATACAGTGTGTAAGGGGCATGCACTGATACAGTGTGTAAGGGGCATGCACTGATACAGTGTGTAAGGATCATGCACTGATACAGTGTGTAAGGGGCATGCACTGATACAGTGTGTAAGGATCATGCACTGATACAGTGCTTTGCCACACCCATCACATGACAAATCACCTCAGGGATGAGAACCTGAGTGCAGCCATGCGGCAGGTGATACCTCAGCACCACACCAGTCTGAATTGACCAGTGTGAGTTTTTTTCCAGTGGCTGGAGAGCCAATCCTTCTATCAAACCCCAAATTTTCCCCAGTAAGTTGGAGGACCTCTTTATAGGGCCGGCTGCAGATTAACATCATACCCAGGATGAAGCAAAAGAAGGTTAAGGGCCTTGCTCAAGGGCCCAAAGGAGTAGGGGAGTAGGGTACTCTGGGGATTCATGAGATTTGAACCAGCAACCTTCATCTTGCTGGCACAGATCTCTAGCCTCAGAGCCACCACTACACCAGCTCTAGCAGGGCAAAAATACAGTGAACTGACTCGCTGGAAAGACGATAGTGTCAAGTGGAAAGTCATAACGTCTTTTGTAAAACCACCCATTCTGCTGCTAATATTTGGTGCAGGAGATCGTGTGACTGTGTGCTTAATTATACACCCGTGTGTGACTTTATTAGGAAGGTGTCCACACACTTTTGGCTATATATAGTATAGGATCTCCTGTCTCTGCTCTCTAGCTATTTATTTAGTTTGAAACATCAAAGGACAGATAAGTGTCGCAGAAGTGACTTTTTGAGTGGGGCCCCAGAAATGACAAATCGGCCGCCGACTGGGACATCAAAAGGGATGACGGTCACGAGGACAAACCGCCGAGGTGGCGATGGTGGCGGGTAGGCCCACAGGAGCGTGCGGTGCCCGGCTCCCGGCTCCCGGCCCCACCCTGTCTGCCGTACCTTTGCCGTAGATGGTGCTGAAGTCAGTGGCTTGTTTGGGGTCGGGTTTCCCATTGTCCTGTCCGTGTTTCTGGCTGCTCTCAGCTGGGGGGCATTGTGGCCAAATCAGAGCTGCCTTGCCCCTCCCTCCAGACATCATTTCATTGCTGCCATCTGGAGAAGTCACGCAAACACACAAACACGCACAGTTCATATAGTCCTGTCATTGTGGGGACTTTCCATTCATTTATATGGGTGTTACCCTCATGGCCATTATGATAACCTTAACCCCTACCAAGCCCTAACCATAAACATAAGTACAAAATACAACACTTTTGGTTGGCTAATTTAATTTTTTGACTGCATTCACATATTTTTATAAAATTGATATATGATGAGTTTATATTGTGGGGACCTGAAAAATGTCCCCACAAGCTAAAAAGTAACAGATTTTACTATGTGGTAAATACAAACTGCAAACACACACACAGAATATACTATGCAAGAGGGATAAACAATTTATTTGACACATCCATGTTTGAAGACAATTTTTATGATGAAAGCCAACATTATCTTTTTTTTCAGCTATATTAACTTTTTAAACTTCAAGTTCATTTTGCCAGTTCTAAAATGAAAGTCACTGAAACTAAAGCCATTAATTTTTCCCATCATCGCTTTTACATTATTTAGATTTTTTTATTGCATAATTATGTATATGTGTGTAATTCATTTTTTTTCCCTTTTAACTTCTGCAATGTTAAAAAAATATGATTAAAGAGACGCTATATTCTCTAGAGCGCGTACTGCATCACTACATCTCAGCGTACGGACGGCTCGTCCGCAGGAACCACGACTGACTTACCGAGAAAGGCTTCCGGCGTGTCCATGCTGAGGGAGTCTGCGATTCGGGGCAGTGAAAGGTGCAGTCAGCCTGCCCGTCGAGGATCAGGAGGCACAATATGAAGAGACCATGGCCTTGGACTAGATAAATAGCACAGCAGCACCTGGGCGGATCTGCCTTGTCACATGTTCATTCACTGGCTGCAGACGAGCCTGCATCTAACTTTTAAAAAGCTGCCCTGCATTAATACTCTGTTTTTTTCCCTGTTTTTTTTCCATGCAGCTAATTCAGGGTCGTTCTGTTTTTGTTCTCGTCGTTTGTTTGATCCTGTGTTTGTGCTAAACATCGGCGGTCCCGCTGAGGTGGGGACGCCGCCACAGAGGGCCTGCGTGTCTCGCTCTGCGCCTCAGGATCGAGGCGAACTGTTCGCGCCGCTCCCGGCTGCCGCCTGTCCGTCCGCAATGCGGCTGCACGCTACTCTCAGCCTCATTAGCGGTGCGATGTCTTTAAGCGCCGTGACTGATTTGAAAGCGAGATGTTAGACGCCGGGAGGGGGATGTGCGAAAATGGTCGTTGGTTCATTTTTAAATTTTTTTTATTTATTATTTTTTTTTGGCTTATGGAAAAATCGCGCGAAGGATAGTTCAGGTGCCTGAGTGTCAGTGGATTTCCACAGAACCTACAGTATGGTCTAGATGTCATGAGAATTCAACTGAAGTGTGACAATTGCGTGTGTAACAAAAATGCAAGATAGAAGTAATTCGAGCCTTGGTGCCCACGGGAGGTTTGCCCCTAGGACCTGGAAACTCCAGTCTGTCTAGTTTTACCAGCATATAGATTCATACATAAAGAATTCTAGCTGCCTTTTGAGACCTCCAGAACTTTTTAGGGAGTTAAAAAAAACAGCCTACAACCAGAAATAAAGCAGCAAGGCTTGTAAACATGTTTTTTTTTTTTATCGGATTTTATAACAGTACACCCTGGATAAAGCAAATGATCACCTGGAGCAGAAACGAAATATTGCATTTATTTACATGAAAATACCTCCATGTTGCTCAGGTCATTTGAATCATTGCTGAATGAATAGGCATTATGTAACAAATAACAATACCTTAATTAACCTAGGTTTTGAAAACAATGGAATAAGACAACTTAAATGAGTTGGAGAATTCGGAGAGACAGACAAACTTTCTGAAAATGGTGAAGACAGAGCTGAGATCTTTGGAGATGCTTATAGACAGACCTACAAAGGGCAAACCTCAAGGACCGACCCACAAAGGCAGAACCCTAAAGACAGGCCCACAAACACAGAAACCCAGAAACAAACCCACAAAGACAGAAACCCAAAGATAGACTCAAAGGCAGAGTTTGACGTTTGCACTGGCATCCTGCTCACCTTATGTGCCACCACACATTTGCAGGGTACCAGGAAACTGCGTATGCATAGGTGGAAAAATGCCAGCATAGAACAATTAATTGCCGTTTCGACCCCTGAAGACAGAGACCCAAAGACTGAGACAGCACTGAGACTCATAAAATTAACTGATTCAAAGGAATCTGCTGACATAGAGAATGTGGAAGGATCCACATTCTTGGTGTGTGAGCTGCTGTTTGGGGCGTGTGAGGCAGGCCCCGGCAGGAAGTCGAGCCCCCCCATACCTCCATTACCTTTGCCTTTAAGCAACTACCAGAGATACCTCCCTTTCGGCCTCACGGCACCCCCTCAAAATGAAGCTACCCGTGGTTTTGAAAACCCAGTCATTCTCTGCTTCATGCCAGCTCATAAAACTCTGACTCCAAACTCGACATAGTTTTTCTTGTGTCTTTTGAGAAATATCAGGTCTTCATTGTATTCACCTAAGATCCACGGGACAGTGTTACGTTCAGAAATTTTGGAAAAAAAAAATTGCATGCTTGATGCACATTACAGGACCTGCTTGGGCTTAGATCTTAAATCAGATGTGGGGAAATCTACTTACTTGCTGAGGAAAATTATTGTAAATCACTGTGTGACAGCCTGCTCGCTGGACTGCTCTTTGCAGACCGAAATGTGATCAGTCGACTATTTAAGGGCTTCGTGGAGATGGTCTCGCAGGTGAGGTTTGCGCATCACATCATCTTCCAAAAAGCCCCTGATCAGGACATGCAAGGGCTTCATAAAAAGTCATGTAATTGATGAAGACCTTCTGGTCCTCAGTGCAGAAATGGTAGTAGATGGTCGATGTTGGTCCCAGAGTCTAGTTGAGCATTTCATCCCTCAAGCCTTTCGATTCAATTATATACTGCCAGAGGACCATGGTGCCATTCAAAGCAATCCGAAGCCTGCTTTCTGCTAACTATAGCTCCAAGAACTAATTTCCCCAAGAATTGGAGAGGAAGCCAGAGAGGTGACTGATCACAGAATGATGAATTCTGCTTTATTTCCATTAAAACGGCTCCCTCGCTAGAGGACAGATCCGCACTCTTAATGCCTTCCCTCAAACGGTCACAGAGACCAGACGTGCTGCCGGCCAGTGGGGATCTAGCGGAACGTGAGCAGACTGTAAGGCATCCATGTCACACACGTGGTCTTAGATTGCATACTAAAATGTGACACTCGCCATTTTATCATTTTGCCACATGTTTATTTTAACCTTGATTACTCTAAACATTTTTCTAAAGCAACGTACTCATTCCTTCCTTACACAAGTAGGCATTTCGTGGGAGGAATTTGGATTGAGCACCATACTCATGGGTACCACTCTCTAAGGCAGTGGTTCCCAACCCAGTCCTCAGGGACCCCAGACAGTCCACATTTTTGCTCCCTCCCAGCTCCCAGCCAATCAAG
>JAODJU010000081.1:6495891-6507092 GCA_026776725.1 Gnathonemus echidnorhynchus
CAAGGAAGCAGATTATCTGTTTTATTTCTTTCTTTTCTCTTTGTCTTCCTCTCTCCTTTTTTTCCCCTCTCTCTCCCTCTCTCTCTTTCCCCCTTTTTTTTCTCCTTTGTTTCCCCCCTCTCTCTCCCTCTCCTTCTCTTGAGGAAGCAAATTAAAAATAAATAAATAAATACAAATAAAGTAGTCCTCCGCAGAGGGGGGGTGGTGGAGGGAATATAAAAAAAAAAAAAAAAAAAAAGATCCCACACCGACAATTATAAACTGCTGGTATATACGGCCAGAGTGAATTTGGTCGGAGGTATCAGTGACTCCTACAGGCATTAAGCCACTCAAACAATGGCCGACATGTCCGTCACAGTCAGGCATGATAAGGGGTGTAGATTGGGAGCTGGAGGCCTGCTGAGACTGTGTTCTGTACCCCTCCAGTGCTGCATTTATCAGCCCCACCCTCTGGAAGCGCCTTCAGGATTCCTTTTCCCTCCATATATAAATCCGATTTTTTGACCCAAGGTTCGAGCACTCGTTGCTGTGCCGGACGCCCCTTTGGCGAGACGAATCTCTGAAGAATGTATCTGACTTTTTAACAAGCAGAGAGCACTGCCTCGGCTGTAACGCATCTCCCCCCAAGCGGCTGTACTGGAGAACAGGAGCTGGGATTCTCATTATTATTTTCTCCCAAACATCAGGGAGAGAGAGAGAGCAGAAGAGCGACTCAGGAGGAGCTCTGGGCCCCAGGTTCGCAGCTGGAGAAAGGATGGGGTCACAGCGTTGAACACCACCCAGATCAACAGCGCTAATTTCATTTTACGTGTAAGAGAGGTGGAAAATTCAGCTCCATAAAGGTTTTGCTTCAACCAACCATTTGAGTATAAAGAGTCACAGTTACAGACTACTCAACTGGTTGGTTGAAACAAAACCTTGGTCTGGATTTGTACTTTCTGGAGCTGAACTTTCCACCTCTGCATTTTAAATATTTAGCAGACACTTTAGTCCAGAGCCATGTGCAATTGAGGGAACTGTCAAGGAGCTGACTAGGAGCTAGGCTGAGCTTCCAGTGAATGTCCAGGTACGAGTGTAAGCAGGATCAGAGCAGGAGTGACACAACAACTTCTAACCAGACGAGAACCTAATAAGACAGCTATTCAAATCTGCAGAAAGTGCCACATTAAGATCATTCAGGGAGTATGATGAGGTTCCAGGCTAGTAGAGGTGTTCCTGGAACAGATGAGCCTTGAGATGTTTCTTGAAGGTGGAGAGGGAGTCTGACGACTGGACGTGGTTCAGGCGCATATTCGGGGAACCACGCAAGAGATTCCTCCTCTTCCTTTTCTTTTAGTTCCCAGGAACTGAAACGGAGCCATTGTGAATGTGACACCCGTCACTTTATAGGAGAGCAGCCAACTGTAAGTGGAAGCAAAATTAAACAAATTAAATGTACAGGGAAAATGAAAGGAGGCAGTGCTGTCTTTATTACCCTGTTTCGCATTGAAGAGTAATATGTCTTTGTTTAAGGGCTATTTCTGCATTCAGGTGCTGCATCGAGGGATCAGTACAGCATTGGAAAACACACACACACACACACACACACAGTCACAGACACACACAGACCAGTACTCATATCTTTGTGGGAACTCGCCAATCATTCCCATGGACATGACCCTAATCCCAATATGGCGACCCTAACCCTAACCCTAACCTTTACCATAAGTATCCACACAAAACAACAGTTTCCACTTGTGGGGACAGAAAAAATGATCCCTACAACGTCAAAATAACATATTTTATCAGATCAAGGACTTCTTGGTGTATCACTACATTTCATGTGTTTTTATCTGATGCTTTTCCTATCTAATGGTCTGCATGATCAAAGCTGAACACTGTATCCAGATGTGAGTCATCGCCGCTAAGCTGAACACCGTATTCAGATGTGAGTCATCGCCGCTAAGCTGAACACCGTATCCAGATGTGACTCATCGCCGCTAAGCTGAACACCGTATCCAGATGTGACTCATCGCCGCTAAGCTGAATGGGGTGGAAACTCACCATACTGATGGTGCAGCCAGATTCTTGGAAGTTCTGCTAAATGATTTTCCTAATTCCTCCTCAAATGTTTTATGCACAGAACCAGCTGGTATTATTTTCCGAAGGTAGCCCAGCTCAGATATCCATCCATCCGTCCATCCATCCATCCTTCTATCCATCCATCCATCCATCCATCCATCCATCATTCTATCCATCCATCCTTCTATCTATCCATTCATCCATCCATCATTCTATACATCTATCCTTCTATCATCCATCCATTCATCCTACCCCGGGAGTCTCAGTCCTCAGACACTCTTGAGCTTCCTGGAACGGGTGCCAGGGTCACCGCGACCCTGCCTTACATAAAACAAGAGGCCGGATCATAATTCAATATTATTACTGCGGTTAGTCCATTATAAATAGGAGTAATTCCAGGAATTTGATATGAGTGTTCATAATTTAATCTATTATCTAGGAACCTTTATAAAAACAATTCCACAGAAATGTCCGAATATGGCAGCGAGGGAATGTTTTCGTGCTCATTTCATGGCACAAATGAAAAACGAAAACACCTGCCGCATTATAACAGAAATGGACACGGGTGCTGGTTTGCATAAATCATCTTCTCAGGCAGGTTCCTCATTAGCATAAGCAAGTACTAGTTCAGCTAAATGCCTCAAACCTGCTGGTGCCCCTTAGTCCCTCTGCCTGCTGCCCGCCTGACACTTAATGCACTTAAATTCTAGAATCATGTGACCCTAACTTACTGTCTCAGGGTATTAAAGGAAACTCTGGCAACTCTTTGCATGAATCTTTTTTTAAAAGCCTTGCTTTTCACATTTGATGGGCATGACGTCTTTGTGATGCATTTTGGTTCTGTTTTATCCGCTTCTGTCCTACCATTTTGTTAGCGGCTCTCCCTTGCTCTAAATGACAATACCCCTCTCAACCCCCCCAGCCCAAACTGTGATTGACGCCAAACTCTCCAGATGCTGATTCTATCTGCTCTCGTTAGCTACCCACTGCTAGGATTACATGTTTCAGTTACCAGATCTCTGCACACAAAGCTTATGAGGCATTTACTGCGCCGTGCTCTATGCACTTATTATATGCAAACCCACGATCTAATTTACTCTAATTTTCCAGGTCTAGCAAATGAAATAGGAGCACATAGAAATTAAATAAAGGTGGCAGGACCATTTGGCAGAGATTCGCTGACTGTGGCTTGTCGCTATAGTTGCATCTCCTGCTCTCTGTTGACACTTTGGAGTATAAGAGACTTGTGGGATCTACACTAATGCGATCACCATTATTCTTTATTATATTTTCAGTATACATTGGTTAGGTATTCTGCGTCACATGTGCAGCAAGGCGAGGTCATGTGATCGCACAGCAATGAATTCTGGGAAGCACACAGCGGGGACGCATTGACCTCCTGGCAGCCCTCAGAAGGTGACACCACAGCCGCTCTTTATGGGGGCTTAATGGTCGAATCTCAGTCTCGGTGCCATTCCATCAATTCACGCCTCAGCGGCCATCAGGGTCCCGTACGGAGCTGTTAGTGAGGAGCTGAGCTGAGACAATGGCTTACCTCTGAGGGAGGCATTACCTATAAAAGTAATTACAGCGCGCACTTCAGTTACATAAATTAACTTGTAATTTCCCACCGCTGTTTTCGAATTTGAATTAAAGACATTTTTCACGTAGACATTGTTAAAAGTTTTGCTCCAACTACTCTCCAGATATTTTGGTGGATTTATTTAGATAGGTAGATCAGCAGACAGACAAGAATCATCGCAGTTTTTCAATTCTCTACCGTTAAAAAAACAAACCCACACGGAGATGAAGACCTGCCCTGCCTTTTTGAGGATTACTGCTGTATTCTGGACCTGGGAGAACACAATCATTCACAAACAACTTCAGGTCACATTAGCAAGCCCTTGGCGATGGCCAGTTGCTATGCAACTAACAACAGAAATTAAGCTTCTGTGGAAAAACCTCAAAACTTTTCTATAATAAAAGTATCATGATGAGGTCATGGGCTCTTCGAGGTAACTTGCACAAAAGCCGCATTTATGGAGAGATATAAACCACAAAACTGTCTGGTGCTGAAATCCCGTGTTACAAGAGCTGATTGTTACGTACATTTCATCTAGTAGATGCATTCATCCAAAGCGACGGACATGTTTTTTGAAAAAGCTGAGTCAGCCAGTCCCTGGAGCACCTGGGGCTAAGCCCTGCTCAAGGGCTCGACAGTGAAGTCACTCTGCCGACTCTGGGATCTGAACCAGCAACCATCCGATCACGCACACCACTCCCTTACTTCACAGAGCAATGTTGCACACTGTCCTGTCTGGATATTTAGTAGATATTCAGTGCAGCGTTTCACCTGTTTGTCGTGCCAACCATGCTGTCCATCGGTAGGTGCAAACTACCTCGCGTTTGGGCTGGAGGTTATCGGATCACGACTCATACGACCTCATCCACCTGTTTGTCAGTCCCGACACGGGTTTGAAACTAACGCCTAGCTGGGTATTATAGCACATGCTGTGATGGTTCCCATGGCCAGTCAAACCCCCCCCCCCCCCCCCCCGACATCTCTGAAAGGAGAATGCTATACATAGACCGCTCCTGGCTGGTCCAGTCACGCGGTTATGAATGAGGAACACGCTCTTCCCTGGAACATGAAGCATAGCCCACCTAGCTCGGCCAAAGTTGTCCTGCTCCTCCTCTCATCTGCTGTCTGTCTGGCAGGAGTTGACTGGTCCTTTTTATCATACTGCTCACCAGCTCAGCGGTACCAGTGCCACTGGAGCCCATTTCCTGCCAGCCTGGATCTGTGCCTCCATAAAGTAGCTGAGAAAATGTAGTGTTGGGGGATGAACCTCATTCCTGAACTTTGGTGACCCTGGTCAGAACTGCAAGTCCCTCCCCCCTTCTCCAGGGTGAAACGACCCACCAATCAGCTGCGGGGGTGACTCCCCGGTCCCAGTTTGCATGTCAATAGACCAGCTGATGGTTTAAAATCCCAAAGTGATCGTTGATGCTTCATTGAGCGCCTGCAGCTTCAGCGCTAGACCGTTTCAGTTAAAATGCACCGTTGGGGAGATGTTCTGGCTCCACGCCCGGGGCTGGACTGAAAAGCAAAGCTGTAGTGGGGGAGAGAGAACATCATCAGGAGCACCTGGCCAGATGGAGCCTGAGAATCCCGGGAATGTCCTACATCCTCTGAAAGAACTGCATCCAAGCACTGCATCCAAGCACTGCATCCAAGCACTGCACCAGCTGGAGGACTGAGGGGCCACACAAGCAGTTCTGTGTGCACATCCTGCTCATCTGCTCTCAGGATTCATTTATATATACTGGTTCTGTACAGCCGGGTTATTAATTATTTCTCTATTGTTGTTTCGCACAGCTGCAGCGTGATTCTCATCACGCAATATTTAGGTAATACTATTGTCTGTTGTACCGAGAGTCGTTTGCTTGTTTAGTGTTTTATTCTTTTAAGTTCCTGTGACTGCACTATGATACCATGCCAACTCGTGCAAAAGTCTTAGGCAACCAAAGGAAATCATGTTTAAATGATCTTCCTGCTGGTATAAAAGTACGCTTTTGTCCATTGAAGTGTGTCAGCTTAGCCATTTCAAAACCTCCCCTGAAGTCACCTCAGTATTGGCAGCGACTGTCCAATACACCACGTTCAGGTAAGAGAAACTCCCTGAGGTCAATTTTCTAATTCAGTTAATGAATTAAATGAGCTGTTTGTGAAATTAAATAAGTAAATAGAACGGCTGGGTGCCCCTGAGGAGCGGTTTGGGAACTGAAGCTATCAGGAACATTTTGGAGAACACAAAAAAATTCTTACACACACACACACACACATATAATTTAAAAAAAATTTGTTACTGTTTATATATTTCAACGTTTAAATGTTTTTTTTCCTTAATAAATACACATTTATTACATACATAAATAGCTTTAAACAAAATTTTCTTTGGCTGCCTAAGACTTTTCCACAGCACTGTATGTAGTTAGTGATAATAAAACTGATTCTGAGAATTGATTCAGATGCTGAAGGCCATCGAGGTGTCAGTGCAGATCACTGCTCTTCACGTCTCACTGCGGTGAAGAGGCGGAACACGGAAACCAGAAAAGCCGGACGCATCAAACGGCAACCTTGCCGCGAGCCACACTCCAAAGCGGTAAAAGGCTGTTTAACACTAAAATGTCCTCAGGGGAAACAGCGAACCAGCCCACCCACGGCCCATCTCTCCACTACCCCCCCCCCCACCATCGACAATCATGCCATTAGCTGGGGGAGGCACTTAATCTGCGTTGGCTTGGTAAAACTCATCCATCAGACGGATCGAAATTTTCACTAAGCACCTAAATGTGAGTATAGCCATCAGTGACCTGCAGCGTGCGCCAGGGGGGTTAATTAAGGACCTGCACTGGGGGGCCATGCCCCCGATAGGCCCCACCCCCACAAGCAGGCTCCACCCCCTGCAGGTCCCACTCTTCCCACTGGCCCCCTGGTGCTTTGGAACAGATGAATATTGTTTAGGTAAATAACCCTCTGGGTACTGACCGTGTCTGCCGCTTGTTAGCTTCAGATGGGGCCGGTGACTGAGCCAATTCAAGACACAGGGTGCTCCAGAGAGCGATGCCCATGTGACACCAGCATCAGAGAGACAGCCCAAGATGCACAGGACACAGGAAGATAACCAATCAGATTGAAGAGGAGGCGGGATCAACCGCTCAGATGCCTCAGCCCCACCTCCTCTAGTTGCTTGGACCAACCTCCTCTACAATTTGATTGGTTACCCCTCTGAACCAATCATCTTTCCTTCTGCCCTCAGAACATTTTTGTGCAAGTAAAACTCCCATGAGTATTTCATCCTCCTCCTGTAGTTTAATCAAAACTGCCCCCCCATTCTGTACCCCTCCCTCCCTGTCCCGCCATCACTCTGATTGCAGGATGTTTTACATGCCGATCGGTTAGCTTTCAACATAAAAGTACAATTTACTTTATTCATGATTAGCATTTAATAACTGTCAGATATGACAAATGCTGGGAGTTACAAATGAGAGTTGGGGTCTTTGCCGTTTCGCCAGATGGATCCTATATTGTCCGTCATCTGTGCAGAGAGGCACTTTATATAGATAAAGTTACAAATTGATGGTTTTTATAAATACTGACGCGTGATCTTCCTGGCAGAACCGGGAATATCGCTTTAATATCTGTGATTCCTGGCACCCAGGCGGCTCCGTCTATCAGTTGCAACACATCACTCAGCCAAGGGGGCGCTGTCCTGCCTCCCCAGGAGCCCCCACATCTGCCTCCTCGTACTCCCTGTGGACGTCCAGCGGGCCGTACAGCTCTTCCAGGGTCTCCAGCACCCCCTGCTGGATGGAGTCCACCTGCACGGTCGGGCAGTACTCGTCCAGGCTGGATCTGTCCAACATGTGGAAAATCTCAGGAACACCGGGAACACTCCGGAATGCAGGATCGAGCAGGTGGGAGCGTCACAGCCTATTCTCAGTCTGACACGCGGAAAAATGTCAGAACCATACAAATAACAAATCCAGCCAACCGTTTTAAAAGCTAAAACCATTCACTTTAACTATCCCCAAGCAATTATGTTTAAAACTCTTCTCTGACTGTGTTCTCATCTTTGGGGAAATAACAATGGCCACAGTGATTATTTGTGAGATTTGGGTGCTTTTTAAAAACTGTAGTTTCAGTGGTAAATAATTACTGGCAGGAACATGTGGCTCTAAACACAGAGTTTCACATACTCCTGTCATTGTGGGGACTCTCCATGCCAAGTCTTTTTTTTTTTTTATTACATTCACTGGTTTTTTAAAAAATTGAGTCTTACAATATGACACACACGCACACACACGCACACACACACAGATATACACAGACAGACACACACACACAGATATATACACAGACACACACACACAGATATACACAGACACACACACAGATATACACACACACGCACACAGACATACACAGACAGACACACACACACACACACACACACACACAGATATATACACACACACACACAAACACAGATATACACAGACAGACACACAGAGATATACACAGACACACACACACTCCCAGTGTGACGTTACAGTGCCACCCAGCCTACACACATAACATACACATTATTTACTGAAACGTGAGGCGGGGGGCGTGAAATGCCAGATGGCCCACGGAGGGAGGGACTGCGACGCGGCACTGGCTACCCAGCTACCTTTCTACCTTTCTGCTGGATGCTTTCAGGAAGAAAATAAAAGAAATTACAGCATGACCTTTAAGAAGCAGAAAGAAAATCACTGGCAGAAAAATACATTTGTGTGAAGTGGGGCTCTAAACACACAGGATGCAGAGCCAGTTTGTGGCAGGTACACACCCCCCCCCAAAAAAAAAAATCTCATACTCTTAATCTTATTTTCTTGCTAACAAGCTAACAGGCTAACGCCTCTGGGCCCGCCAAACCATGTGACAAACCCAGACGTCCACCAGGCCCTCACCTCCGCGTATCGCATGAGACACGCGTGTGCTGGGTACAGCGAGCCGGAAAGCCTTTAAGGAGGGTGTAGTGTCCGGGTTCGAGGGCCAGGTAGCGACAGGGGAGGTACCTTCACGGTGCAGAATGTCACATGGCGACGCTAAACCAGAATCCACCTCGGCTCTGGGGTTTTTATTTTTATCTGGTCTTGTTATTTTCTGCTGGGCTGCATTTCTGCTGTTGCGTGAGACACACACACACACACACACACAAGTACAGCCACATACACACACACACGCACACACAAAGACACACACACACACACACACACACAGCCACATACACACACACACACACAGACAGACAAACAGACAGACAGACAGACAGACAGACAGACAGACGCCCCCAGACGTAAAAGCACACCCCCTCACACAAATACCCGAGACCCACCACTCTTCACACCAGTCAAACCAGAACACCCACAGCTCAGAGGAGGCCTCTTACCTGGACATGGTGACCAGTGTGGGCTTGGGAATCCCCTGGAGGAGGAGGCGCACAGCCCCCACGAGCTGACGGACCTCCTGCAGGTCGCTGACGTGGTGAGGAAGCTCCGAGTGGTCGCACGTCAGACCGGCTTGGTGGACCTGGGGGGGGGGGGGGTCAGCAGTCATGTGACAGCCACAGCACACCCCCCAGCAATGACTACATGGAGCGGAACTTACTGTACGCACAGTTCTGTGCAAAAGTCTTAGGCAGTCAAAGAAAATGTTTAAAGTTATTTATAGGGGTAGTCAATGTATTTCTGTTCAGGAAAAAAAAAAAAAAATCAGTTCCCAAACCTCTCCTCAGGGGCATCGCAGCCATTCCATGTATTTGGTAAATTTCACCACTAGCTCAATTCATTAATTAACTTAGCTCATTAATTAACATTACTTAAATAACTCAATGAGAAGGATTAGCCAAACAGAAAGAGGTAGCATTCAAGTCAAAAACTACACGGGCGGTTGGATGGTTACTGGAAATACTGGGGTGATATTAGGAGGTTTGAAATGGCTACGTTGACACACTCTGACAGACACAATATCACGGTCTTACACCAACATAAAGATTGTTAATCTGACATACTTTACAGACACTGATATGAAGATCATATAAACATCATTTTCTTTGCCTGCGTCAGACTGTTGCACAGTACTGTACATTCAGCGCATCCCAGAAGCACAAAGGTCCATTAGGAGGAATGGGCTCCTTGCCATTTCGTAATCGGGGGTCCCCGTCCGCGCTCGCAGACTCTGCACCAGCCTGGCGATGCCTTTCATCCTGCACACACAGACACAGCGTAATGGTTCGCGGAAACCCCGCTCCCTCAGCCCTCCAGCGGTTTCCAGGGAAACGTGCCCGAAGGGTCCAAAATTCACACATCACAGCAAAAGCTATAACTACGTATAAACAGTAAAAAAAAGAAAAAAAAAACACACATAGCGTGTCAATTAGATGCTGTTTCTGCAGCAAGCAAAAGGGTCAGCCGGCTCACTAGGGGGCGCTCTCAGCTTACCCTGGGCTCGCTGCCCAGCGCGCCACGGTTTCCTCGCCGTCGTCCTCGATGAAATCGGCGAAGGCGGCCTCCAGGGTCTCCAGCTGGCGGACACGCCTCTCCACGCAGTCCATGATCATCTCCTGGGCCGGAGAAACGCGCGGAGAGACGTGGGTGGACGTGAGGGGCCACACTGGGAAGCGGTGCCAGGTGGGGCGGGGCCTTACTCTACCTCATCAGCGTCTTCATGGGGCTTCTGAAAGCTGTAGAGCTCCTTCAGAAGCTCATACTCCTCCTGCAGAAGACAAGTGGGCAGGGTCACCTACGGGATCTTCACAGAGCTACAGAACCAGGCAACTGACTGGGAAATCTGCAGACTGTGCTGCAGATTCTCTCTCCCACCAGGACCAGAACTGGGGAACCCTGCTCTATTCTGCTAGCATAGGCTGGCAGATATACATACCGATCAAAAGTTTTTGCACATCACAAGTTTTTATCACTTTTCTATTTATTTCTTAAACTGCAGATTTCTTATTCTTGTGAAGCATTGGAAAGTTGGGTGAACAACTATACTTGAAAATATAAGTCAATTAAAACAAGTTTCCTTTATGTAACAGTGCGTGTCTGACATACTATTAACTGGTTGTGTGTGATGGCACAGTCAAATTATAGGTTTATAATGTTTATGTTCTTCAACTTTAAACACACTAGTTAACTTTCCCCCCAAGAAACAGAGCAATATTTAATGTCCCATGTAGAAAAAATGCCTCGAATTTTCTCTGCTGTCATAACCGCCAGAGGAGGCTACTTTGATGAATCACAGATGACATTTTCTTGCTAATAAAGGTATTCAAAGGGTGAACATACTGTAAAACTGTTAGCAAAGAACATCGATTGTATATTTAGTAAATGTTAAGTGAGCAACATGCAAATGTAGAAAATGTCAATGTGTCCAAAAACCTTTGACTGGGAGTGTAAAGCTGTGGTCAGATCTAGCTGCCCTCATGAAACTTCTGATTTTGGGTAAACCTGCCTCTCTGGAATTTTCCGTTCTGTGCGACCTGATGCCATCACCCACTCAAATGTTACAGGCACTCTCCAACCCCCCC
>JAODJU010000081.1:6520889-6544017 GCA_026776725.1 Gnathonemus echidnorhynchus
AAGGCCGGGCCGTGAAAATAGTTTCTGATATTAAACCGGTCCGTGACAAAATAAAGGTTGGGGACCACTGCCCTAGACGGCTGCCTATCGGTTGACGGGCACTGCCTGGTGATGACATCATCTGACAGGTCTGCGCGCTGCTGTTTGATTGGTGGAACTCTGTTAGAGTGGCTAATTAATTATTAATATTATAATTAATTAAATATCTGGCTAGATAAGGCTGACGAGCATCTCTAAGAACAGTGGATGTGGCATTTAAGGAACCGCCAGTCCAGACCAGGCCCTCGGTGGTACTGTCAGGAATGAATAATTCTTCCAGGGTACCATTTCCTCACGGCTGCATATTAATACCCGTGACTTCACGCATTATGCGATATGGAGCCAATCAGAGGACAGCGTGAGCGAAACCGCTGTTCAATCCGAAGGAAAATGCTCCAGACGGACGTCTGAGGAGTCGCCCGGCGGGCCTGCGTAAGCGTGTATCCCACGACCAAAGGAGCCCGGCCCTCGATTCCCGAAATACCAGGGGCAGGACGTCACTGTCCGACGCTCGCCAGCACGCCCCGGAGGAGGGAATCGCTTTGTGACCCCCGTGATGGAGCGACACGCAGGGGGGTGCTTTGTAAAGGGCAGCGTACCTCCGCAGTCTGGTAGCTTCTCTGAAGTGCCAGCCGGCCTCGTTCGGTGCCCGCCAGGAGAAACTGCTGAGGAGACGGGCGCTCCGGACGACAAAGCGGGCGCTCTTTGTAGAGCGGAGAGCTAAGGAGCGAGTTTGACAGCAGATTTAAACCCCGCAGGAGAGGAAAGCATGTGGCGTCCCTTCGTGTAGCCCTCACCGAAGACAAGCACCACGTCTGGTGTCTAATCTCCAGAGGAAAAGCTCGACTTTTTCATTATGTGTGATATAAATTGAAAATTCAGCCCACATACTGAGGCGCTGAGGCTTACACGCTAACGGGGTGAAGGTTTGTGAAGCCCGCGTGTCTGTGCTAATCTCCACCTCTCCCCGTCTCTGCCACGCTTCACTTTGATAAGGTGCTGTACCTGCACCCGCATGTGCGTGCTTGACAATTGCTCCGACGGATTCCTTAAGGATAATGTGAGTTTGTCGCAAAACGCTTGACAGTGATGGACAAAGAAACACGGGAATATGCTGGGACTCATTCAGGGAGCAGTACATCTGTGTCTACGGCACTCACCAGAAGTGCTCTTATTTACAGTACTGTGTAAAAATCTTAATCAGTCAAAGAATAGAGATATTTATCTGCTCAGAAATGAAACCACAATTTAACATTAGAACAGAGACAACTTAAGAATAACACAATAAAAACCTTGTTGGATGGCTAGATGAAAACCACTTCAGTTCTCAAACCTCTCCTCAGGGGAATCTCAGCTATTCCATGTACCCCTTAAATTTCACAAACGGCTCAATTAATTAACTTAATTGGTTAAATAACTCTTTAGCCAAACATGGTGTGCCAGTGATCGAGTCAAAAAATGCATGGGTGCACTGGATGGTTACTGGAAATTCTGGGGTGACTTTAGGAGTGGTTCTGAATCGGCTAAGCTGACACACTTTGACAGACGTAATATCGTAGTTTCACACCGACATGAAAATAATTTTAAAATCACTTCCTTTGACTGCCGAAGACTTTTGCACAGTACTGTATAAAAGAACTATCCATAAAATGAAACAGCAAGAAGTGTAGAAAGTCTTTGTGAAGGATTGAAATGAGGCAGGTCAAGGCATATGAGGATGACATACTTCTGGATCCATTTGACGATCTGTTTAGGTGCTGGAGAGTGCAGGTTCCTAATGTTCTGTAAAGTCAAACTTCATTCAAAGCGTGTTTACAAGAATGACTTGAAAATCTTTTGAAAGAAAGTTATGAAGGGCCCTCTTGTGTACGACATTGTGTTAAAAAATATGTATGTAACCTACATGTTGGTAGACTCACTTAAAACCCCCATTGGTTCTGAGAGTTTTTGTCGTGCAGATCGATGACACATGCTGTCTAGTAGCAAACAAACATCGGTAATATTTGTCACGGAAAAAACTTCCGTGGAGTGACTGTTGAAAGTAAAACATACAGGACAGTTTCTGTAAATTCTTGGAAATATTCTTCATATATTCCTTACAGTCCAGGAGGGAACGTACCCCAGGGCACATCCTGTAAGATTGTTTGCATTTCGTTTGCATTTTAATGAATAGTCGAGTGTGTAAACGTTGCTTCAGGCAATGTTTTAATCTTCATCTTCACAGAATGTTTATTAAACGATCGACTTATCCGCCTGCCCGGAAGGTTCCGGTACACATGAGTGCTTGCGTGCAAGGGATTATTCTTGTTACACTCGCTTACTCCAGTCCTCTGAGCTCAGGACCAGCTGTCGCACCGGTGATGTTTCTGCAATGCAAGTGAGAGCGGTTCACCCGTGTCCTTCAGACCCAGGGTTAGAGAAGAAAGGAGTGGACGACGAAGCCTGGGATCGCCATTGTGCGGAGAGAGTCGACGTTGCAGCTCACGGCTTCGTGAAGATGCCCCATGGATGTGTAGACACTGGACAGGTGATACGTAACCCCGGGATGCGAGACCCAAACCAGCCTGCATACTAAATATTTTCCTGCAACACATGCTGTCAAATAAAGAGCAGGGCTGTTGCATATTCCCGAATGATTATGTATGACTGTCTGTACTGTGAAATTGAGGTAGGACAATGACAGCGGAAGAAATATGTGCGACGCACATAGGGTTTGGTAAGTTTGACTGGGGCATCCTGCAAACAAAAAAGAATAAACCAAAATAGATGCTGGATGCTGTGTTTTGTGCAAAACCCCCTTTTCTAGCACTTAGACATGGATGCTCAGGTCAAGCCTGGCCTTTTAATATTTAATTTAATCTCCCTTCCAGTAACATACAATACTTTACAAAACATACTACACAGAGTACCTAAAATGGTTGGGTGATGGATGGCAACTGTTTTTTAGGGGGGTCAGTATCCAAGGAGTTTTCTTTGAAATTAGGGGCACCCCCCCCCCCCCCACTGATGTAGGATAGGGTCACAGTACATAGCTAATGATTCTTTTGATTCCAGCTGTAACAAGGCCACCCATGGAAGGTTGTATTTTATTTATTTAGCAGATGCATTTTCTTGAACAGAAGGCAGCATCAGACGGTCCCTGGGGAAATTGCCTTGCTTAAGGGCCCAATGTAAAATCGCTCGCTCTACTTACAGAAAAATCTTCTGAGTGCAGAAGGAAAAAATGATTGGTTCAGAGAGATAACCAATCAGATTGTAGTGGAGGTGGGTCCAAGAAACTAGAGAAGGCGGGACCAAGACTTCTGATTGGATGCATTAGCTGCAAAATCCCTCTGTTAAGTATAGGATTCAAGCCAGCAATCTTCCAATCAAAGACACAGCATCCCAGCCCTCTGAGCCAATGCCACCCCTAGATATACGCAGAGACTTAAGCTGGCTGGGATTATCTTACCCTCTCATGCATTTCCACAGATCCACCTGTCCTCTTTGAGGCTAGATGCTATCTGAGGAAGCAGAGGGTATCAAGAGGTCTACACCATGGACTCAATGCCAGTCCATCACAGAGCGGCCACAAAGACACACCCAGTAAAGGCAAGACGGAGACACTGATCCACTTAACCAAACACTGTGCTCCTGAAGGGAAGCAGAAGACCAAGGAGAAACCCCCCGCAAGTGGTAACAGAATAAGGGCAGGAGGTCTGGAGGAGTGTCGGCACAATGCTGCCCCCATAATAAATCCCAGCCCCCTCCCCTTTCTGGTCTACTGCATCTTTACAACTATGTTATAATTCATCGGTGAGCTACGGCTCCCACAACAGCATTGATTAATGTACACTGTGGCTGGTCAGGTGATTGTCTTGTTCAAACCACCATCTGACATCAGAGTAATGCAATTTATACTGATGTGGAGATGGCTAAGAAACACCTTTGAGGAGGTTAAAATGCTAGCGAACAAATTCCCCTGGTAGATCAGCGTGTAAAAGTAATGGATCATCCAGAGCTTCAACTACATCAAGCTACTTGAAGACCAAAGATGAAGGCTCATTTCAGGCACTCAACAATCTTGGGTAAGCAAAGACCTTGTATTCAATCAGTGGGTGGACTCCTTAGCTACCTGAGGATTTTTCTTCTTTCTTTGAGGCAGTGTAGGGTTGGGGCTTCCTGGTAATGAGGACAAAGTGAAAATGAAAGAAGGTCAAGCCATCAGCTCCGGATGGAGATGACACATCCTACAACTCCTGAACTGTAACACCGATGTTCAGATAGATGCCATCAATCACGTTCTTCAGTGACCCATAAAGGAGAACACGGGACAACATGGAGCACGTCAAAAAGCTGAAACGAGGCTGTCCTGAATCAAATACCAGCTGACCTCGAAGAAGGTGGAACAGAGCTTCTGAACTACATAATTCTAAACATCACTATGCTAGAGTTGTAGCACTGTACTTGAAGCTGTCATCTATAATGCATTATAGATACCCTCATAATGCATTATAACGGTGGGTAAAAGCATTAAGGATGATTTGAACTGCATTATAAAGGTATCTATAGTGCATTATAGATGAGGGCTTCATAAAGCATTCATAATGCATTATAAACATGGCTATAATGTGCTATGCCTTTTGGTAAATATTTATAGCCATGTTTATAATGCTTTATGAAAGCATTACAATGTGTTATGAATGTGTTCATAGATTTTTATAGACATGGCATTCGTAGAAAGTGTTACCGTTATAACACATGCATTTTTAAAAAGAGAAGACTACACACCTGAATCTCTCTTATATCAGGTGGTGAAATACTCATATACACATAGATCAGACACCTTTATCATTATTGACTGGTAGGGGAAATGATTCGCAAATTGTGCGCCTTTTCCCCACTTAAAGGCACATATTAAAGCTTCAAGACAACCAGCTTCTGTAAACTATTGCAACCTGATTTTTTGACCTGATTCTGTCAAAAAAGAAGAAAAAAAACGTATCCTAGGTAATTTCTTCACGCCGGTGTTACTTCTGGCGACGTGTTGACGACTGTTCACAGTAGCCGTGGGTGTAAAAACCAAAGCACTTTAGGGTTCAGTCAAGGGCTAAGGATGTTTTTGTGACCATTCTCCAGCTAAGATCCTAAATGGAATGCATGAATGCTCATAACTCCATCCTAGACAATGCCATTATTGTGCAAAATATATACATTTTTAAGTTTACTATTCTCTGGTTAATTTGCATATTTATTACTGAGTGTTTACTCATTCATATTGCACTGTTTTGTCCTGCAGTGTCTTGCCTTTTATTACACTGCTGTCTGTCCTGTATTGCACTGCTTTTTTGTCCTGTATTGCACTGATTTTTTGTCCTGTATTGCACTGCTGTTTGTTCAGTATTGCACTGCTGTCTGTCCTGTATTTCATTGCTGATTGTCCTGAATTGCATTGCTGTCTCTCCTGTATTGCACTGCTGTTTTGTCCTGTATTGCACTGCTGTCTGGCCTGTATTGCACTGCTGTCTGGCCTGCATTGCACTGCTGTCTGTCCTGTATTGCACTGCTGTTTGTTCAGTATTGCACTGCTGTTTTGACCTGTATTGCATTGCTGATTGTCCTGAATTGCATTGCTGTCTCTCCTGTATTGCACTGCTGTCTGTCCTGTATTGCACTGCTTTTTGTTTTGTATTGCACTGCTGTCTGTCCTGTATTGCACTGCTGTCTGTCCTGTATTACACTGCTTTCTATCCTGTATTGCACTGCTGTCTGGCCTGTATTGCACTGCTGTCTGTCCTGTATTACACTGCTTTCTATCCTGTATTGCACTACTGTTTGTCCTGTGTCACATTGCTGTCTGTCCTATTGTCCCCCCCCATGCACTTGTCCCCTCCCCTGCAACTATCGCATAAGAATTTCACCGTGTTCCTTCCAACACGTGACGATAAAAATTTCAAATATACAAGTATGTAGGTGTTGTTGCTGGACGTGACCACTGGATGAGGGTCGGCGAGCATAAGTCCAGGCGGTCAGATGATGTAGGTGAGGAGATCCCGAGGTCACTGCACACGACCAGTGTCGGGATCGTCTAAAGACGAGGGGAGCGAGAAGGGTGTGAATGAGGTGAGGGGGACTGAAAGGGAAATAAAAAGAAGTTGAAATGGAAGGAAAAGAAGGGATTTTCACTGCTGGCAGAGCAGTGGCACAGCGGACGTGATTGGCCAACTCCAGCCACGCGTAGATGTAGGTGCATCACTGCGTCCCTGTGCTGCCCAGCTGTCCAGCAGCACACTGGGCCTGAAGTTTTGACAGGTGGCTGCTGATCGCAGTGTCCGCCGCTTGGAATGTCCCAGGGGGTGTCGTTGTGACAGGATACAAACTTCTGGGTCTCTGTTTGAAAACCGAACCACACACTGGTCTGTCCCTAAGGAGACGTGGTTGATAAGGAGCCTTAAATTCATAGACTTCTCTCTCCTGCTTGGTCACCTTCTCCACCTCAGAGCAGACATTCAGGCTGAAATTTCAATATGGCCAAAGTTGTGCTCAAGGTGAATGAGAAAAAGAGCTTTTTTTGGAAATAGGACAATATGGGTATAGATCTTCTCACTTCCAAGCACATCCACGTAGTCTGGATAGAATCTTTACTATAACCTAGGGTGTAGCTAGAAATTCTGAACCCCCCTGGCACAAGGTTAACTTGGGCCCTGGGAGATTTTGTTGACTGGATGGGGGTCCCTCTCAGTAGATTTTGCTGATCAGGTCCCCGACGTGGGTGGTGTGGTGGCTCAGTGGTTTGCACTATTGCCTCACACCTCTGGGACCTGAGTTTCTCTGCCATGGTTTGCATGTTTTCCTTGTGTCGTCATGGGGTTTCCTCTAGGTACTCTGCTTTCCCATCGCTGTCCAAAAACATGCGGAGGTGAATTGGTGTTACCAATTGCCTGTAGGTGCACATGTGTGAGTGACTGGTGCATAGGTGTGCACTGCGATGGGTTGTTAGCCCATCCTGGGTTATTCTCTGCCTTGTGCCCATAGGCTCCAGACACCCTTATGAACTTGAATAAGACAGAGTGGTTACAAAAATAATTCGATATCTAGATAGATGGATGGATGGAGGCCCCCAACATGGGACTTTGGGGCCCCTATGAAGTGCTCTGAATCCTCCAGAGTATCTATACCCCTCCGACACCCCTACCATGCACATGCCATGCAGGCATCATTCGAGACACTATCACATAACTGATATCAAAGGTCCATCCACATGTCCGGGTTTGAAGCAGTTATCTGACAAGATCCAGGTGCTTGACCTGTCTGGCCAAACGCTCGCCCCACATCTACGCTCCCTAAGCTGCCAAATTTCTTGCCTGGATAGTTTTATTAGAGTTTCCGCCCCCTCGCAATTCCTAGCTTTGTGCTTGATGTCAGTATAATGGAGCGACGTATCGTTCCGGCTCCGCCAGCCAAGGCCCTGCTACCCCGGAAAAAGCCTGTCATTAGACTGGCTATTAACCTTACAACGCCCTCTGGAGGCAGGAGGTCACAGGGGCGTCCATGGGATGTGAGCGGCTTCCCCCCAAGGCCACCGCTGGCTTTGGCTCCAGGAAAGCGGCGCTGCGTCGAAAATTAATGCCAGCCATTTTCATAAATGGACCGTTTTTTTCCCCCTTGGTAATGGAGCATGATTTTAGAGGTCCCATTGGAGAGGGGTGACGTATTGAGCACACACACCTGGGGGATATTTATCCTGCTGCACCTTTCGCTTTTCAGAGGCAGCCATATTTTGTCTTAAACGTGCTGTGCTTTGTGCTTATGAGGATACCAATGTGTGGGAGTCTAGTTAAACTTTGTTTAATTTTTTTTTTTTTACCAATAATTAGTCCTGTTCCTTGGCTTTATCTACGGAAGCTCCTGAACTTACAGCTTTGCATTTGCGCTTCTTTCATGCAGGTCACCTAGATGTCCATGTTAGCTGGCACTGTGCTAGCACACGTTAGCTGGCAGTTTTTGCTAAGGAAATTAAGGCAATTAGGGCAGAATTTGGAGTTCATGGTATGGAAAGGAAGATGCAATTATTTATCAATATTAATGCATTGAAACCTTTAACTTTTAGCAAAAGCTATATTCGTGGCCAAAACCACAATTACGGCACATATTGGACTATAGAGTTCCTAAAAGTAGCTACATCAAGTGTTGGGGTACTTTGCAAAACCTACAGATTACTTTCAGGTTAATAAAACTGTAACATATGTGAAAATGCGTGTGCATGTGTGCGCAGACTTGTCTCGAATAGAAAATCTCTCTTCAGCCAGCTGACCAAAGTTGGCAACCCTGTGTTAGCCAGCAATGTTTTAGCATACATGTTAGCTGGTGATGTGTTACTACGCATGTTATCTGGTGGCGGTATAGCATACATTGTTACCTGGCGGCAGCTGTTCATGCATGTTAGCTGGCGGTGTGTTAGCATGCATATTAGCTGGCGGTGTGTTAGCATGCACGTTAGCTGGTGGCAGCTGTGCATGCATGTTAGCTGGCGGTGTGTTAGCATGCATGTTAGCTGGTGGCAGCTGTGCATGCATGTTAGCTGGCGGTGTGTTAGCATGCATATTAGCTGGCGGTGTGTTAGCATGCATGTTAGCTGGTGGCAGCTGTGCATGCATGTTAGCTGGCTGTGTGTTAGCATGCATATTAGTTGGCTGTGTGTTAGCATGCATATTAGCTGGTGGTGTGTTATGCATGTTAGCTGGTGGCAGCTGTGCATGCTTGTTGCTGGCTGTGTGTTAGCATGCATATTAGCTGGCGATGTGTTAGCATGCATGTTAGAGCTGTATCTGTCACTTTGCCTGTTCTCTCTATTTATTTATTGTACCTCAACTCTTCCTTTGCATACAACAGGGTCATAATGTAACCATGTAACCATGGTGATAAGTCGGTGCACAGAAATGGAGAAAACATACGTGTTTCGTGTCGGAAGACGTGGGAAACATGGTCTTAAGCGGACTAAGGGGTGATTGGACATGTGGGGCGGTGGGTCCTTGTTTACTTAAGGAAAAATGACAAACACAGATTTTGAGCGGCTCGTGTGGGGCTGATGGGACGTGAGAGTGTCCCTCTCACACTGCAGTCAGACTGTTTAGCAGACACAAGCATTTCTGCAGCTAATCCGGGGTCACCGAGTGGACAATGCTAGTCGAGGGGTTAAGCACTGAAAGTGATGAGTCTTACTTTGGTGGGCCTCATTCGCATCGCATTTTCTCCAGAAGTGTAACTGCAGGAAAGTCTTTAGAAATGATACGTATACCTCCTTTAGCCCTTTTGTTTCCTTTCGGAGGGATGACTGCACAAAGAAGACTGAACAGGCTGAATTTCCCTTCATGGTCGACGTTCCTGTAATTTATCTGTTCATCTGCTTATTTATGTTACATTTTTCTTTGTAATTGATTTTGTTTTTCCTAAGGAAATTACGGCAATTAGGGCAGAATTTGTAGTTCCTGGCATGGAAGGGAAGATGCAATTATTTATCAATATTAATACATCGAAACCTTTAACTTTTAGCAAAAGCTATATTCGTGGCCAAAACCACAATCACCGCACATTGTGGATTATAGAGTTTACTGTCATTTTTATGCAAATGAGCTACCTACCCATGTGACTGAGTCGTGGCTGTCTGCGCAGGTGACCTGTTTGTTAGAAATCCATCTATCAGCATGGCAGCGTTTTTGCCGGTTCCGGCACGGCCTGGTAGGAGTGGAAGACGCTGAGATGCTGCTGAATGCAGCCTTGCGGGTCAGAGCCTCCATCCCGCTAGGAGCCACTGGTATCAGTAGGTTTGGTAATGGCTTCCCTCTTCACGACTCGCTGTGCGATGAGACAGATTAAGGACGAGTTCATCTCCTTCCCGGCAATCTCAGGGGAGTCCTATCTTCCTTATGTATTATTGTTGCGAGCATAACTGAACATCCGATAACTATCTCAGTGGCTTCCATGCCCCCTTTTCTATTGGCTCCTGACCTTCTATAGCCCTAACTACCCACACTGTCTACGTGAATCCATCTGTGACACTGCTGTTGCTAAACGTCGTGTTCTATGACAGTTAGGCTGGGCGCTGTATAAAGATGAATAGACTTTAGGACGTTCTGCAGAATTACAGTGTTACATGGTGCCTCTGATCCCATCCACGCTGTTCCTGGTGCCGGCTCCCGCCCACCCCGTCCAGCGAAGGACCTTGAAGATGGATGGCCGCATCAAACCCCACGGCTTTCATAAGCGCTGTAATTCGTGACCACTTCTCAGTGCTGTATTCTCCTCTCGCCTATCCAGACAGGACCACATTGATTAGCAGGCTGTCCTGGAAATAATGGACAGAGAGACACCCTGGTCCATCACAGGCAAGGATAAGAGGAAGAATACGAGAACTACCTGCAGGCTAGGCTAGGAGATGTTTAATCAATCAATCAATCAATCAATCAATCAATCAATCAATCAATCTATCTATCTATCTATCTATCTATCTATCTATCTATCTATCTAATCTCTTCTCATTATTATTATTATTATTATTATTATTATTATTTACTAATATAATAAATTATTGTAATTTCCATAAATCAAGAAATGCAGGTTTTTAAGCTTTAAAATGTCTTTGTTCTTGTATAGTTTTTAAGCATTTCTTTCGACTTAAACTGAATGTTATTCTCTGTTTTATCTAAATAAAGCACAAATGTAGCCTGTAGTGGCTACTGAGCCAAGGAAAATACAGCATTCGAAGGTGAAGGACTCGACTGTCCTTGCCCCCCCCCCCCCCCACTCCCCTAGTAGGGAGTAAAGAGAGTATTAATCTTTGCTCCATTCACCGGCACTCGAAAGAGTTCATGTGCTTGGTTCACGTGTGCGGGCGGAGCGGCATTGACACTACTGTTTGGGCCTTTCACACATCAAATGAAAAGCGTGCCTTGGAAATGGCTACCCTGTGATCAGAGTTCATCGAGCGGAATCAAAAAGAATACTTCAATTTGGAGCGGCCCATGTGTCGCCATGGATACACGTCCTCGGCGAGCGCTTCAGCGTGAGGGGCCTTAGGGCTGACGGTTGATGTTTCCAGGCAGGCGCCCTGCGGACGGAGAAAACCGGAGGGAGAGAGAGCGGCAGCAGTGTCACCGAAGCCTGTCTGACACGCAGCTGCAGAGCACTTCGTAACGCCTGCATAATGACCTTCAGAAGATGATCTGCTCCACTTCTGAAAAGACCAAATGTAGGGCAGAACTTTCCGACGGCGGCCTTTGGGTCTAGTTAGAGGTGCATGGCTTGGTTCTAGGCAGTCCAACGCGACGGTGAGATCCGCGAGGTACACCAGTGTCCTTCATTCTTCTGGCTGGTGTTCTCTGCTCTTTATGAAATGACCAGTGCTCCATCGTGCTTTTTGAAATGAAACTGTATTTACCTTTTGTACAAGAAAGTCGGAATGTGTCTTCTGCATACCCTTTCTTAGAATTAAGAAACACACACATATACAAAGCAAAGCTTTGAGATCAAACCAGCGAACCTTCCGATCAGAAGCACAAAGGCGTAGCCCACTGAGCTAAACTGGGAAATACATTCAGCTGTATATTCCACACTGGATTAATTGCTGATGGGGGGGGCAGCATTTATCTTGTCAAAATGGGGATTGTCAGGAATTCACTTTTAGCAGACTGCTGGTTATCACTGCTCACTGACTGAGTGGTCCCAGTTCAGTTCATCGCATTCCCAGCTCAGACATTAGGACCATCAGTACCAATAACATTCCGCACTGGATGAACTTCCAGACAGCTTATGCCAAAAAGAGTTTATTTTGAAAGAAAAAATGGAAGGAAACAACTGCCAGCGTTTTTACCAGGCTCCCAGGGCTCCTCTTTAACTTCTAACTTCAGGTGGCTTCACATGTTTCCTACAACTTTAAATCTCTCCAGCAGCAAAATCGATATTAAATATGGCGTGTTTAAAACCCCTTGGAAATACACTGGGACACAGATGAAGAAAACATCTTCACTTGAAGGAAATGTTGAAACCCTCTACACCTCCCACGATAAGTGATCTACCTTTATTCTCTAGAAGGTTCAATCGGCAGACATACATCTGACCAAAACATAACAAGGAAAGAACTTCACTTACATCCTGGATAATATCGATGTTGGTGTTTTTTTTTCCAGTATACTTGATGCAATTATGTAATATTGTCGTGTCGAGCGGGGCACGGAGCGGGGAAGCAGCACAGGATCCAAAGAGATCGTGTGAACACGGGGTTTATTAGAAAGCACACAAGAAGGACTGATGTTAGACTTCAATGACCGGACTGGGGAAACACATTTTAACGCGAACTTAAATACACAGGACTAATGACAGCAACTCGAAACAGCTGGTAACACGGGGTTTCCACACGAGGTAGTGAGGGGGCGTGGCACACGGGAGGATCAGACGAGCGGGACATGACAAATATTATCAGAGGCTGGGCAATTAAAATCAAATCACAACTTGAAAGCATAACATATGTTAACATTTTGTTTATTTGGCAGGTCCTTTTATCCAAAGTGATATACAGTTGAGGGTCAGACAGTCCCTGGAGCAATTGGGTGGGTTAAGGGCCTTGCTCAGGAGCCCAACAGTGAAATTACTCCACTGACCATGGGATAAAACATATATACCTGAATGCATCTATAAAAAAAAAAAATCATGTTTAAAATGGTATGCTTTTTACAGCAGGCAGCTATTGCTGCAAGGGTTGAGAATTTAAAGGGTAAATTTAAACTGTGTTTTGCTTCACTTGGTAAAATTTGTACCGGACTGCAGCACTGAAGAGCTGGGAACTTTAATTGGGTTTGTTGGACTGAATCTCGGGTCGATAAGTGAAGCTGGAGAAAGTCGAGGTCTCTGACTCGAGGACAACAGGAGGATATAAAATGTCAGAAACCCACAACAGAAATGAAATATGAATGAAAAGCGGTTTGTATTACAAACTGGGACGGAACACAACATATCAATCAGATAAATTAGCAAACTCTTCAGAGGGAATCAGTGCTACGGGATGCAAACTTTAGTACAAACACCACCCAGGAAGGCAACACCTCTCCACCATGTGGATTGCTTTCTCCTTGCATATTCACCACTAACATCTCAATGTTATCAGATCTTTAACCCAAACTGAATATTAGATAAAAGATCACCTGAGCCAACAAAGACAAAATCCATTCTTTGTTGAATAAATGATGAAAGAAACATTGCACAACATTTCTTGAAAAAGTATCTGCTCCATCTCCTGAAGCTCTTCACAGTAGCTGCAACGTCGGTAACTATAACCCAGCGCTTCTTGTAGATGTCGATTGGTCTTGTACAACTTGGTAGAAGAATTCTGGCCCATTCCACTAATGAGTCTCATGAGAATTGCTTGGTATGTGCTTCAACTGAACGTGTCAAACTCGCTAACTTGCCGATTGCTAAGTGTCAGGATAAGTGATGGCCAAAACAGCGCTTCATGAACCATTTGCTGTATTTTCATACCCTACTAAATGGTGCTCTTGTTTTGGGGCAAACTTTGAGCCTTTTTTGAACGGAGAGCACCATCGGGAGCAGTGAGTAACAGCCACCACACGGACGGGCAAATAAACAGCACAAATACAATGGATTGCATTATGCGGAGGGGCACTTACAGCAACGGGGCTATAGACAGCCTATGAAAAGTAAATGGAAGTAAAATAAAATAAAAATAAAAAATGTTGCTGTGTTTTTTATGATAATTTGTAAAATATTTTTAGATTTCTATAATCTAAGACCTAATCTATATAATCTAAGTTTGATTCTTTTAGGTTTGAAAACCAGTTTGACTGATTCACTGAAAAGAACCGGTTCAAGAGAACATCATTATTGTTCACTTGGAGTTTTGTGTACAAGTAGTTCATACAGTGCTTTTCCCTCCGACCGCATATCCTACAAACACGCACAGACATTGCAGCAGCGAAAGACGAGGAGGCTTGCTTAACGGGGAAAAGAAGGCTATTTTATTAAGCCCTTAAAAGGACTAACACTGGCATTAAACAACCACCAAACCACTCTTAACAACGAAATGCAGGGAGGTCTGACCCCAGACAGTAAGGTACACACAGGGGTGTGTACTTTAGAAACACATGAGGATTGGACAGGGATCACATAAGACAAAAGCAAGGACGCACATCCAGAACACAACAAGTATCAAAAATAACATACCGGGGCCATTTATAATTTCCCAGCATGCTCCAGCACTACAATATCAAACGTGGAAACAGATTTGCTCTGTGATTTTACGCATTGTAGCAGGTCTGACTATATATACATAAACACATTCATACATACATATATCCATCCATCCATCCATCCATCCATCTTCTTACCACTTAACTTAATCAAGGTCACACGGAGGCCTAGAGCCTATCCCAGGCAGTACAGTGCCCAAGGCTGAGGTCACCCTGGATGGGATACCACTTCTTTGAAATACACCCATCTCAAAAGCCACCGAATTTACACTTTAGTGTTTTTTTAAACCTGTCTTCCATCTCAACAGAAAACTGGCAAATAGCCATAAAGAACAATAAATATTTTAATTAAAATAAACATAATTATGAAATAGTCTCAGGTTTGTGGATGTGGAAGCAATTTAAAAATGCATTTTCTTCACACTATATCCAATTCCCTGCCTGTCGAGAAGTTAATTGTTTATTATTTTCTAATTAGTCAGAACAGAATTACAATATGAATGAGAAATACAATGTTTGTTTGGTACTAGTATGATTTACAATTTATAGCAGCGTTGATTGGTTTTAATGAGATACAATATAGCTAAAATTTCAGACGATTGGAATTAATTAATGGCATAAGAAGCCAGTATAGCTTTTATTTTAATGGCATGGAAGGATAATAAACCCAACTGATAGCATTAGCTCACCGTTTGGGAAGGCCCAGACTCATGGTGCGGTCGCTAATAAGATGGCCAGGCCAACTGTCGCTAATCGGATCATATATTCAGGGAGCCTGAACCTTTATGGAGAGCTAAGTGCTCAGACGCCTGTTTAACAGTCTTCCCAGATAGCAAAACCGTACCAATAGGAGAGGGGTAACAAAAAATAGAAGCAACAGCTTGCAGTCAGCGACCGAGTGGAGTCTGTGGCTGTAGCCAGAGTCTCTACATTAGTCTTTCTCTCCCCCATTGTGTTAAGCCAGGCCCTCTGGAAAGAGGATCCACTTGGGGCAGTCAGTGTTCTCAACAGATACTTTAACCTAATCAATGAATTCATACATAGAAATCTTACATACGGAATATGCCCTGTATGTAAACCAAGTGAGGGCAGAATCACAGCACAGGTCTGGAATTCAGAAGTACCTCATCGTCATGGCGATGGAATCAGCCTGACAAACAGCGCTATGGTAACGACCCTTAAATGATTCAATGGACTGACAGGGATTAATGGAGCGGGAAGAAGGGTGAGCATCACCTGCTTTATATCCAAGGTCAATGGCCACCTGAAGTACCCCATTCCTGAATACCAGTATGGTCACACTCTCAACAGATCAATATCAGTGTTTCCCTTAAAGCACAAATACACGTCCCTTGAAAAATTGTAAAAATCCATCTGTGGTTCAATCCATCTTTCTTCTAACCCTGCATTCTGGTCAGGGTTACGGGGGCTGGAGTCTGTCCCAGGCAGCATAGGGCACAAGGCTGGTGTACATCCTGGATGAGATCCCACTGTGACATGCGTAAACTTAATTATCAATATTGCAGCCTTTGCAGACAGGTGAACGTTGCTACAGAGGTATCCTCCGAGACGGAGGTATAAGACTTTCCAGACAGACATATTTCATCTCGTAAAGAAAGATAAACTCGTATTTTAACTTTTAAGCCACAGACTCAAAGAACTAATATAACAAAAAAAAAAAAAAACAGAAATGTCCTTACGAGGTAAAAACTGTTAGGTTTTACTACATTGTGTGGACATTTGGTCCCCATAATGTAGTACACACACACACACACACACATTTATATTCATATCTTTGTGGGGACCGTCCATTCTTTTCTATGGGCATAACCCTAATTCCAACAATGACAACCTTAACCCCTACCCAACCCTAACTTTAACCATAAGTAACCAAACAAAATAAGAGTCTTCTGGCATTTTTAATTTTTCGATTGCATTCACAGATTTTTTTTTCAGTCTCCTATTGGGGACACCAGAAAAATGTCCCCGCAAGGTCAAAATAACAGGTTTATATCACATTATGGGGGGATTTGCTCAGTCTCCCTAGGATTCACCTCAATACCAGCCTCAGCTCCATCTAGTTCAATTTCTTTTAAATTCCTGCCCTTCCCAACGTCTTAATATAGGTTTAATGGCTAGAATCGCACCATAAATTAATAAAATAGCAGTTAATTTCACACTGCATTAAGTGCTGAAAGAGCCAGAGGAGGGACACCTGGGCACGTGGTCTTCATCCAAATCAAAGACAGGTGTGAATGTTCCTGAGAGCGGGAGAGGAACCTGAGCTTCTGGCGGGTCCCGCAAAAAGCCACCAGGGGGCGAGACAGGGGAAGGGTACACCCTGAGATCCAGGCGGCAGATGGCAGTGGGCACATCAGCTTTGTTTAAGTCGAACAGGACTAAAACAAGTTATGATGAAATAGGTCTTCGGTTTGGATTGCAATACATGAAATGAGAGGGTGAAGCAATCCTACCCAAAATTGGCAGACGGCACCATGTAGTCTTCAATAGCTGAAGGCTTTAAGCAAACTTCCCTTTCATTAATACGACCAGCATCCCCGCAATCTGAGATCACATTCTGGACCGTATGTGTCAATCAGCCCAGTTAGACAAACAGGGGCCTTACAGATGAGCAAAACCAGCATGAATTTAATCGCCTAACCCTCACCCGCCAATCACGTTGAGGTTTGAGTCTGACAGAAACAGAACAATCTAAAATGTTTACTGGGGGAGCTGAGCATGTGAATATCCATGAAGAAACTGCAAAGGAACCTACATGTATTTTTGTACTGAAATCTTAAAGTGACCTCACGACGTCCTGTGACCTCACAACATCTACGAGAAAAAGCTTAGTGACATACGCTGAACTTTCATCCATGTTAAAGTACCTAATAACTCTCATTTGTGCTGTATTAAAAGCAAAGTCTATTCTTCTTTTCTTACAAAATGGCATTTATTTAATAAATGTGTAATAATACATTGTTGCTCGAGCTCTACACTGCTCCAATGTTCCAATATACAGTTCAAAAGTCACATAATTTTTTTCCGGTTATTTCTCCTGTTAGTTTATGCTTCTTGACTGTCAGGGAGAGTCATATAAATGTTTGGTACAAAATGTCACATTACAAAGCACATTAGCATTTGATTTATGAACTCAATGCACATAATCTCAGCTTCCTTTGAACAAAATGATTTAGCTACAATAAAAAAATCACCAACAAAATTGGGACAATGAACCAGCCAGAGGTAATTAATAATTTGAGTGTACACCTACAAGCAGAATTGTAAAGATCCTTTATACAGTAAGTCCTCACTAAATGACATATTGTTCCATTTATAGCACAACGCGAGACTCACTCAACATCATAAAGATTTGAATTTCAGAATTCAGTATTGGAAAAGGCTTTGCCAGGAGTACTACACAGTTTTTACTGCAATATCAAACATTTAATTAATATGTTTAAGCTTATTAAGTTAAATTAATTTAAATGTATTCATTAAATTTTCCATAGAGTTCTTGATTGACCAAGTTTCCACAGTCGTGTTACAATTTTCTGGGAGAACTTACATGATAAATCTCTTGGATTCATTTCCTCCACTGCTTAGCTACATCCGGGATTACTATCGTGCTCAAGACTTGGTTTTTGGTTTTTCAGACAAGCAGATTCTCCCTTGATTGTACTAGAGTCTCCTTCATGGTATGGCGGTGAATACTTTCTCAGAACGTGTTACAGTAATTCCTGATATGGTCATAGTAACTCCTTCATCACGGTCATTGTTCTAGTTAAAGCTACAGTAAACAGTGTAGAAGAGTGCCCCCTGTAGATTTAGGGTGGTAAAGCCATCCACCTTTGTTCATATAGCAAACTCACTACCCCCTCCTCCCCCACGACATGTTGATTTTGGCAGACGGATCTTTTCAACCCTGAGAGGTAAACATGACGATAATACAGAAATGAAACAGAAAAATATATAACAATGAAAATATAAAGTAAAACAACAGGTAACAGGTCATTCCTCAAACAGAAATGATGACCGTTCATCTCCTTACCATGTCATAAAAAACGTCACAACACGAGTCAAGTTTGGGCTTTGCCATAAAAAAAAAGTAGCAATTAAAAGTGGAGATAAAAGATACAGAGAGATACTGTCATAAAATTCACGAGCCTCCATTAACTTAAAACCTGCTCCTCTGTAAGTGTACATTAAGCTGAAGGAAAATGGCAGTTAAAAATCAGCATTTAAGAGATTACAAACTTGTCATTATAAAACACAAAGGGCATGACAGAACGTTTAAGACTCACAAAGGCTCACAAACGCCGGACGTGTCTCGGGGAGCACGTAAAAGTATGCAAGTAAGTTCTTCAAAGATTTTCCGTAAAAGTGAAAAAAATTCCATCTCACATGGCGAACAGTGGCAACAAAACACATTTTAATGTCTGTATGCTGAGGAAACGTACACTGTTAGAGAATCGGCATCTGTTGGGTACAGTCTGGTCAGCGAAAGGATGAACAGATGAGGATTTTATGAAAAGAAAAAGGGCACTTGGTCAAAGTGGTGGTCGCGTTTCTGCCCCGAGCGGCCGTGTTCAGTGCCATGATAGATCCTTTGTGCCTGTTTTCTGTTCTTTTCCTGTTCCCCAGTTTTTGTTCCCGGTATTCCCAAGTTTTTGTTCCCGGTATTCCCCCGTTTTTGTTCCCAGTATTCCCGCCAATGATCCGTTAGGAATACCGACGGCAGTCCTCCCCACCGTACATTTCCGCCAGTTTCCGGAAGCGGGGCCCCCACTCGCTGAGGTAATCGTAGTCCTGGTCTCCCTCAGTGGAGGCGGAGCCTAATGAGCTGAGGGAATCGGCGATCGAGCCACTCCCCTCGTAGGCATAGGTGGCAAGGGAGTCATAAGGGGGCGCCGTGGGGTTGCTGTCGTTGTCGTTCACCCGCTGGTTGATGAAGTTGCGGACGTCGGCGTTGTCCCTTGCCGGGGCGGCCGCTGTGCAGCGGGCTGGCAGGTACAGCGCCTCGGGGACAATATCACGCCGTGTCTTGCTCTCCTCCACGGCCTCCGGGTGGCGCAGCGTGCCGATGTCGAAGGCCTGCGTGTCTTCCTCCCCGCCGCCTTCGTCGTTGTAGCTGACGATGTTGTCCCTCACGTCGTCCTTGGAGAATATCAGCGGCTCCTTCTTCCTCTGTCGCCTCAGGGCCGTGAAGAGCACGACCGTCGCTGTCGGAGGGGGGGAGAGGATAGGGGCGTCATGTGACTGCACGTCCAGGTCACATGACACTACTGGACAAGTCCTATGCAGACAATGTAGGCTCATGTTTGAAATCACTGTTATCTCTACATATTTTAATTTTCAAATACCTTCAAGTGGTGCAATTCACAATATCTTTAATATAAAAAGGAAATTATAGGTCATTTGGAGTATTTTAACATTTCAATATATTTGATCTCTTTAATGAAACATACAGAAAGTCACTGACGATGGGGGGGCAACTTAATAATTTAAACACAAAGGTCAATTTTTTTGGGAGGTATGAATGAAGTCAAATGAAATATTGGGGGAATAACGTCCCCCTCTGCCCCCCCCCCGGTACATATAGCTTCTGCAGCAAGTGGCTACGAGACATTAAACATGATTATATCTCTGAAATGGTTAATCTGGTGCACATAATGCTGACACTCACTGAGGAGGATGACGATGCAGAGGAGGATGGCCACCAGGGCGGCGGTGCTGAGTCCGGCAGATTGGGACAGGGCCTCCGGTTTGCAAGTCTCCATACCCGGGTAGCCGCCGCACGGGCACACTTGCACCTCCAGCGTGTTGGTGCTGCTCTGCCGGGGGTAGTCACCGTCGGTGATAACCACGGGGATCTGGTAGCTTCTTTTCTGCAGACGGCTGAAGCCCCCATGCCGGGTCAGAATGGAGGCTGTGTTATCTGCATAAAAGGGGCGCAAATGCACGTGATGTGAAATATGCAGTGTTTTCCGGGGATTCACTGCATCAACAGCTATGCAAAAACAAACAAATAAAATATAGCACATTTTCCAGTGTATTATTTACATTAAAAATCCATAAAAAACAGCATATTAACCATTTATCTACAAAAACAATACCATTTACTATACTTTATCCTTCATTATAGTGGCATCTGTATGTAACAGTACATAAATATATTTACTGTTCAGTTAGTTTCATATATCTTCAGGATAATTGCTGCGTAAAATCCCATATATCTATACTTAATTTGCACAGCATTTCACGTCTGAGACTGTGGGAATTTTTCAGAGGCTTTCGGATCACCAGGGAGGGGTCCAGATGTAACCCCCATGTCTGAAAACGGAAACGTTTACCAGAGGATTTTCTCTACATGGTAATTATGCCGCCCCTTAATGTTTTTTTTTTTTATTATTAATGAATACTGCATTTATTTGATTTCTTATTTCCACTTATATGTACAATTAGCAGCCTCAGTTACTGCAGGCATGTCTTATTTCCATATGCGTGGGAGTTTTCCTGATGCTTATATTTGTACTAACCAAACAAAGGCTTGTTTGTGCGGTTAAATGTGATTTATTTCACGCTGCCTTTTTGCTGCAAAGTCATTCCCCTACGGGCCCCGTTCCCTTTGTAATTCTAATGATGTTTTAACAGAGTTTAATCTGGTCACTACGTTTTTCATGTTGTTCACGGATACCGCAGGTATCTTTAATTAGGCAGCACGGCAATTTATGATAGAAATACTCTTAGATACTCTGAGTTAGCTTGCATTATGATAGATATGCAGATCAGAGGCTAGCTCTGCGGTGTTAACTGGAGGTGGACTATGGAAGAGGCGGAAGACTGTCTCTACTCACAGAGAATGACTGCGGAAAAGGGGGAAGACTGTCTCTACTCTCAGGGAATGACTGCGGAAAAGGGGGAATACCAGCTCTACACAGAAGGGGGAAAACTGGCCTAACCAAAGTGTAGTTCTTGTGCTTTTTAAAGCTTTGATGGTTCCTTTATGGTTTTAGAGTTTCTTAAAGGGTAGAGCTCCATTCCGAAGCTGTGGCATGAATCTGCCCCAAACACGGGATGGGAACGGAGGGCTCCTACAGGTGCATAAAAGGGCGGGTTCGACAGGCTAAATCTCAGGACGGCTAGGAGGCAGCGCGGAGCGAGAGCTCAGGCAAAACAGGAAGGGCCCGGTGACTGCGTTACTGTTAGCATTAGCAAGTCATTCATAATGAGGGCGTGTAACAGCAGGTCAGTGCACATTCTTCCTGTTAAGTGTCTGCATCCGTCTGTAAGTTAAGTGTCTCGTCTGCCGTATGCCATGGGGTGCCTCTCTGTCTACGTCTGTCCTCTTACCTTTGTTATCACGCACTGAGAAGTTGGCCCTGACGGTGCTCTCTGAGTCCAGCGCGAAGGAGAACTTGTGTCCTCCCGGCGGAGCATCAGTGTCTATGGCGCTGACGTTCAGTATGACCTGCAGAGGCATAGAGAGGGATCGCCTTTAGTGAAACAGCGCAAACACAAGCACAAGTACGACACAGCTATGCTAAACCGAAGCCGCAAACTCAAGTATTCTCTCTGTGGGGAGGGTCGTCCGCTTTGGCCTCCACCAGCATCAAGGGTACATGAGCTGTGTGAGCACAGAGGCCTCCCTGCATACCAGCGTTGTACCGAGCTGTTATTTCTGCAGTCGTGGCACTTCCTGTTAGCTTTAACGAGTCTGGCCGTTCTCTTCTGACCTCTCTCATTAAACAGGCGTTTTAGGCCACAGAACTGCCGCTGACTGAATGCTTTTTGTACATTACACATTTCTCTATATGTAATGTGTGATAATCCCAGGAGGGAGGCTGTTTCTGAGAGGCCAGAACTGCCACGTCTGGTGCCAACAATCACACATCGTTCAAAATCGCTTAGATCGGGCACTGTAGCTAGTCGTAGTCAAGCAGTAATGGAAGCTCTTGACCCTCTCTATGTGCTGCATAAATTCACCTGAACCTCTGTTTGTTGGAGCAGGCTTATTGCATTGACTTAATAAACCGGCCACTTGCTGTAAATATACACCAGGTCTTTGCAACAGTACGTTGAGTGCTGATCTCATCTACCCTTTCTCTTGTGTTCCAAAGTTGTAATTTCACTGGAATTTTACTAATTTTCATACCTGTAACTTCAAAAGGTTGACCTATATTCAAATTCCTCCTAATTCAGTGAGTCGGTTACATCCCACTCTCTTCTTACATCTCTGACAGGAATTTTTATGAAAGGGCTGACATTTACGATCTTCTGAGACGGCTCCATAACCTCGTACAGACTGACGCTGGGAGAATCCGTGGAGGTAAGATCAGGACATTGTGTCTGACGGGGCTACTTTAAGTAGAACATGTTCCACCATATTCTCCAGAGTTTCCTTGAGTGAACAGGAACTGTGTGTGTCGGGTCTAACCGGAACCGCAGGGTGGAAACATCACACCATAAAGACGTCGACTTTGAGAAATACGGACCAGGATTAGGAATAAACTATATACCTGCTCATACCTGCTGGCACTTGTGCAGTGACTGTATTTATCACTCTGAAATATGAAAATGTGTCTTGCAAGCAATGTTTTATTTTTCGATTTTTCATCTTTTCATGTTAATGTTGTTTATAAGTCTTTATTATTAGGTCCATTTTGAAAGTAATTAGCTATTTCCTTTCCTGATGGTGACCATGTTTTCAAAATACATTTTTGAAAGAATGATTACAGCATACTCACTTTTTTACTCTCTGGGGCAGACAGGGTCTTTGCAGACTAACGACTCGTCTGCGGCGTGATAACTGCCACACGGCCCATACCCCCCCCCCCCCTCTACTATCATAT
>JAODJU010000081.1:6553513-6566442 GCA_026776725.1 Gnathonemus echidnorhynchus
GGCGGGGGAGGGAAATTTAACCCCCACCCCCCCCCCCCCCCCCCCATACCCTCACGCCCCTCCCGGAGCCCGGACACCCTCCCCCTACAGCCTCCGCTGCACCCCCGGCTGCTCCGACGAGTCCCGCGGGAGCAATTAGAAGCAGAAAAGCCGGGAATGTCAGCCGTGATTGGAAGACAGGTAGAAGTCGTCCTAGCGAAAAGGGAGGGGGGACAGGGAGGGCTAGCTTTCTGACGCCGCTGCGGTATCAGGCACAATTAAAGAGGAGCACATCACTGGTGAACAGCCCTCACTTCCTTTCTCTGTAACCATGGCGATTGTTGGTATCTGTGGACAGGATTTTTTCTCATAATTTACATTTACACGGTTAATTTGACTTACATAAATGCTTCTGACACAAATTACTTAGGTCTGCCTATGTACACTATTCTGTGATTTATTATTGACATGAATTGACATGAAAACTAATTGTGTGATTCTCAATACTTTGGGTGTTTCTCTGCGTACTTCACCATACTTGCGCTCTCGCGTACCCGTTTTACCTCATTACCTCATCTTCCATTGTCAAAGACCAGTTCAAATACTAAGAACAGAAGTACGGTAAAAATCCCCGGATGTCATTCTTGCCCCTCCCCAAATATCAAGGATACATCGGCTGCATCCTGGCCAAATGAGACCAATCCCATGATTCATTGCAGCCAAGTTCATTCTTGGAAAGAAGACCAGTCTTGCCAGGACCACAAGTATGACCTTTGCATTCTGGGTACTGAAATTCATCCCTGAAGTCCTGAAGAGTGAAAAGGGGGCGTGGCCAATGAAGACCTGAGTGCGCCCTTGGTCCTGCAGAAAGGCATCCGCTCGCGCACAAGCCTTTCGGGGAGCTTTCGTTTGACCTCAGATGCCAAGCTTTACGGATCTGTCGATATCTACTGATTTCCCAGTTTCACAGGGGCAAAGGTCTCTCCACTCCAGAGGATGTGAGGGTATTCCAAATTCTTCATATTTCCATTTTGTAAAACCGGCTTTCTTAGCGGTACTAGCAGCTACCCTTCAACGTCGTTTTCTCGTTCCTTTATTGTTCTGTACGTGTAGCTAAAAATCTACATTAAACCCTGGAATATGTAGCTGGAGAGGACAGGTCCGGTCCCACGCTGAGTCAGACTGGTCAGTCACAGGCACACCCCTGCGTTGCTATGGCACCAGCCCCGTGTTCACCACAGCGTGTGCCTGCTGGTCCCCCGGGACCGGACTGGCCCATCACTCGCAGCAGTGCTCCTGTGACAGAGGAATCATCTACAGATGTCAGCTCTTTATACAACATGCCAAATGCCATGTGATTTGGACAGAGTTTTAATAATTTAATCTGTCCCCTTGTTTCCAGATTTGTCCAACCAGCCATCCATTTTCTAAGCCCGCTAGCTCTTTGGCTCTTTGTGGGGACACCAGGGTTTGGACTCTATTTAGGAAGCTACAGGCACAAGGCAGGGAAATTCCCAGGATGGTGAGTCAAGCCATTACACATCATTTATATACACAGTTTTTAGACTGGTAGAAAACTGGAGTCTCCCACTGGAAAACATGCGAGCTCTACACATGGATCTGGGATGGAGACTCAAACCCTGGTCCTAGAGGTGTGAGGCAACAGTGCTACCACTGTACCACTGTACACTGTACCACTGTACATTGTACCACTGTGCCGCCACCCAGAAATATCAACATCTGATGAAGATGGCGGGAGCGTCTTCCTTGACCCTCTTTATAAAAACGCTGATATCAGGTCCTGAGTGTTGGTGCACAGATGTTCCAGCTTGTTTTCCATTTTTAATCCGTATATAAACGCGCTTGGGTTTCAGTGCCAGCAGGAGGCGCTCTAGGAGAGATGCGAGCGTGTCTTTGTCCTTTCAGTGAGGGTCATAATTAGATCATGAGACCCTCTGTGTCACCCACGCTCTCTGTCAGGGCACAAACGCAGCGTCAGACGCGCTCTGGGTCTCAAATCCCAACACACTGACGCACCCGGGTCACACTCTCCACCAGCGGAGCCGTCCGACACGCCTCAACACGTATCATCAGATCACACCTTCTTCAGCGTGATAGACGGGTAGAAAATGAATAGCGGCCCATTAAAAAATATATTTCCATTCTTTTCATGTCATCAAAACCCCACAGAAGCACTTATTCACCTTGTCCTTCAGGTATGGCGGGGGTCAGAGCCTCCTCCCTCTCCCCCCTTACATAGTAAATCGGCCGTTTTCCCCCACAAATCCCACTCTGAGCTTTACTGAGCTTCGGCTCAGGAGGGGGAACAGAGTCACTTGAACGGGAGCCTAATTGAAATTGATTTTGCAAAGAGAAAGAGGTAAAGTGGACCCCGGGCTTGAGTTTTCCCAGTGTCCCGCTAATCCGCCAGTAAGCCCCCCCCCCCCATCCCCCCATCACTGTACGCACAATGTAATTAAGCTTTGTGGCCTAGGGTCCCAGAGGACACTCCGGAAGGTGTGCTTTCCTCTGTGACGCAGCCATCACCTTTAATTATGTTTCGGGTTAACGATGTCCCTGCTGTACGTGGTTTCTAGTGTTTGGCAGCTAGTGTCTGGTAAGTGCAAATCGGGCTCGGGTCAGACCTCACACACACACACGCGCACACATACGTTTGTAATTATCTCTTGCATTCATTTCTATGGGCCAAACCCGAAACACGACGACCTTAACCCCTACCCAGTCATAACCTTAACCATAAGTAGCCAAACTCAATACAAGACTTTTGGCATTTTTTGTTTTTTGATTACATTCACAACGTCAAAGTAACAGGTTTTTATCACATTGCGGGGGACATTTGGTCCCCACAATATAATATAAACATAATCCACACACACACACACACACACACATATACACACACAGTTATCCCCATGAGATCAGCATGAATGACCAGATAAAATAAAAAAATAAAAAAGGCCTTTCCTCTCATTCCCTCACTTGAACTGCCTTACTGCACCTAATAAGCAAAACATCCAAGGAATTTCACAGTACTTTAATGTGCTCTGCTGGACAACAAGAATTTAAACCCCCCCCCCAGTCTCTCACCTGTGTGTTCGAGCAGCGCGATGCTTAAAATAATTCACATCCATAACTAATCATTGTGAGTGATAAACGTAACACATATATCTCATAGTATACACCGGTAGTTCCCAAATGACGTAAATAATCCATTCCACAAGCCCTTATCTAAGTTAAATTGGATCTATGTTGGATCTACTCTCCTACAGCGGTGGAAAGTCTACATCCAGATTTTGTTCCAACCAACCAGTTGAGAACTCTGTCAATGTGACTTCATACTCAACTGGTTGGTCTGGATTTTAATTTTCTGAACACTGATCGTTCCTCCCCTGCTCTCCTGTACCGTTCGAGACACCCCACAGCAGACACCCCACAGCAGACATCCCACAGCAGACACCCCACAGCAGACATCCCACAGCAGACATCCCACAGCAGACACCCCACAGCAGACATCCCACAGCAGACACCCCACCTCCTCTGAAAGTGCCGGGCATCTCCCGCAAATGGGCAGTAGCACCCTGACAGCTGCGAACGATGCGCAATGTCCTGAAGATCTATCCACAGAGAATTAAAAACGATCTAATGCACCGCTTGCCAATCCTCCCTCATCCACCCCTAAAATCAATATGCCTGAGGTAGGATGTCTGTTATAGAAAAAAAACACAGAAGCCTAAAATACACTAGTAATTGGCACGCAAACAATAAATGAAAAGATATATAAATATACGTATTTATATATGAAAGAGTATAAATATACGTACAGGCATGTTACCTTTTAGCGTTAGTGCTTCGGATACTCCACGTATCTTGGATATTTTTTGTGTAAGTCTGAATTTACGTAATTACGTAATTTACGCTGGTTTTTACGTAACTCTGGAGTTCCCTGTACATTTTCCTTGGCTTCAGGGACTTAGATACACCTTTCCTAAATAGACCTGACCAACATCTCCGTGTGGTCCTGCTCCATCCCTGTGAGCGACAGCACGATCTGAAACTAATTCCACTGCCTGGTGTCAAAGTTGTCCAACACAGCACAATATTTGGTGACCTTTCCGTATGTCCAGCTCTGGGTCCACCCACCGCCAGCAGGATAATTACACAGCCTGGCCTGCAGTGATAGACTCCGATCTGACAGCCGTGGGTTAAGGCACCAGTCAACATAAAACGTGTCTTCGGCTACATCAAGAAAAAACAGGGGATCAAAAATACTCTCCACTCCTCCTCAGAAATAAATAAAAAATAATCTCTCTAGTCACCCAGCCTTCATGTACACGGAACTTTCTAGAAGGAAACTGCAAGCCCTCGTCTTTGTGTGCTTGGGAAATAAAGATTTTGAAGCAAGAAAAGATGGTTTTCCTTGGGTAAATCTGGACACATCACAAGTATGGGTCAGACTCTGTCTTTTATACTTCCTGTCATCATTACTGTCATCACCTCGCCAAGAGAGTTTTCTGCATTTTCCCCTGTTATCAAGAATATCTCATTTTCAAGAAACTTTATCTTCTCTCCTTCTCATATTTAAGCTTACACCTACACTCAGTTAAACTTGGGGAACGCATAACAGCATTTTATACCATTATCAAGCCAACAATACTCTTGTGAAGACCAGATCGCCGTGCCTGACGCAAGGCAGGGAACGATGGCGGTTACTCGCATTCACTTTGATGAACGTAATGCACAAGTTTGTAAGCCGTAATTTACATGTGAATTCGCCTATTCATGCTCTCCCCGCATGTAGGCGGAAGACACAGAAGCAGATCAGAGAGACATCAAATGTCACTGTCACTAGCAGCATAAATAAATAAATTTTGTCAAAATAAAAGACTCACTTCCTTTCATCGTTCTTTCCATCCGAGACAGAGGTCACAAAGGCAATGACAGTGACACTGATTCCTCCTGTGCTGAACATCAGTGCATGTCCGCGGAAAGATAACTCACACACAACACTGCTTAATAGCCCTTGACCAGCAGGGGGCAGTGTCGTTCAGGAGAGCTGACCAGGCTTTTGGTGCTGAGAGCAAACCGGGTCCTTTGAGGGGTGTTGGAGAAGTGACGCTCCCTTTCCCTCCACCCCCCCTCATCATGTGACCTGGCTGATGACCCCATGCATTAACTACCCCAAAGGACAAAGAATGCGCTGAGGAATAGCATGGTCTAGACTATCCATCGTGTGACTGGCGGTAATGTACCTCTGGCCACCATTTCACTGAGCAGCAATCCGCTTAAGCTAGGGGTTAGCCCTGACACAGCGACGCCTGTCCAGCTTAAGGAGATACCCATATCTTGCTTCTCTCTTTTCCTACATGCCTTTGTGGTCATCCTAGCCTCGATGCTAGCGATTCAACCCGGGGACGGACAGAGGACCACGCAGTCCTCAAGCATCAGGTGCACTTACAAGACAAAAGGGATCTGAACAATCTCAGTTTCACCTCTTAAATTCCCTAGCAACCCCACCACAGAAATCGGGGTGTTTTACAGCTGATTAGCACGACGCAGGCAGCTTGATTGGCTGCGTCCACCTTCAAACACTCAAGCACAACTGGCTGTGTTGTTCATCAAACCGGTGATTTAAACACAGCTTGTGATGCCTGTCTATAACCAGCACTAAATATGCAAACGACTCAATTACGAGCCTCTGGGCTGTTCCCCACTGCACACAGCAGTAGTCTATAATATTCTCTGTTTTACTGATTTTGTTCTTTTATAAAATGATTAACATGCTTTCGACTCTAAGCTTAAAATAAGCATGACATTCACTGGGACTGGTTGCTATAGTTATTTGTCAGTGCACTAACACTAGCTCTAAATGTAACTTCTAAATGGGGCAATTTAAAGGAAGCACCATGCTCAGAGATAAAAAAATAAAAAGAAAGGTGACTTGGTCTCAGTAGCCTTCCTGTGCCATGTCTGTAAGCTGTTATTTACCCACTGCGTGTTGGACTTCAGACAATTACTGCACTTTTTCATGTCAGGAAGTGACATTTTAACAAAGTATTGACTTGAAAGGTCAGGGATGCCTTTAGTTCTGATGATTATTAGAAGGAAAGTGCATTCAGAGTGAGCTTTCACGTGGCTAAGAGTCGATAGAGAGGCAGTTGCGAATTCCACTGGTAAATTGACCTGGGGGCCAGATGGCAAAATAAACTAAATCATTAACAGTTACACTGTCCACCGAACCTGCCTTTGATGCAAACTTTGAATTTTTACCCTAGTGCTGAGGGGACAATTATGCGGAGCAGAGCATGTAAGTACTGCTCTGTCCACAAGGGGGCATGATAGCTGGGACAGATTTCACATGTTTCGGCGACACTGATCCTAAATCCCACATTAGAAATTAGCTGGAATCTCAGGTTCAAAATCAAATTCACAATAACACGGGAAAAATAATTATTTTAAAGTTGGAATTCAATTAATTTAACAAGCGTAATTATATTATGTGATAAAATGTTACGGAGAACAAAATTATAAGCTAAGCAAAAACAAACAAGATTTGTTTCCAGCGGTCAAAACAATCGTATTTTACACCGGTAAAAACCGAAATCATTATACAAATAGAGAGTAATTTATTCAATTTGATTAATAAAAATTAAAGTATTGGGTAATTGCAGTGAACTTGTTAAAATTGGCAAAAACACACAAACAAAAAACCCTGAAAGTATTACACAATCACGGTGAACTTTGTTCCATGATCTTGTGATTAAAAAATTACGACAACACTAAACTCCCTTCAGTCGTCCTCTCACATCCAAGTAGTCAAAGCGTGCTATTCAGTACAGTAACATGCATCTGAAAACGATTTCCTGGACCCACTCATATATAGGCCTACTATTTTTTGTTGTTTCGAAATAATTTTACACGGAGTTTTGGACCCAATTGCACTGAAGCTGAGTCGTGTTGAACACATTGTTGAACCTTTTCCCACAATTCATCAAATGCCAGTTAAATACAAATTAAAAGCCTGGAAGACGAAACAGTTAAACAGCAGTCAATTAAATGATAGTTTAACAAAAGGAGAAGAAGAAAAAAAAAACTTAGGCCTTAAAAGTTGATACAGCTGTCTTTAAATCACTACACAGACTGTAATTCTCAGTACCGACTCGGATGTACAATATTTCGCATAAACAATTATTCCCCTTCAGCTCGAAATGCACCTTAGAGACATAGTGACCGCTTCGTATGTAAACTCTCCTCAGAAACCCACACCTGCTTGTTTTCTAAGATATTAATCACGCTGCAGCGCTTGAACTCACTTTAGATGACAGGTTTATCTACTGAGCACGATGCACAGCACAGTGCCTCCGTAATCACACACAAATGAGTATAGGCGTGTATTTGTCACGACTGCACATCCCCACACTCATTATTAAGAAAACACTTATTGCTCAAATAAACGTAGATCCCTGACATAAAGTTCCATAAATCACGTTTTGTTACAATTTACAATATGGTAATTAGCTATGTTTGCACTGGTCACAAGCCTTGCTGCTTATTGTTAACTGGCATAAAATATGAATATTAAAAGAAAGTGACACGATCCAAAAAAAGTAAGTTTCAGAATTTAAATTCACCGATTTTTGCCCAGTTAAAACAGACTACTATGTAGCCCGCATTCACAAGCCTAACAAACCTTTTACAAATAACTCTGAATATTGCGATTAACAATCCGAAACAGTTACCATTATACATAGAAACCCGCATCATTCTTTTTCACAAGAACATTAGCAACAACGCCAATAATAATAATAATAATAATAATAATAATAATAATAATAATAATAATAATAATAGTAATAAAACATTTTGAGCGTTTATAGGTACAGTGAGTGAAAAAATGATCTTGTCGAATCATTTCTAGGGTACTTTTAACATGATCATGATGACTTACTGAGTTGAGATGAGCTTGGAATTAAGCGGCGCTCCGTCACACACTCAGTCGGTCACTGGGCTGTCAGCGAGCATCGTTCGCAGGATCGCGCCGCAGCCACCGCGACTCGCCGCCTCTTTACTGCCGTCGCCGCCGCCGCTACTGGGGAAGCCGCGACACCACGGCGCTGGACAAAGCGCTGCTGATTGGCTGCCAGGCAGAGAGGTCCCAAGCCGGAGAGAGAGAGGGGGAGGGAGAGAGAGAAGACGAGATAGAAAGAGAGGAGAGAGATAGAAAGAGAGAGACTGGAAAAAACGCATGTCTGATGAAGTTGTGACAATAGCAAGGGGATGAAGTTCACTTTTAGAACAGTGCCTTTTCCTCCTGAAATCCTGGAGAAGAGGCCTGCACTATTAAACAAAGGCAGACAAAGGCTACCCTGTCTCAAGGGGCTGTTAATGATTTCAGAAACAAGGAGGACGAGAAACCACCAATTTTAGCTGTAGGCTACTAGCCGAAATTGTGGAAACACTTGAACTTTTAAGAGATTTATTCCATTGAATCCATTGATTGTCTATAAACATTACCCACAATACTTGTGTAGCAATTTTTAGAGCATAATGCCAAAAATGCAAAGTTCCGTAATTTTGACCACTGGTGTATGTGCAGAAGACTGCGTGAGATGTTCTCTGTTCAAAGTGCTGTGAGAATTTCGCTGCGGTAAGTCATCTGGACGGGCAGAGCTGAACACCATACTGCCCCTGACAATCCCCAATCACCATCATGCGCCAGAAAATCCCCCTCCTCGTCTTCCTGTCCAAAGTCCTACAATGAACATCTTTTCAGGGCTTGCTTTTGTCTTCTCTGAGTGCATGAGTGCTCTGCTCATCAGTCCAAGCTTCACATTTGGGAGGACATCTCCTGTCAGTCTCCTCAATAGACTGAAGATCTAAAATGTTAGTGTAGGTGAGCTGAACCGCTCCACTGTGACCAGGTAAAGTTATGTCAACACATGAAGTCTGTATCCTGCTGGATGTTTTAGTTAAGCAGTTCATGTTAAAGACCATGCATGAGGTTATTAGAGCACTGCCCAGTCTGGGACTGGAACCAGCAGATTTTCATAATTTCAGGCAGGGGCTTAATCACCATGGTGCCTGTCATTCGTGTCAAATGTTAGGTTGCAAAACTGAGGAGGAACCATTCTGTTCTGAAGTTCACACAACTGGACGCAGCGCTGAAATCCAACACAACTGCTCTGTGAAGGGCCTGCTGGAATTATGGGATGTCGGTTTCAAAGTGCATCAGCGCTCTCTTCATGAAACCTTCAGCCAAATGCCTCAACGGAAAAGCCTGACTCAAGGGAGTAATCAGAATGAATAAGCACTTGGGACAGTCACGATCCAAAGGAACGGACGTCTTGTCCGGCGTGACCTACCCTGTGTTCATGTCACCGACGACTTCACCACTCTTTGCACAGGACACACGAGTCGGATGAGGTGATGTGTCAGCACTCCTGCTGAAAGGAGGTTAGCCAAGAGCTCCAGGCCTGCCTCGGGGGGGTGGGGGGGGACAGCAACACCACCCCTGGTCCCTTGCGTCACTGGTGTCACCCCCGCAGCCATGACACTGTCGCCCTGAAAGGTCCTTTAATGCGTGATGACCGTGTGGGTCAGCTTATGGGGCTCCAGCATTTGCATATCAATGGACTCCCCCAGACGCTGAGCAGCTACTGAAAAATATTCAAATAAAACCCGCAAGCATCTAGACCCCTTGGCCTCAAGCTGCCCACCTCTACGCCTTGAAGGTACTTTAGGAAATAACATCCCCTGCAGATGTGCCCTGACTCACCGTTTTGCAACTGGAATTGAGGTTGTTTGAAAGAGCGGGAGCCTTTAGATTAGATGCCGCGTTGCAATTGCACCCGAGATATGGAAGGCCGCAAATATTTCGGGAGAAAGTGGGGCAGAAGTAGTGACATGCCTACCTGTCGGTCGCGTAACTCAGAAGCCGACTCCGACTAAGATAAACAGCTGCCGCGTCAATAGGCTTATCAGTAGAATTTGAGTAACTAGACAATGACGGTTGACGTCCACTCCACCTGCCATCTTTGCTTTTGATGTTACAGATACAAAGTTGCCATTATTCTTTCGGTTGTCGTGCTCCCTTCAGAAAGCAAACCAAGCCTGTAAGGATTTTGTGAACATTTTTTCGGCAAGTCAATTTAAATTCGCGACACGCCGCAGAAGTCATTTCCTACTCCTTCTAGAGACGCTTGAGTGTTTCTCGAAAGCGCGACTGTTCCTCACAGGTAGCCCTACCCCGAACACGGCGGGCCGCTTTTGTGCCGAGGTGTTTCGGGGCAATAATTGCTTCCTGAGTGCATTTCCCATTGTGACGCCAGAATCCTTTCAGCGACTTTTACTTCTGTGTCCCGTGGCCTGTTTGCGTGGATAATGGCCCCGGGTGATGTCACTCGCCAAAGAGCGGGACGCATTCATATTCAAATCAGGGATGCGACGGCACGCTGGCGCTCTCCGCTGATAAGGAGTGTCGTTTCGGTAAACACTGAAGATTTATTTAACGCGATCTAATCCTGACGTGACCCAAATGCATTTTCTGACATGATTGATGTCCATTTCGCCCAAATGCTGATTTGGCTAAATTCTTACCAGGACGAACGGGAGACGGTGTTGCCCCGCAGGCCGACGTGCATGCAAACAGGTGGTGGGGGGTGGGCAATGTTGGCGTGCAAATGGAAATCTCCTTCATGTGGAATATGAGGTCATCGCGATTCCTCACCTCCTGAAGGTATAAAAACAAAAGCACGTTACGGTCCACCCCCCCAAATACAGAATTTCAGGAAAGACGACGCTTCTAGAACATTCTATCCTGGGGCACCAAAGACGCTTTATTTTGCTGTAACCTTTACAAAAAGGGTTGGGGCTGAACTACTATTTACACCTCTTTTTGTCTGTATGCCTACATCATAAAGCCATAAAGCCGCCAGTGGTCTTGTCCCCCTCCCGTGCAGCCAAGCCGAATGAGATTAGACACTTACACAATCTTCATGGTGGTTTGTTTTGAATCAGGACATGCGGCCACACTGTGGGTTTGCCCTTCATCTGTGCAGGATGATTACCGCAAGATTTCCCTGAATGCATGTCTTGGATTAAAAGGAGCGGATTTAAAAGTGGTCACAGTGACAATGTTACGGCAGTAAGTCTGCCTTTGTTTAATAGTGCAGCCAACTTCCAAGACACACAATGTAAATGGGGATTAGCGATTAAAAAGCAAATCCTTTAAGATGGTGTTGTCGAGTTAATGCTGTCATTTCTACTGACAAACTTGCCCCGATAACGCCTTTCATTAGAGCTGGTTGTAAAAGAGATTTTGCAGATAAAAATTTGGAAAAACCATCTGCAATGAGATACTCAAGTAGCCCAACCCTAAGATGTACCCTTGTTAAGATTCCCTCAAAATAGCATAAAGCCAGCCGGTCGGAGATACAGGCACATTTTTAAATATTTTTTTTAACCATCCTGTTGAAGAAGTAAGTCGATATGCAGGAATGCTGCAGGGAGAGGGAGTATGAGGTTAAACTCGGAGAGAGCGAACAAATCCACAGGCCACGGCACTCCAAGCGGACGGGCGATGCCCGGGACGGCCCCGAAACGGAGCGATGCTGACCTAAGCGCTCAGCCTGGGTTTTGGCACTCCCCCCCCCCAGTCCCGAAGGAGGGGTGAGGCTGGAGTAAACGATAAAGCTGCAATTATCATGGGACATTTATCTTAAGAAGACAGAAATACCGCAAGGGCAGTGGCTACTGGTTGGGGAAGTGTGCTTGTGAGTGAGAGGTTGCTGTTTCGAATCCCAAGGCACCACTGAGGTACCCTGGGCAAGGTGCCACCCCCACACACTGCTCCCTGGGCGCTGAATTAGCTGCCCCCTGTCAAGTCACATATAGGTTAAACGCAGAGGACAGTGTCACTGTGGTGTGTAAACAGTGACGTTCTTCACTTTTCAAAATGGGCCACATCTGAATGTTCAAAGAAAAACAGCCCGATTTCGGCCCTCTTACACAACGCAATGCTCAAAACCTGGATGTAAATCATTTTTGGCTTCCGCTTCACCTTGATTAATTATTTTTCCTAAATTTGACACCCCCAGAATCCTGTCACGCTGACGTTCTCTGAAGGAGCATCAGTCTCTGAGCTAAATGATTATTTATAGATGATTATTTTCGACATTCCTTATGAGTCGCCACTCCCTATCTGGTTAAAAAATAGCGCAACGTTCGATGGCATCGTAAATCAGCCGCGCTGGCAGGCCATTTGTGTTTAGGGAGAAGGTCTCTGCTTTGGCTTCGGGTCTCCCTGGGTGCTGGGGGAGTCCGGGGGAGGAGAGGGGGGGGGTTGAGGCGATCTCTGATATCGAGGCTACGGGTCCCTTAATGAGGACTGGAGCGGAGTGCCTTCGAGACCCCCCCCTCCCCATATAGACTTAACGCTGCAGTGTTACAGACACACACAGCATCAAGCTACCTCCTCACATGTTAATGCATGCAACAGACATCATTAACCGATTAATTACTATCAATTACACTGTTATCCAGAGGGATCTGTGGAATGTGTGGCTTTAAAGTTAATCTATTTACATACAGAACCTTCACTGAAGCAGTAAGGACAAACGGATTAACCCTTCAGTGAACAGACGGCAATTAAAAGGCTGATACTTTTCCCTAATTAAGCACTGGTGTGATTTAGAATTCTCGAAGGGCGGGGCCACGGCCGAGGGCCAATAACAGAGCGGAACCTTGGTGATCTCTCCTCCCATCATCAGGTAGAAAAGTGAGTTGTCAGAGGAAATCATCTCATTCGCTTTTCACACCTGGGGAGGGACTACCGACCTCTGGTCAACCGCCATAGGACCTCGCCGGTTCTCCATAGGTAAATCCCCTAGCGATGTGGGGTAATAACCAACACCCCCACCCTCAAAGCCCCCCCC
>JAODJU010000081.1:6598095-6615396 GCA_026776725.1 Gnathonemus echidnorhynchus
GCCGACATTTCTTTGTGCCAGAATGTATAGACACTGTGTAGGATGGTGTGTAGAATCTGAGGCTGGGGCATGAAAGAGAAAAAAGAACATCATCTCTCTCTTTCCTCCGGCCGACGGGATCGTCACCCTGGAGATCACCCCGGATACGGTAGATTGACTCCCGTCATCTTCTTTTCTCGCCCGTCAGCCTCCAGAACGCAGACCGTGATGGAAGAACTGGTCCATGTGGACCCCGGCCAGAGCCACGGAGCCCTTCGCGCGGACGAGGCTGGGCTGACGTTTCAAATTAGCGCCAGGGCTTCCCAGGTACCCCGTTAATGGGCGGCTGAAATTGGCGCATTTTGTAGCTTCGATGGACTTTTAAATCCGAGCATCAAAGGTTTACATCAATTTCGAAATCATACAAAACGAGCTAATGATCAAGAGTATGGTGAGATTAATACTCCACTGGTAGAGGCGGCCGCACGGATCTAGCCAGCTCATGAAACGTGGTCTCAGTATCAGAGAGTTTAGTGCAGGGTTATTTAAATCAAATCTAAAGGGCCAAGCACTGCTGATTTTCCATTCTTCCTTTACCTGTGTGACAGGTGGGCCTCTGCCCAATCAGAATAGGTTATTATTGAACTAACTACCAGGGAGAACTGAAAACAAGGTTTAAATCAAGATCCCTGATTTGGTAGGATTGATACTCTAGCAGGAGAGAGGGATATGCAAGTCTGATCAGCTCGTCACAATGTAGTTTCAGTATCAAAGAGTATAGTGGGATTGATACTCCAGCAGGAGGGGTGGATATGCAAGTCTGACCAGCTTGTCATAATGTGCTTTCAGTATCAGAGAGTGTAGTGGGATTGATACTCTGCAGATAGAGGTGGGTGCACATGTTAGACCAGCTTGCCTAACATGATCTCAATTTCAGGGCAGAAAGCCCAAACATAACCATTGTCCTGAAACCAGACATATGGTGAGACAAGATGTTCAGAGGAAGTTCCATATGTGGAGGGTGGGTCACCAGTTAGAGTTACATGACAGGTGATGAGATTTGACACATATGTGAATGTGTCAAAACTCACAAACGCGCACAAACTCACGAACGTGCACAGACACAAACACAGATTGACAAACATGCATGCACTCACATAGACATATGACCTGAAAGACCCTTAGCGATTTTAGCATGGATCACCTCAAACAAATGTAAGCTTCTGTACATCCTGGTAGGCTTTCTTTGAGCAGCACTCCCCCCACTTTCTTTGTTTGGGAACAAAAGCACATTCACACTAGTGTTCTATGTTCATGGTGACATGCTAACACTGTAGTATAAATCCTAGCGGACCCTGAAGGACAGAACGAGCTGGAAACCAGATGTCACCTCATTCAGATTTAAAAAATTATTAGTAAATAAGTAATGAGCCTAATAAAATCACCTAATTTCCCACCACCTCAACAGTGTGTAGTGACTGATTGGTTGAATGGCCTGTCCGTCACAGTCAGAGCATATGCGGTGGTTCTGACTGGCAGGCGAAAAGAGCAGCGGAGATGTGGGCAAGTGCTGTACATGTGTAATTAATTTAATCAGCCTTTTGAGCGTGCAGCCGGCCTGGGCGGAGAGTGTGCTTTTCACGTCCATTAGCTTTGACGCGACCGGGACGCCTCCGATTTTTAATCTGACACCACCGAACGAAAGTGCGTTATAGCCGTTAGCTGACTGACAGAGCGAATCAGCTCCGCCGCCTTCAGCGTGCCGCGCGTGTCCCCGGCCCCGCCCCTTTGACCGTAACACACCCAGCACTGAGTGGAGGACCTCTGGGCTGAGATCGGGGGGCGGGCGCTTCGATCGATCTTCGCTCCAACCCCGCTGAGGGGGTCGAGGAGCAGGTGCTAATTTCAACCTCTCCGCCTTCAACAGCCGGGTGTAGCCAAGCAGGAAATCGCAAGCCCTTAAAAAACAGACACACGCAAACAAACAGCAGAGTGAATGAAGAATACAGCCCCAGATGCAGAATCACAGGATCGTAGACGAGGTCTGGATTCGGTCATTGGTACAACTCCACGAAAGTTCATTCTGTGACCCGTCACGTTAAGAAGGCTCATCCCAGCATAGGTATGGGAATCACACCAGACCCCTTCCGCACCGCTGAAGCCTTGCCGGTCTGCCCCGTAGTCGGACAGAGACCGCACACTGAGGTCGTTTTCCTCGGCGCGGCGCACGGTGAAGCCGACTCAGGGTGGTCCTCGGGACGGCCGCGCGCGGGAAATGTGCCGCAGGCAAGATGTAAGTCCTTGGCAGCCAATTAAGCTCTCAATGGGAAAAGCACGAAACAAAACAAATGGGATGAAACCCCCCAACACACACACCCACACTTGGTGAGTCTTTACAGGGTTAAAATAATTTTAAAAAATAACAGGACTAAATTGTGACAATCGCTAAGGCAACAATTAGCACGCTTGGTTGCTCTTGCGTCAGCTAATTAGCCACCCCTGCACTCTACTGAGGGGCCTCCAGGCGTTTCTAAAATGATCAATTAATGCATGATACCTTTTTGGCGTATAAACCCAGCAATACAGTCAATCTGCACAGTTTCATTCCTATTGTATCTGATTGACGCGAGACGAATCCTGAGATTCATTCCCAGGAGAAGGCCCTTCAGCTTCTTCAATTCTAAAAAAATTAATTAATATAATAATAATGATGATGATAATAATAATAAAATAATATCAATACGGTAAAAATAATCCTTTTTCGCCACTAAGCTGTAACTGTAAAAATTATTTGCCCGTTGCTCTAAGTATCTTATTTTAATTATAATTTTAAAAGCCAGAAAGAGACGCAATTAAGGCGGCGTTAAACGACAATTTCTGGGGCTCTGGGGTCTTTGTTAAATCGCAGAGTTTTCAATTAATGCATCGGCTCTGCTGTGTTAGCCTGTCGCTATCTCGTCGATCGGCGAGCCGCCGCGTGATGTGCGAATCCTCAGCTGCCCGTTTCTGATCGACTCCTGCACTGACGAGAAGCACCAGTGTCTTTAAAGGCCACGTGAAGCCAATCCTTCCCACCTAGAGAGGTGCGCACAGTCCTTGACTTAGCCCACCGCAGCCACAGATCAGCTAATAAATCCGGTTTCTTTGTTATCTTCCGAAACCTGTTACCGAAACGTTAAGCTCAGTAATTGTAATGGCACGTGATGAACCGGATGGCGCGTGTCTATAACGTTAATATTACTCAGGCTTCAATTAATCTGCAGCACATTATCTCATCCTTATGGCCCACTTTTGTTTAGGCGAAATCCATTTTCCCTCATTATTGATTTATGAAAGGACAGGTTGGGATATTTATTGGGCACTCACAGAATGAGAGCGTGGTTATTAGCTGGAGATGCGCGGATGTGTTGCATTTAACGAGAAAAACATCGCAGGTAGCTTATTAGCGTTATTAAAACATGGACCAATCCCGCTACTTTTTTTTTTTTTTTTTTTTAACAATGGCCAGCGAGTAGGATATATAAATTCAAGGTGATAGTGTAACCGAGCCAGGTTTCGGGAAAAACTCCCACCAGGCCTGTTATGAGGCAGATGACATGCAGTACATCTGCAAATGATGCAAGACCTTCTCTGCAGGCCCCGCATCATTAAACTGGCCCTGACAGGAGGCACCGTTTCGTACGGGGGCTCCGTCTCACCCTGGGAGATCAAATAGAGCGTCGGGTCCGTGTACCCGAGCGTCCGGCTGTCAGGCTCGCGCGGCGCCTGCGTGACACTGCAAATCGAACGCGCTTTTGATTTAAATTTGATTTTGACGTCTGGCCCAAACGCCTTCCGCCTTCTCGGGCACCTTCTGAGGGCGAGGGATGGGGTAGCTATTTCCAGGGCGGCTGGCCAGAGTCAGAAGCTCGTCGATTAGCCGAGGACTGCTTGCCGGTGTTTATGAGAATGACTTTAATTTGTTTAATTAAATTATATACACTGCCAGGGAATTCCATTTTCAACTGCTGGCTGGTTGACACAATTCACTTAGCATCATGTAATTCAAACTGACTGCTAGCTATCTGGCACATGGGTAGCTCTTCAAATAGTGTGTTATTCTGTCTCGTTTTCTGACACTTCGGTTTGTAATTGAGTGAGATTTAAGAAGACTTATTATATGACTTACCAGGCAAATTAAGCTTCCAGCTCTTGGGAATTCTGATAAAACAGACCATGTTTACATCTCATACCTGGTTAGGCGCCAGTGGCCTACAATTTATACATTACATACATGTCTTGTATGCAAGTTCAATGACATGCATACAAGTTATTAAGACTTATAAAAATCAGCTTGTTCAGTTTCCTGTGTTCATTCAGAACAGAATTGAAATAGAACATACTCCCCCCCCCCCACCCCCCAATGATTAGTATGCAAATTTTGTGTGCATATAGGTTAGAATTCAGCGGCGTTTGATATAAATGGCTCAGAGTTATTTAGGATATTGAAGCAGATTTTCTTCATGAAAAAACTGAAACACCGGTAAAGTGAGGTGTTATCTACCTATTGTATAAGATAAATACATTTCACGGGTAATAAAAGTCTTTGTCCTAAGAGTCGTTTCCCTGCTGTTTCGAGTCGACGGGAACTTATCTACTCCCAGAACAGTGATCAGGCCTCCCTGTAAATATTCTGGGCCTGACAGGTCCGATAAGACCCAGGAGCTCGCCACCGAGGGGCATTATAGCCGATTCCCTGGCTCGCTAAGCCCTACAGACCCCCCCCCCACGTCCACGGGCGACACTCCCAAAGACCCACAGACTCGGGATGGCGTTCTGAGAGTGCGGCGTATCTCCGAGAAGCAGAAGCGGAGTAGGGGGGCTCTTCAAAGAGGTCCCCCATGACCTCTTCAATTCCAGCCCCAGCCGAGATGTTTGAAAGGCGTGACCGGGCCCGGCGGACTACTTTGCAACAAACGGCGCCCCCTCAAAGGGGGGCGGGACACGTACTCCACTGACACGCTCCCCGCCGCGCCGATTGCATTCTTTACGCGTCATGGGTCCCTGCCGCCCTCGTCTCACTGCAGGCGCCCAGCAGACCAGTGGGAGGTGCTCTTGCTCGCTAGCCCACACACTTAGGAGCTTCCCCATGGTGTGACTGTGCCTCTTGTGATCTCCTGGTCAGGTGACACTCTGTGAACTGAGGCTCACATGGCGATGGGCTTTGCCCCTCCTCTAGACTGCTCAGAGGCCCCGGCTATTTTTACACGTTCGTCTAATGCTGAATCCAGATTTCAGCCAGTGTGGGAGGATGACAGTATGGAAGCCATTTTTTTTTTTTAATACAATAAAGAGAGCTCCATTCAACATGGGAATTTATCCTGCTTTAATTTATTGAAACGCGCAGAACGACTTTTTCATTTCTGTAATTTTGTGTTTTCATATGCATTGTTTGTTTATGAATACTGAGACGGTATTTAGTGCTGTTAGTGCCGTCCCTTCATTTCAGGTCCCTTTAAGGATTCGGGAACGCTGTGCCATTTCAGGTCACGTGCCGATTCGGGTCTTGTGGAGTTCACTTTTAGAGGGTCGTGAGCGGGCATTTTGGGGCTGACGCGTCGAAACTCGACGCTGCCGACGCGTGGCTCCACAGCGCCTCGGAGTCGCCGATGCTAATTGAAAATCTTCTGGCGCGTCAGATTAAGCGATTCAACAAGACGGAAAATGTCACGGCGGGTTGCGGAGTGGAGGCAGGCGACAGCTCGGGCTTTGCGGCGTGGGAGGATCGCTGATCACCCTGGAAAGATGGCAGACAGACCTCCGGAGTAGAACAACCCTGTTTCATTATTTTTTTTTTTTTTCACAAATCCATTTCGGTGGGGGTGACATTTGCTGGGGCTTAAGGAGAGCAGTGTTCTGAAAATAGAATCATATACACTGATGTCTTACACATAAATAAATACTAGTATTAAACTGACAGCCCTGACTTCAGCAAGCGAGTCACTATACAAGACTGATACGTAAGTAATATCCATCTGCATATAAGCAATACACATATCATACGTGAGGCGATTTTAAAGTCATTCTTCACCAGAGGACCTCCTGAGAAATTGTGTTTATGTCTAGGAGAATAGTGGATGAAGCTTTATTCATCTTGCTTGGCAGATATGGATATAGATTTTTTTTTAATTTGGTCATCAGGGAGAATTAAAGTATTTATCTACTTTATGTATTGACAATACCACAGTTTTAAAGAAAAATAAAATAGCTACGTTATGATCTTGGATATTATGCTTTATATGTAGTTCTTGTGGGAGTTGGAATATATGTTTGGAATGAAGAGCAGAGTCATCGCGCCTCTTGTCGAGATGCTGTTCTTGTTTTCTTCCTGATGTGAGATCTGGGCCAGCGGGAGTCTAGTATGGTCGCCCTGTCCAAGATTCCCTTCCACACACATTGACTTTGCATTACTAGGAATTATTTCCCGAAAAATGGACCCCCGCCATGAATCAGACTGCTTCAGACAGAGGTCCTGGCTCGGTCCATTTTCTCTGCCCCTCCGGGCCCCTCCCCCCCCATCCCCCACCCCCCAGCCACCTGTCACTGACTGTGTGTCGGGCTGGTGAGACATCAGAGGCAGACACTGCGGACATCGGAGCAGAAATCCTTCACCGCAGGACGTCGTGAAGTCAAAGATTTTAACCTTGTCTCCAGTAGACGTTCCTCTCAGCCTCCGCACGGCTGTAAATATGACTTTATATGTCTCAGAGAGTCAATAAAAACTGAAGAAAAAAAATATATGAGGCCCTTGATTTGTATTTAGGATGAGAGAAGACCACAAAAAACGGCTTTAGGTCAAGTCACGGCGAGCTCTGCCTAAGCCTGGACTCCAGATCATTTCCGCTAGACGTGAGACATTCCCCCGCCTGCTCTTAGATACCACAGCAGGAGTTCTCCCTGATCCGCGCAGTCCGATCAAACGGTGGGGCGCGTTACCCGCTCTGTACGCTCGCCGGTTCTGCCGGCGCCCCGGGACATGCCTCCTGAGATGCTTTGCCGTCGGTTAGCCGGATGTCTGCTGGAAGCCAGAGGGGGGAGAGCGTGCAGTAAACAGCTGGAGGGCAGCTACAGGCAGCGCCTGACGATCATGTCGTGGGGGCTGACGGGATCCCCGGGTGCCTCGCTTCCAGCCATGCCCGGCTTATCCCAACGAGCCTCCAGCACTGATGTCTTTCCTTTACCCCCAAACACTCCAGTGAATCGATCACGATGTCTCTCCAGTGTTGGGATTCTTCTGCACTGTCACTTTAAGCATAGACACTACTTCCATGCACTGATAGCACAGTGTCATGTAGGGTATTCTTTGTTTGTGTAATGCGGAATGTATGATCTGTTCTGTTCAGTGCTTAATTTGTAAATTCTGAGTTTCCTGATCACAATGATGTCATACACACAAATCGGTCTTTACCAACGATAATGCACTATTAAATACTTAAACACAAAACAATGCAGTATTTTCTGTCAACAGCTGTTAACATCCACGAATGCTGCTCATTTTTGCAGCCCTTCTCATTAGCATTAGCATCCACAAACGCTGCTCCTTTTTGCGGCCCTTCTCATTAGCATTAGCGTCCACAAACGCTGCTCCTTTTTGCGGCCCTTCTCATTAGCAATAGCGTCCACAAACGCTGCTCCTTTTTGCGGCCCTTCTCATTAGCAATAGCATCCACAAACGCTGCTCCTTTTTGTGGTCCTTCTCATTGGAATCCACAAACGCTGCTCCTTTTTGTGGTCCTTTTCTTTAACATTAGCATCTACAAATGCTGCTCCTTTTTGTGCTCCTTTTCATTAACATTAGCATCTACAAACACTGCTCCTTTTTGTGGTCCTTTTCTTTAACATTAGCATCTACAAATGCTGCTCCTTTTTGTGGTCCTTTTCATTAACATTAGCATCTACAAATGCTGCTCCTTTTTGTGGTCCTTTTCATTAGCATTAGCATCTACAAACGCTGCTCCTTTTTGCAGCTCTTCTTATTAGAATCCACAAATGCTGCTCTTTTTTGCAGCCCTTATTAGCATTAGCGTCCACAAAAGTTGCTTCTCTCCTCGCTGTCTCTGCTCGTTCTCCTCTCAGGTTTTCAGGTTCATTTCTGCTCTGCTTGACTACTGATGACTTTATTGCTTAGTCAAAAAAATTAAAAATATCTTTTCATAATTTTACAGCAACATCCTGGCATGTAACCTCAGCCGTTTTAGTGGTCAAAAAGTGGATTTTTCTGAGCGCACATGGTGCAGATTTTCCTTTTAATATCAAGTCAGATAAGCAAAATGTACTAATTTAGGTGGAAATATGTAAAAAAAAAAAAAATAATCAAAAAATCAAACAACGCACATGATTCTACAAATATACATTTCTTTATTTCAATTTGAAAAACGTATTCCAAAGTTTAACTCAAATTAATTTCGAGTTTAATTATATTGGGTGTAACTTTAGAGAGCTCCTGAGACTGCTCTGAGCAAGAGGTCCCAGAGCTCAGCTCTGGCACAAATTAAGCACTGCTTATGTTCCGTTCTGTTCCGCTAGGTAGATAGGTAAAAATCTCCCCTCTGTTTCCTCTCCCATTAAATTATTAATAATTATATAGGTTTTTTTGCACTAAACTATTCCATTATTTCTCTACACTGATTTTCCAGTGTAAAGCAGTATGCCTGTTCATTGTTTGTCTGAGGTGAAATGTATCTTAAGTCGTGATATGTGATGTTATGTTTTGTTCTGTTATACGTTCAGTAGATAGGGAGACATTTCCCTCAGTCTCCCCCACCTTAAATTATTCCCCAAATGTAACTGTCTTTCGCACTGTAATGTCTGTCCTGTCATGAATGTGGAACTGTATTTTGTTTTACTGTGTACTGTACATTGCTGGGGTGACGGTAAAGCTTTAATCGACTTGACTCACGTAGATAAACTAATGAAATATTGAATGCTTGATGCTTTCTTTTAAGCAGGTTGTTATACTGCTATTATGGCTCATCTGTCATAATCAGAAGCAACAGCAAAGACGCTATTTCTGTAACCTGGTATTTATCTCAATGCTGAGGCAACCTACCTAGCGGGGGACTTTGAAAACTATTTTAAACTTTCCGTTGATGTGTTTAATAATGCGCTGTAAAGTTGGAAGCTTTTGCAGAAGTGCTGTGGGGGTTTATCCCGGAGATGAAATGGGATTCAGTGTGTTGGATGAGCCTCTTATACTCTCGCATGAATATGAAAATGCACTTTTATTTTGCAGATTGTTGTGTCTCACGACGCTTCCAGGGACCCGCTCGCAGCGAGCGCCATTAAAATTCAGACATGATTAATCGAGTGGAGATTACAGGACTTACAGGAAGTGTGCAAAGCAGTTAATCAGTGCCACATCGCTAGGGTAAGAGCGATATCCCCCTCAAATTTGGCTGGAACGTGGCAAGAGTCCTCCAACAGGACCAAGACAAGGGAATGATGGGATTTCCTTGAACCTCAACCACGGGCAGAGCATAAACATCTGCTCGACCTCCTTTCACACCGTCTGCTTTCTTACTCCAGTGGCTGAGGAACCGCTATTTGGGATCCCAGAGGTGCTGTGGTGGTTTTGGCATGCGTGTGTCTTTGGGGAACTGCAGTCCATGTTGACTTAACTCCAGAAATCAAAGCTGGAGGTGCCGCAGCACCCCTCCATACCACCCCCGCACCCCCCAGATCTTAGAGAGGCCCTGTGGTTGAGTTAACCACATCCACACGACCCTCTGCCCCACCCCCCTTGCTTGAGTACACTTGCCCATTCATGTGTAGTCCTGCCAGGGTAAATGTTTTGCTCCACCATGCGGGAATCCATGTTTGGCCAGCCGGGGGGGGGAATTAGCCATTATGCTACGTCTACACCCCGCTAAGGGTGTCCGATTGCACCCCTTCCCCCGTAACTCTGAGATCAGACCCAGCAGTGTTTCGGAAAGGGTCCCCCCCCAAACGTCCTTACCATGCCCGCAAACACGCATTCTCACAGTCGGTCCTCTTCACGTGTGGGAAGATAAAAGCAAGAACCCCGCTTCCAGTTAAAGGGAGTGAATTGCAGGCGGGAGATCAGCAGATGTTTCAGAGATGAGGGCCGTCATCACGACCCAGGGAGTCATACCTCTCACAGAGCCTCATAAGTGACTAATTAAAGGGGGGGCCAGATTTAAATGGTAGACCATTTCCTCCGAGGTTAACTGGGGGCTCTGAGACCATCCTGCATGCAGACAGGAAATGAGAGTGAGCGCCTGGTCAGCACAGGCTGTCGCTTCTTCAAAGGCCACTCACAGTCATCTGTCACCGGGCCCATCACGGCTTAGGGAAGCTGGGGGGGGGGGGGGGCACATCGGTTTATTACACTTCCTGTTTGCGCGATATGGTGTTGTCCCTGACCTGATGGTCAAGCTGTTGTGGCTTGGGGGTGGGAATCATGATGAGGGCGTGGAATCGTAACGAACGATTTCTCTCGCCGTCTTGATGAAATCATCTGGCTTTGCCGAGGGTGGCCCTGATTTTGTCCAGCACGCTCAACTTTGTGCTAAGTGGACAAAATTTGTTTGCAGGACATAGGCATTGATTGTAGGGCGCGGGCTCAGATTGAAGGGGGCAGGACTGGATCATCGAGGGTGGGCTCAGATCGTAGGGGCTGGGCTCATATCGTTGGAGGTGGGCCTGGATCATAGGGGGCAGGTTCGGATCTTGGGGGCAGGCCTGGATCTCAGGGGATGGGCTCAGATCTCCGGGGAGGCCATAGGCCATGGATGGACTTGTTCTTGTTCTGTTTGCTCTTTCTTCCTGGCCTCCAGCTACATGCTCGTGTTGTTGGGCTCCCAGAGCCAGGGCACATGGCCGCAAGCAAGTCTAACCCTGCTGGACGTTTCTTTAAGGGTCCTTTAAACTGAAGGTTCAGAATGATCTCTTGTGGGGCCTGTATCTGCTGAATTGTGTCTTTAGGCACCATGGAACCTAGTGGCTGGTGTTTCATTCATGAGAATCTTTTACATATTAGGCATTACATGCCAAGGCAGTTCTTCTCATGGCAGTACTGTGCTGAGTCTCATGGCAGTACTGTGCTGAGTCTCATGGCAATACTGTGCTGAGTCTCATGGCAGTACTGTGCTGAGTCTCATGGCAATACTGTGCTGAGTCTCATGACAATACTGTGCTGAGTCTCATGGCAATACTGTGCTGAGTCTCATGACAATACTGTGCTGAGTCTGATTGGCAATACTGTGCTGAGTCTCATGGCAGTACTGTGCTGAGTCTCATGGCAATACTGTGCTGAGTACTGCATGTCCACTAAAGAAGCCTTACTTACAGACGTGAACATTAAAAGTATTCGAGGGCTCTACAAAGGAATCAAAAACAGAATGATGAAACAGACGGGATCAGTCGGCATCATGTTGCATTAAGTGGATCAGAGTGACGCAATGAGGAGGTTTATCTGTCTGTCAGTGTTCGTTTGCCGTCAACTTTCACCGGCTATTTTATGAAGGCATCAAACAGAGTACCTTCTGAGAAACTTTCACACCTGTATCGACTGCTGTCTGAAAAATCTTTCTAACCCTTTTTTAATGACAGAGAAAGCATGCTGTGCATTAGAAACGAGGTGCAGTCAGGACCAATCGACGCGGAGGATTGCAGTCACCTGCTTCTCCCTCTTGAAGTGACAGCGTGGGCAGGCAGCTGTGTCAGCTGACCCAAGTGAACTGTCACTGTGACATTTAACACTGCTGTGATAGGTCTGTTTATGTCACCTGACATAAACAGACAATGCGCATCTAACCTCAAAAGTGAGACTAAAAGGAAGAATAAAATCTGGGTTTCATCTAGTTTATTTGAATTTACTACTATGATATTTCGTATAAATATTCACATTAAAAAAATGTTATCCTGCTTGTTCATGAGTGTTAATGAAAGATTGTAAAATGCTTTAATTTTAAAATGCACAAATGGTATCAAATGGTTTTGTCAGTGTTCATAAGTGTTCTTAAGTATTTCTTGGCGATACCCACCCTATGTAGAGCCCTGGGCAAGCGGCACCACTGATGCCCTCCCCGAGACGAAGTGAAACTCGCTTGCTAAGTCGGCGCCCCCTCAGAAGGAGATGTCACCCATTGGGTCGAGCAGCCCTGTTGCTTTGTAAGGCCTGCACCTGTCCTTCTGGCTGTTTAAACAGCAACCTGCTGGCCTCATCTCTCTGCCCGCTTACCGCCTGGGTGATGTTTAAATTTTAAGATCATGGTTCATTAGCCGATTGCACAAACACTCGGGGGCTCTTGAAAGCGCTTACTGGAGTGAGACAAAGGTAATAGCTGAATAAATATCTGAGGGACGTGCTTATGCAGGGCAAGGCCTGCAGGGGGCGCCTGCACATTCTCGTCGTCTTGGAACGCGTCACCTGTTTGCTTCCTGTGCCCGGCCTAAGCGTTGGCAAGACTGTTATGTGTCAGAGAAGGGGGGGAGGGGGTCTGACGGGCTTGCCAGATGAGGGGAGGGTTGGGGGTGAGATGGACCCATTTGCTCTGGAATCATCTGATTGCCGTCACAATGACAGACGCCGGACGCTGTACAATTAGCGCCCCTCTTCCGGAGAACGGGCGACCGCTTACTCGAGACGGAAGTAAATAGAAAGATATCACTCAACTTCAAAATGTTCTGAAAATAATTACATCGGGGTGATTCATCTAGACGCCTCGGAAAACAGTTTAAGGAATTTAAAGTCATTTTAAGCAAGATCGAAGGCGGTAACATTAAGCCTGTAACTGCAAAGGGAAATTGAATTTGTCCCTGAAGATTTGTCAGTGTGTGTGTGTGTGTGTATATATATATATATATATGTGTGTAGATTTAAATTTATAAAGCTTAAGATTCAGACCAGAGTAACTTCATGGTTGTTTGCTCGCTTTCAATTTTTCTATTTTTAAATTGACGTGCATCATTACCTTTAATTACCGCTGTATTTGCTGAATACAGTCTCCCAGTTGAACGAATTCGTAAAAAGAGAAGAAATCCACAAACACAAGTTACGGACCCGACGTCAATGACTGTGCAATTCCCTGTAAGTAATGCGCTGATTCATTCTGCGAAAAATAAATACCTCTGAAGGCTGAAGATGGTTCAGACTCCCCCCCCAACCCCCTTCCCCCCCCAAAGGGGCGCTGTGGGATCGCAGTGGCAGTAAATAAAAATTAACATGCTAATGGTATGCTATCCTCACATCTCCACATGTATGGAGGATCCCTCTGGAAATCTGCAGGAAATCCTCATGCGTTGTACTATAGTCACCAAACAGCCTGATTTTTAAATGTAATACATAGAAACATTTGCTCTTCTTTGCAGCGGTTCCCAGCTCGTCAACCGCAAGCTACTCGTTGCCGACGGCGACCCAATGGTTACCCCACATGACACTTAATAGAAATCGGATCAATTTTTTTTTTAATGTTACGGTGTGCTGCAAGAGTGGATGTCGGAGTAGAATTCATTTCACCGCTGCCTAACAGTGGCACCAAACACAGAGTGTGTTCCCCCTCCCCCCCGCCCCACCCCGCCCCACCCCAACCACGATGTGATATTTTTGTGCATTAACTGTGGCTTGCGTAACAAAAATGGCCTGAAGGACGAAGCAGCCCCCCCCACCCCGTTTCACGTGACGCCTGCTGATGACGGAAAAAGCCGTGTCCTGCCACCCCCCCAGGTACTGATCAGGGGGCATATCTACCCTAGTGGCCAAAATTGTGGAAACACTTCCAATTTTTAGAGATTGCAGAACTTTATTCAACTGTTACTCCAGTTACTTATTTAATCATGCAATTATGATATTTGTAACCATTCTTTGATAATTTATCAACATTACCTCCAATATTTGTGCAGTAATTTTTAAAGCATAATGCCAAGAATGTTAGGTGTTTCTACAACTTTGGCCACTAGTATACAAATTCTAGACCCCCCTTGAAAAAATGTCACTGAATTGGACCCCCTCGACCCATTACATGTCGACCAGTCTGCATCGTGTCTTTGCCTGTTGTGATTTTGATATATCATGGCGTCGGCATAAGAATCAAACGGGATTTTTTTTGGGAGTTTTTCTAAAGCCACAGATGACAAGGCCAGCCGATGACACACAAAAAGTTTAATTCATAAATTCATGAAATATACAAACAGTGCTGTTTTGGAGGATGCCAAGTGTGTTTGCGGCAGCCTCTCGTTTGTTGTCTTGCAGTGATCTTTGTGTCTCGCGTTTCTTGCATCTCTTCGCTTTGCTTGCAGAGGGAACTGAGAAATCTTACGCGTTTCTTTATGCTATGTGGAAGGGTCAACTGTAAATAATTTTATAATTTCATGCATTCAAGGACCCCTGGAAATTGCTGGCCTCGCTGAATCTTGCTAGGGCATCCATGCCGCTTTTGGGCCCCTCATCCCAGGAGAGAAGGGGCCAAAATGGAGAGCTGGCGGGCCGCAAACATGGAGGAGGAGGTCCCGTCCCGTGTCCGTCCTGGAGGAAGATCATACATTTATGGTGCTCCAAATCACAGACTGATCGATCACAGCTTGATGGGTAAAAACTGGCATTCGTATTAAAACCAGTATCAGTTCTTCGAAGGAATATCCTTAGCAACTGATTCCAACATTTTAAACACATGCAACTGACAAATACAGTTGCTATCAAGTGGCACAGATCATTGTGGGATGGTTACATCCCATTCTGGAATTTTAGATTTTTCTGACAGCACCTACTGTACCAACCAGAAAACAAAAAATCATTTAAAAATGACCGGAGAAGGAGAGATGAAGGACTGAAGGGCTGCTCATGGGGGTGGAAATAGGAAATAAACAGTGAGGTGGTTATTGTCGAGCACTCGTTTGATCGTCTTACTGTCATATCCGTAAGTGCCTGCCGCATCACTACTCAGAGAATAGTCTCACTGCTTGAAAAGCAAACCCCTTCGCCATACAAAGCCATCTTCCTATAAGCCGCCAATGAACGATGGCGGAGTTTTCCCTAAGCGCCAATCTGATTCGTTCGTTCTGTTTATGAAGTTGCCCCTCGCTTTTCCGGTCCAAGGCTCTGCACCGGCAATCGCTCGCCGCTCGGCTACAGGACGACACGAGCGATACGCTCCCGTTAAACGTAAAGGTGACGGATTAAAGGTGACAGCCGGAGGTTCCATTCCGCCAGCGCCACACGGCCCCTCCCCCGCCGTGTCCTGGGGCTGAGCTCCGTGACCTGCTGTGAAGCGTGGGAAAAGCGCAGATCTGCTACGGCGATCTGGGTCCGTGGCTGTAATAGACACACTCTGCCTCTTCCTGCTGGAGGGCTCTGCATGCAGAGTTTATTTACATCGCATTTACATTCAGGTCTGCGAGGGACTGCAGCCTGTCAAGGGAGTTCCCAGTGCATTGTGGGATAGGCCCAAGGTCCACTTTGGCCCTGGGCTGTTACACAACATGTATGCATGGATGGATGGATGAATTGGTTTACGTTTAGATGCTCAAATAATCATTTTATCTGAGGTGTGCTGCACTTTTCCCCCCCAAACAGCTCATTTTAGGTTAAACCAACAGCTACTATTACCCCTCTAATGCTAAGGATCTCGTTACATTATTTTACTGTCCTTTTAAATGAATGAAGATGCATATTTTTAATACTCCCAATATTAAATGTCAGTAATTTTTAAATATCAGTAATTAATACAAATTACAGTGCTGCGCAAAACACTACGAATAAAAGTACAATTGTGCCTGGATTAATGTAATAGAAATATAAAATCGCTGTAATTTTCCATTAACAGCGCTGGAGATTAATTTAAATTCTTCCACTTTTCCGAAGCAGATGGAAACAGGGTCAGAAGAGGACAGTGCTTTTCATAAAAAAAAGACTAAAATATATTTGCCTGTTTAGCAAAGGGGGGAAATAAGTGTGTGACTTTCTCACTGTGGGGGTCAGGAAGCCTCTGGTCCTTTAGTGAGGCAGAATGAGACGGGAGGCGCCATTATATGCAAAACACCCCCCATGAGAGACAGGTGGAACAATCCGTACAGACAGCCGCAGTCACCCGAGTGTCCTTCTGAGAGAGGCGATGGACCCGCCCCTTGTCTTTCTATACCCGTCACTTTGTACCGTTTAACCAATCAGATCCAGGTTCTGATCCCTGGAAAGGGCATGACGCACCTCTGGACAGCGCAATACAGCAAATATGCACGTTCGCAATAATAATCTATAGGGATCTTCATTCCTAGGCTCTGAATCGCATGGTTGCATTTTATTTTCTGATTAAATGGAAACGGGCAGTTTCCGGAAGTTTCCGTAGCCATCTTCATCTGGACAATCCCAAATAGCGAGGAGAGAGCGGCCGCCGAGGAGGGCTGATCCGGGGGCCGCGAGGCGGGTTCGAGCAGCCTGGGGCGTGAGGAACATCTCAAGCAGGCCAGCTGCCTTCCAGAGAGCCTCTCATACATCTTTAATATTTACTTAACAGACAGACATTCCCTGCCGTTTCTGAAAAAAGAAGATCACTCCCTTAAAGGTCATGAGATCCCGCCTGTTTTCGGCAATTACACTTTACAACATTACTCAGGAGTGAAAATGATAACGACCGTGTTTTAATTATCAGAACAGGAACAGGAGAGACTGTAGATCAGCAGAAGGTCACTATATTGCAAGACTCTACTGGAAGTAACATGAATCAAAATCTGAAGCCCTGGGAGATACAAGCATTTAACAAAATTCCATCACTGATAATTTGCTACTTTTTAATCAGCCCTGTGCTCTCTTTGTTGGGTTGGAGACTTTTTTAAACTCACAGAAACTGTCAAGTAGCAAAATTCATAATTGAGACTTGTTAAATAAAACGGAGGCTGTGGGATAATTTGTCCATGTTGAGTTCTGCCGTCTGAAGTCTTGACCAGAGGCAGACATTACTGCCTCTATTTGACTTTGATAGGAGAAGCCAAAAGACTCTTTAATTTATCTTCATTTACTATTTCCCCCCTCAAGCTTTTACAAATAAGTAAACATATAAATGAAGAAATTAAACTACATGGCGGAAATATTCATTCTTTCCTCAATCCCATTTTGAACGAATGGGCTTTGCAACGGTTAGACTGTGTCCATCCTCTGTTTATTCCTGCAGTAACAAAAGGGCTTTTTCCTGGTAATTTATCCTAATTTCGCTCAGTGTCTGCAAAGCGCGGGGGTTGCCAAAGAGGTGTAGAGCAGTGGTCCCCAACCTTTATTTCATCACGGACCGGTTTAATATCAGAAACTATTTTCACGGCCCGGCCTTTAAGGAG
>JAODJU010000081.1:6638911-6663891 GCA_026776725.1 Gnathonemus echidnorhynchus
GTGGTGTCTTCAAATAAAAACTGTAAGAAAAAAAACAAATCATGTGATGGGATATATTAATTTTATGTGTTTTTTTGTAAACCAGGCATTATGTGTGATATTATTGAGAGGGACGTAATTCACTTAAAATCGTGCTACAGGTAAATGACAAAGATATATATTTTTATCATTTATTTTTATTAATTCATTAGTCCTGCGCTGCAAAGATTGCAGCCTGACATAAGACCATTATTTTGTGTTCCCGACTGAGAGTCTGTATGAGTTTATCCTGTGAAATAATGAGATTTATCTGAGATCTTTGATCGGTAATTGCAGCTTCTAGCTTCAAGTCTGTGAGAGCGATGGTGTGAAAACAGACATTGGGTATTTGAGGAATGTCACAGATGTGATACGGCTGCCCCCCACTCGCTTCACTCAATAAAAGCAAAAGCTTTTATAATAAGAGAAAGCTTGAGGTGGCCTTATCAAACAGGCTTTGATCTTGTAGGACAGTAGATAAAATGCTTTTATCCCCTATTTTGCCAGAAATAAAACAAAATCACATCACGAATGAATCTATACGTATTTTTTATATAATTATGATAAGAATTACGTCTATGTGCGATGAAACACGCACGGAACCTTTTCGGTTAAAACCAGGAGAATCGAGTTGATTTCAACAACTTCATCAAAGCTTTTATTCTGCGTTATTGCAATTAGTGTGACACTAAGTAGTTCCAGCTAAACGCTCAGCGCGATCCCTTTTGTCTCGAGGGCAGACGGCGGTCCAAGCATCAACTCCGCGGGGACGCCCGTCGGCGGGCACGCGGGCGCGGGCACGTGTGCGCCCGGCTGCTCGGGTCTGACCGCGTCAGTGGCTGTCATGTTCAATTTCACCGCGCATCCGGAAAGAGCGACATGTGCACCCAATTAGGCGTTTTCTCTTAAGCGATCTCCGTGATGAGACTGAACATTTCGGCCCTAATGTTGTCGTTGTAAGGCATAATGGAAATTAACCGCGCGCTGGACATGCCTTTCATCTTGTGCTGAGGCTGTTTTTAAGGAAGCGAATGTATTCAGCACCGGTCCTGCAGGGATACAACAATGAAACAGAGGTCGATTAACAAAATTATATTAATTTGTTGGCTGTGTGGTTTCTTCCGTGTTTTGAATAAAACATACTGACACCAATGATGATCAACCAGTTTGGATTTTAAGTGATCAATTAACCTTAAATGCAAAGCAGCACTTTTATAAAACAAAAAAGAGTAGGATCAGACATATTCCCCCCCCCTCCTCTAAAGAGACAGTTTAGTTTTTTTTCTCCTGTTTGCTCATCTGTGATCGTACGATCGTATGATCAGGTTCAAACCACCTGGCTGAACCCCAGTGGTCTGGAACACCACCCAGACCTCATCCTACAGTCATTTCCACAAAGTATCCTTCAATTCCCCAAACCCACTGATGTAAAAAGCCCCCACCGCCGGAAAAGGGACTGAGGACTCCTCCCCACCAGATGATTCAGCATTCGCTACAGGCAGCCGTCTGGGAGATTGTTTCTGCATGACTGAACGTCGTGCTCTAGTGGTCTTGGCCATGGGGGGGGGGGGGGGGGGGGGGGGCGTGTTTCCAGCATGGGATGGAGGCACAGGATGCCATGCTAACATCACTCTCCTCCACCACGCTAACGGCTACCAGGTGTCTAACAGGTACATGACACCTGTACAACTGGAGATTTTGCCCAGTGCTGGATGGATGAATTACCCACAATACTTTGCGATCCTCTCCAGGGGTGTGATCTTGCCCTGTGCCCTAAGCTGTCTGGGAGAGTCTCTAGGCTCATGGTAAGATGGATGTTGCAATATGACCCCTGATTGGCCAGCATTTTACTCTATTAACTGTTGATAGCCAGATGGCTAATCGCAAGCATAACTTTCTAGAAAATACCGCTGACCTGCTCTCCGCAAAACACAGAAGGTAATAACTATCAGTAACTCTGAGACCCGCTGGAAGGAACTCAGATAAACCCCAAACACTTTTAAAATCTTTTCAATCGAACACATTCAAACATATCCTAAGATGTTAAAGAGGACATTTAAGTCGCATAAATTCAGAGGTGAGCATCACATTAAATAAACAACATGTTCATGGACAAACACATTTTGGAGATTTACTTGCACACAGTTCTAACAGCATTATCCGCGCCAAACGTTTTGAGGAAAATCGCTCAAATCACCTTCTGGTGTGTGAGCACATTTTCTTAAATTTCCCAAAGCTCTTTGATCAATGCTGTCTGAAAAACATCCATCATGACAGCTTCCCTCAGCTTGGATAATTCCAGCTCCCTAACTGATCTGGGATAACAATATCTCATTTTCACATTTTATAACAAAGTAGTTCTGCTTCTCATACATAATATTGGTGTTTCTGGATCTGAGGACGCAGTTAAAAAGGAGTGTGTATTCCTAAAAAGACACTTATGATATCTCAGTATTTACTCTGTCCAGCTTATCGAATCCCATCTCCTTAGCCGGCCATTACAGTGCCAGTCCAGAATGTCTGAGCAAATAAATTTTGGATATCTGGCACACAGTGAAATTACACCCGCATTCCAAACCTATGAGAGTAAAACAATTTATTTCCCTCTGTGTTTTTTTCCCAAACCATCTCCGCTGTTCAGTGAGAGTGGACTGACCCCAGATAAAGCCCAATGCAGTTCTGTACACTATACCGTTGGGTATTGCATTACACTATCGAACGTTTGATCAGTGGCGTATTAAGGTATAAATGCTTAAGAGAGGAGGTGGCAGGTGGAGATTTTGGAAGCAAATCTGGTTTCCATGTTGAGGTCATCTTGGAAACATGATCCACTACCCCGCAAAAGGAAGTTTCTTTATCTCATCAATGACAGATGTTTGAGAAACTATTGGAGATTTTTTTTTTTTTTAAACTAAATTAAACTGAAAAACAACTTTTTTAACTGAATTAAAAAAAACCATTTGCAGTATTACCTTTCATTTTTGTTTCAAATTAAATAAAAAATTACATTTTAATAGAAAAAAAATTGAATAATTATCCCGCCTTTGTATTTCACTTTAGTTTCATTCATTGTATTAACTTTGTTTCCCTGACTAGTTTGCTGTCTTCATACTGACTGGTCTCTACATCTGTGATTGTACATGAAGAAATCGCTGCACTAAGTAACCGAAGTCTCACTCACTGCTGGAAATTCAGACTTATAGTTACATCAACGAAAAGAAAAGAAAAAAAAAAAAAACGATGGAAGTTACATCTTTCCCAATAAATCTACTGCACAGTATGCCAATCATTACCAGAACCACAAGGCTCAGTCTGCTTAAAAAAACTAAGTGTATATGATTATCCTGGAATAATTTGTGACACTGCAAAATGTGCACTTGGGAGGGGAAGTGCCCCCCCCCCCCCCCTCGGGTGTCAGTTTGCTCCATCTGTCCCTCCTTGATGTCTGCAGGAATTAGTCTGTAAATTCTGCTTTTTTTTCCTAAAGCTGACACTTGTCCCATCTCCAGGTTTTGTTGCACAAAAGGCTGTATTAGTTTGTTCCCTGATTATACTCTGTGCTGTTTTGTCACTGACCCTGCCTGTGAATGTAATGGCAAAAAGAGCTCAATCTTCATTAAACAAGTTGCTTCCTATACTCTACACCCTGAACTTTATACCCTACACCCTACAACTTACACCCTAAACTTCATACCCTATGCCACATACTCCACTCGCTAAGAGTGTGGAAACAATCAAGCGAGAGTTAAACCAGTCTTTAAATTAAGTTACCGTTATTGTTGTATATTGATGTCTATATTGAAGGTTATCATTAGTTCATTGAAGTTTGTGAAATGTTGTTTTGTTATTGAAAATTGTTCCGGAACCCTGACTTTGAACAAAAATCTGATGCGGACCTTTGATCAAAAAGTTTCAGAACCCCTGCTCTATACTTTACATCCTATTCCCGATATCCTACACCCCCACCAGTCACCAGCCTATGCAATCTCTTTACATTCAGCTTCGTCTCGCGGAGTTCGTCAAAAGATGAATTGTGGTTATTCTGATTCATTTTCCCACTTCACATTAATTCGAAACATAAATGGGGAATTGCGACATAACTTAGCACCTGGCGTGACGTGGAGTACGTCTACACAGTGGCGCGACCATAACCAAGGATCGATGGCCCATAACCAGAATCCCAGGCCTAATTAAACATTAATGATACTTCCCAACTGGAGTTTGTTCTGCTTTAATGGCCTGTCGCGTTCCCACCTCAGAGCTAATGTAAAATAAACACGAGTGTTGACTTACGGTCCCTATAGCCCCGTGACCTCACACTGAAGACCCCCCCCCCCACAGAAGAAAGCAGGCGCTATTCCACTCTCTGTTTGAGTAACCAGCTCCTCATGCCCCCAGGTGCGGGGGAAACTGGCCAAATTCTCAAGCTGCTTCTCGGCAAGACGGCAACTCGAGGAGCAACCGAGCCGCATTAATGTTTAATGTTCAAAGTGATTTTCCACAGTCGGATACAACTTTTCTTAATTAGCGAGTGGGCTACTTGATATTTGCTTTTTCACCAAAGACGATGGACGCTGATATTTGCCCATATTCATTAAAACGGGGGAAAAAAAAACAACGAAATATAAGAAAAACAAAGTCAATTAGCAGCCACCCCAGTGATTAGCTTGTGGAGTCGGTGAGTCTCCTCCCCGTCAAATCTGGTTTTAGTGCTAATTTGATCCATGAGCTGGACTAAGTGGAACCATTAGATTAGCTTTAGCATGTGCTGATCTGAGCAAAAACTAAACATAAATAAAAATAAATAAGACGTGTCCCTCCCTCTCGTAATGAACCTAAATTGCATGCGGCAGTAGAATTTCAACACGCGCCTGCCTCTCGTGCCGCTGGTCGCATGAAATGATTAAATTGCACTCGATATTGTCATTTAATGCATCAGCACTGATCCCTAGGGGTCGTCGCCGTCCAGTTAAAAGTGCGGTTCAGAAAAACGTCGATTAGCTGCGGCCTTGTGCACTTAATGTGGACACTTTTATAAGATAATGTCCCGATTCCCCCAGGAGACGGTCCCGTGTGCATTGACCACCGTGGTGACCATTTAGCAAAATGCACTTAAAGCATTTTATCATCTGATACGAGCGAGTCATTCGGGCACTTTCACCCGCCGCCTGGCTAATGCAGCACATACGGACCCTTTTAGAAGTTATAAGCTCTCCTCGTGTCTGGCAAGTGGGGTATAGTTATAGCTAGCTGACCAATCAATGTTTACACCGCTATAGGATGATTTTATTCATGCTAAATCACCCTGTGGCGTACTCTCTAAGGTGAAGACGGTCTTGATCAGGTTATTTATGAATGGGAGAGTAGAGACTCCATTAGTGAGCACGACGCTCTGCTTTTTGGTGGCAGAGATGAGCTTTTGCTCCCCGCTGTGCTCCCTTACCATGTCCTGGTGAAACGTTTTGCCTGCCTTTGTCCCTCCGCGTCGCGTCATGGGGAGACGCTTTCAGGCAAGTCGCGTTCACGCTGTGTGCTGCCTTCGCTTTGATCGCGTAAAGTCGCGTTGGGACTGAGAGGGACTTCCTGCGTAGACAGGATATTACACGCCACAGATCTTAATTTTATGAAATATGCCCACTGCACGTGGCTTTTCTGTGCGTTTTTTAGTTTATTTGCTCCAATAATGACATAAATATGCCACAGTTGATGCAGCCCCATCCGACGGCAGATGCTGCCTGTCCCAGAGTCATCTGCTCCCGTGATGTTTGAACGAGCATCAAACAGAAACCCGGCACAGAGTCTGTCATACCCTCTGTGGCCCTAATATCCCCCCCCCCCCCCCGATCGACAGTCTGCTCTCCTTAACTGTGAAATGTCTATTTAGTGAAAAACACAAATATTCATCAGCAAGCCTTAAATACCCTATTCTCCAAGAAGCCCACGCAAAGCGAAAGGTCAACTTAATGCATTTTTTTTTTGTTTATCGCAGCTAATGGACCAGGAAAAAAAATGGAAAAGAAAAGGATGACTTTGATAGCGGCGAGTAACGGAGCGGGATTATTTGCAGTTAACGGGACAGCGGCGCGTAACAACCTGACAGAATAAACACATTAACTTAATGCGACGAAATCTCTCCTCCAAATTCTGCTGTTTCCTCCAGCATCTCGCGGCGATACGGTTTCCGGGGAGGGCCTCCGTCGGTGCTATCTATTACCCGATAAAAAGCCCCCCCTTAATCACATATCCCTCCATCCACACTCGCTTCTCAAAAAGACAATTTGCTGTGCGACAGGTGACATTTAAGACTCTATCCTCCAGATAAAACGGCTAATTTTTCCAAATTATAAAACTATTGCTCTACAGTTCTGACCAGAGACAAAATGTAATTTAGTTACTGAATTATTCTGGGGAAATAATTTATCAGGCAGTAATATTTCCAAGGGTACCCTTAGACGACTGTTTTAAATGTCACACGGCTCACATCCCAAAACGGCGCTCCTGATGTAAATGTGACCGGCATTCACGTTTACATTTTAAATTCTGCTCTGAGATTCTGCTCACAGACTTGGCCAGACGCAGGGAAGAGAATGACGGAGCGAGTTTTGAAGGTGTTCTCCCTGTTCCCAGTCTGCCTTTCCTGTGTTTTGTCATATAGAAGCCCAGGACACAGCAGAGACTGAGGTGAATCCCATGGGATAGGAATGACCTTTGACCCCCGGGGGGGCGGAGGGTCACGTTTTCGAACCTTGTGCTCTTTGCCCAGACGGAAACCTGTCAGATGACATCTCTGTGACTCAGAGTTACGGCTGCAAATGCACGGCCCATTGTAGAGGCACTTTCACCAGTGTAATTCAAACCCTCAGTCAGTACAGACACCTCTCACCTTCTTAATGTCTTAGCCGGCCAATAGGAATCAATCAGAACCGCTGCATTGATCCGCTATTTGCTACCAGAGCCTAATTTAAACTATTGATTTATGGGAACTTGGGCCAGTTACTGCCTAACTCTAGCAATGTTGTTCCCTTAATTATTAACTAATGGAATAATTACTCAACTTGCCTTAGTGTAACGTAAGACAAATTAGCTTTTGTTGCTAAGGCACTGGCAGTAGTTATTTCTGAGACGGCTGCGCGTTTACACAACTGGCAGGAAACACGGAAATGGAGACGGCTGGCCAGTACGGAAGTGCCCTCACTGATTTCCCGCATATTAGCGCCGGTAATGGGCAGATAGTTAGACGGACCATGCCCAAATGTAGGTGATTTACTGTGTGCCAAATGGGGCCTCTGTCAGGAGATGAGAGTTTTGGCTTTAGAATGTTAGGGTCCTAAATCTTCATTACCATCAAGAAGGTTCCTTTTTTTGGTTCTTGCCGGTCTTCAGGAGGTAAAAATCACGGCAGTAAGCATCGGGTGCCATTTATCTCGATTTAGACCCGAAACCTAATAGTTCAGTGTCTGTCATATGAGGGAAATCTTGCTACTTTGTTACCGTCGCAATTTTAATTTCGACTGGATGAACCAGGCTTAGTGTTGTGGCTGCGGTTAGTAAATGTCCATTCTAACCCTGTAGGTTTATGGTGCCGTGTAGTGACAAACAGGACATCCTGGGAACGTCCCAAAGCTGAACAGGAAGGATGGCTTGGCGTCGTGCGGCCCAGATGCCACCGCCCTCGGGCGCCGCTGATGGATTTAGGGGTCCGCATCTGTAAAGCGGGACGTCGCCTGTCGCTTTTCCACATTTCCTCATCCGTCGCACGCGAGGCCGACGGCGCGGCCTGTGTGGTTTTCGGCTCCACCTGTTTCCTGATGGAGAATCGTAAATATACCGTAAACGCAGGAATATATGGGGCTACCGGATTCCAGGCGTTATTTACCGTAAAAGCTGCGCTTCAGCTAAAGTAGTCAACAAAAACAGACTTAACCCTGAAGAATCACGCATGTCAGTATGTTGTCTACAGTCCTCAAGGAACACACACATAGGATGTAGCTCATCATTTACGTCCCCTTACAGAAAATCCTTTAACACTCACTGTTAAACCCTTCAAATGATAGATGCCCACACACAGTGTTACTACAATAAATATAGAGCGGTGGGTTTTTTCTGAGCCCTGAAATCAGCCTGAACAACTCAGCTGTATCGGCAGAAACGACAGCAGAGAGCTACAGATTCGAGGGCCGCGGATTAATTCATTGCAGGCAGAGTTTCCACGAAGCTCCTTCGGCTGTGCGCACTGCTATAAGGTTTCAGTCAAGCCGCAACCCTTAGCGTCCAGAGCTGACTGGGCTTCTGCTTTTAAACTTGGGTTGCGCTGGGGTGAGATCAAGACCGGCATCCCGATGCCCCTACGGTACCGCAGAGAGAAGGAGAAAGTCACAGATGAAAAGGTCTTTGATCCACGACGCTGGCTCTGAAGATTGGCACAGGGGACAGACAGAGACAACAGTGCTATTGTAGCCCCTCTCAATGAGGCCTCCCGTAACATGTAAACACTGCACTGCAGCACAGGCACCCACACTGCACTGCAGCACAGGCACCCACACTGCACTGCAGCACAGGGCACCCACACTGCACTGCAGCACAGGGCACCCGGCTGTGTATCCGTGACGTTACTGTGCATGCAGTGTCACGTCCACTCTGCCAAACATACCAAAAAAATCCACCAAGAATACCATTTCCCATTGCTGCTCACACTACAGGAGGAATATGATTCTGTCGGCATAATTAACTGCGACACGTGCATCTTTACAGTTTCCATGCAGTGGGAATGAGACTTAAAAGTAAGGCCACTTTACGGATGAATAGGCGCTAAGGCGTGATGAATAGCGCTCGCACTCTAAGAGATTGAAACTGCATTCATTCGGCAGCATAAAATACGTTGTTCTGTGGTGACCATTGTATGTGGAAAAAGGTTTTTTTGGTCACTGGTTGCAGCAGGAAATTCCCAGTACAAAGGACAATCCTCTCAAGAAATAAAAGGCCCAGCATCGGCAGGCAGCGGGCTGAACTCTGGCTGCTCGTGTAACACAGGGCGCAGGTTGCCAGATGTGTGGGATATCCTACCCAGCCGTAAAACCGCACCAGATGTCGGCTGGCTGGATCACTCTGCGCCGGTCGATTTTGTCGACAGCTTCGACTCCACGCGATACGGGCTGGATGGCGGCTTTTGAGAAGGCCTGGGGTTACGGGGGAAACCCAACGCGAGTCGGGGATTCGGATGCTGATGTGGCCCATGATGGAAAAGGCTCTGGTGGCAGCCTGGGGTAGAACTTCAGAATAAGAGAGAATGATCTTCAGAGGAGACACAATCACAGGGGGACACAATTAAACCTTCAGCGGGTCCCTTGCTGAACCAGCTTGAGGCTTCAGTCCCTCGGGCGAGTTTTTAAATCCCCCCCCCCCAATTGAGAGAACCTTCCTGCGCGTTTTACTGAGCATCTGCTGATAGAGCTCCAATTTCCCCAGCAGTAATGGTAGAACTAGGGTGGCCATAGGGGTCACTAGCGGACTTTAAACATTAAATTAACGTTTCACAGCATTCACCACATGCTGCTCTCTTTATGCAGTCGTGTTAAACTCAAGTGCCATGCATACGGAATAATAACAAAGCGAAAGAAAATCTATTAAAAATACAGTTTTTGTCCCCCGAAGACATAGAGCAGTTAGACTTCATTCTTTCAGTGTATCACTGAGCCCATGAAGACTTAAGTAGCCTATAAATGACTAATTAAAAGTCAATACTAATGTAGTCAGATTTGAGTGTAACGAAGAATCAAATAAAGAATGCAGCCCCGCCCCTTGAGCAATTTTAAATGTATCAATTAGTGAATCTGATTTGGTATGATTGAAAAATAACGGCATATGATTGACTAAGGTTCAGATTGGTGCAATTCAATCTGTGTGGTTCATTCAATCACCGGATTAATCAAAGAGGAGAGGTTAATTAATTAGGCATCGTGCTGAGAGGTTTGCCACCTGGCCTGTGGCTATGGCAGTATTTCCTTACTGTGTCCTTACTCACCCTTAATCAGTCATACTCATCCTTACTCAGCCATACTCACACTCTATCAGCCACGGCCTTCAGAGCACTGTCCACACATGCTCAGGTTGACAGATCCCTCATTCCACTGTTGTTCCAGACAAGTAGAGAATGTAAAATGGGATTGAATGGCCTCACACCGTCAATGCCCTCTCTCAATGCCCATATGTTGATACGACGGCATCTTGCGCCTTTTTCGTTGCGTTCCACTGTCTGCCAGTTCCTTTCTGGCCTAACAATGCAGTGGACATATTCAAGCAATTGCAGCTTGGATTCACCAGATGAAATTTTCATCCACAGGACCCGCAATGGTGAAAGGTTCAGTGCGGACGCCCAGCTTTCATTAAATGAGACGGCAGACGGCTCCTTGTCTGCTCTCCTCTGGTTTGGTTCTTCGATGGTTATACAGGTGACAACGATGTTCATAGTGTACAGCTGCAGAACCTGCATTTCTAATGAAAGAGAAGCAGGATCATCTAGGTAACATCTGATGGGAGATGACAGGTACTACAGTCAGGCTGACCAGACACTGTCCATAGGGTTAGCTTGTGTACAGCTGATGCCTTCTGCTAGCGCACGAAAAGGAAAGAAACAGATCGCGCCATGCACTCGAAAAAGATGATAGGCTCATCGTCGAGGACAATAATGCCATTGACGATAAGATATATCAAGAATTAAGTTGTAAATTTTATTGGCCAGCAGAGAAATTAATGGGTAGCTTAACTGCAACGGCATGGAGTAGCTAACAGACGATGCCGCTACGTGTTGTACTGCTTAAAAAAATAAATTCTAACTGCATGTGTGCGCTTCATGTTAGATAACATTATGCATAAATTACTGGGTATTTAATTTCAGAGAACCTTTTACAAATTGCAGTAGCTATTTGTGTAATAGGTAGAATCATACACAATATCTGCGGGTTTAGTTTGTTAAGCGGCTGAGTAACGATATTAGATCAGGCCAGGCAGAAAAATCAAGGCTGCGACTCATTTGCCATCCCTGGAATTGCCACGCAGCGACTCCAAGGAGTAGAACGCCATCGAGGCGTGACGTTCCGGCCCAGAGATGTGGGCAGGCACTGGTCCCTGCACAACAGTGCCCCCATGTGGCAGAGCAGACACTGGCAGCACAGACACCATCAGAGTATGCAAAGGCATACATGCTGACATGGTTTTAATATCAACTTAAAATCATTTCCTTATTTATTTCATTCTCCATTTATTGCATTTGTATTTTTATAGCACTAATTTGGAATTTAGTTTATGCACCTAAATCACTTTTAATTACGTTTACTGTTTCTTTACATGTCTGACTGTTAATACAACCCAAAAGACTGCAATTGTGCAATGAGAAAATTATTTAATGGGATATTTTTTATTCAAGGTGTGTTTAAGAGTCGAGACTCCGTGGATCCGGGCATGAATTTCAACAATAAATAAAATAAAAGGGATATAAAGGAGATATTAAAATTCAAATACCTGTTAAGCACAGATGAACACTCTCAGACGAGACCGACTCCGAAATACCGGCACATAAGTCATGTTTATGGGGTGCACTTAATAGACTTTTCTGTTTACGTACATATAAGGTGAAATTACAGCTTTCGGTTTCGGTGTTAGTTACCCTAATTCCCAGTAGGTCTCATAATGGAATAGCAGCACAAAAGTCTTAAGTATAATAATGCATAATGGTAAAGCGTCATCACTTTTACACCTACTTCATTAATGATCTTCTGTGTGGTTTATCGCTGATGTCTTTGTGAGGTTCAGCTAGAATCTCGGGAGTTGGCGTACATAGTCTTACATGTGCCTTGAAACAATCCACCTGTCGGCCTCATGCAAAACTACCACAGCTGAAATACATTTATGATGAATTTTTTCAATAATTACTCACAGCTAGCTATCGCAGTCATTTTCTTTGGCCAAGAACTTCTCGCTTGAACTGCAAGAATAACTTAAGCATTTTAAAAGACAACTACTCCTGTCATTTTGAGTAATATCTATAATTATGGTACAATAAAATTATCCCTGTAGCTTTACATGAAAATTATAGTAGGCTTCCAGTTGGTTTAATATTAACATGTGAGTCTAAAAATAAAAATAATACCAGAGGATAATAGTTTCACAATAAAAGCGTGAGGCAGGACAGTTTCTGTCAAACAATCGCATGAATTCTCCAAAACATAATAGAAATATTTTGAAATCCAGACCAGCTAAAATCTGTTCATCATCTTTACCACTGTTCCATCTCTTGCAATTGGACAATAGAGTTACACCCCTTATCATGCAGGGTTAGCCAAAAGAGACCTTGAACCAGCACATTCGTCCACTGTGATTCTCACTCTGACCTGCTGCAATCTCACGTTCACAAAGAACTATAATGACTCACTCAAGCTCAATATTTAATTGACTTCCTGAAATTGGCAGGACTAAATCACGACCTTGTAACAGCGAATAAAATTCTGCGATGGCGGTGTGAGGAAAGAGTCATATAAAGAACAAATAGAACTTCTAGCTATCATGCACGGTAGAACCAAAGGACATGGAATGTAAAATATATTATTTAATATTCCTCAGCATCCATTAGGAGGGACCATAACGGAAGTGTACTGGTGCTTCACGAGGCTGCACCGATGATTCCTCGCTTTTGAATAATCCATAGTGCCGAGAGGGTCTTGCAAATTCGAGTTAATTTGCAAAGTAGGCTTCTAACTATGGTAATGTGGACAAAAAAGAGAGCAAATTACCTATTACTCAACAAACAGAGTGACGAGCAAATTGGTTTATGAATCACTAACCCAGACTGTCTTATTCAGTGTCAGACTAGCAGGAAATTATATCTAAAATAATACCAATCCTGAAACAGCTCAAATGTCAGGTCTAGTCGGCTCTGTTCACCCACACGCTTCTTCTTGTTTATTTATTTATTTTTTTCTAAATTGCCATGATTCCCAGAGACGCCGGCTTGGTATCTTATGATGTCATGGAGATCTAACAGAGGACCTGCGGTCGCTACTTTGAGCTGTTTCCAAGTGTCACCAGAGAGACAATGAAGATTTCTGTGAAAAAGCATCATCTCTTAGCTACCTTTGCCATTTCTCGGCGAAGACGGGGAAACGCACAGCTGTGAGGTTAGAGGGGGTCACGCATAACATGCTTTGTTGGCCTCTGTAATTATTCCGCTGCCCTAATTCACGGCAGCGTCAACCCTGGGATAAACAACCACAGAAAGACCTGCTCTGGCTACTTCAAGTTCTACAAATATACATGAGAAGGAGGTGAAAGGTTGACGTGGCGATTATTTTTAAGGTAAACACTGTGCCTTAGCGAGCACGCTACATGCCCTGGCTCCAGCTGTCGGTGGCCTCACAAACACGCCGCCCCACCCAAGTTCCCCTCTCTCTCTTTCAGGCCACTCCTCAGTCAAGAAATCCAGCATTTGTTGGAGGTACCCTGCTGACCAATGACAGATCTCCTCCAGAAGTGTGTTTAACGGCATTGCTAAAAGACCAAACCCTCAATCCCGAAAAAACTTTTAAACAACATCCGGGCATAAAAATCAACTGTAATACAGCTGTCTGCTTTACCTTCTATATTTAATGATTTTAACTAAAAATAGCCTGGGTACATGACTGTCAATGTCTATACTTGGTATTTTTCTTCTTCTTTTTTTCATGCTTGTTGATACGTTCCCTGAGCGTTTCCTGTCTCATTCACGAGAATGAGATGCTTTAAATGTTAAAACAAAGGCGGCTGAGGGAGCTTACGCCGCTGGCTTCACGGGGAGAGGAGCGATGGGGATTCTGCGGCCTGCCGCTGTTTTGTTTTCATTGCTAAAGCGTCTTGATTTGTCATTGTTACCGACGGTAATTTGAAAGGCGCGGAGTTAACTGCGGCGATGGATTATTTCTGCCAATTGTCAGCAAAGTGTTTCCAGTTCATTCTTTCTTCAAAGGGACCCGATAAATCCATTCAGTCGCATAAATCAGCGTCTGCACATTGCACATAACGTAATAGTTTTAGCTTTTTAAACTTTAGTTTAGTTGTCCGCCTAGTAATTTATTGGTAAATCCACATCTATTCCGCTTCATTTTTATATGGAGAGATGTTTCCTGTGTTCATACGACTCGCCGCAAACATCCAGTTTATAGTTATATCGACAGTAGGCATAGCAGTGTTTTAATTCATTTTTTTTTTGTAAATCAAGGTCAGCGAGCACAGTAAGTCACAACAAAGTAAAAGAAATGGGCTAGGACTGCAGATATAGTAGATCTACAATGTCAATGATTCATGCTCGCCAAATTAAACGAGGGCTTGTGACATCACTGAGACACGAAGGGAAGGTCTACTTGTGCTAATCTTCTTTGGGGGGGGCACCTGATTCAGGACTGGTACTTAGCTTTCAGACTCTATATTGCATGTTTGTATATATGTGCCCGTGTGTGTGAGTGTGTGTATGTGTGTGTGTATGTATGTGTGTGTGAGTGGTCTGGGTATACATTCCATTGTCAGGACCAAATATCCCCACAATGTGATAAAAAACTTATTTTGACATTGTAGAAACCATTATTTTGGTCACCACAAGGGAAAACTCAATTTTATAAAAAATCTGTGACTGTATTCAAAAAACAAAGAATGACTTGTATTTTCTTGTCATTTAGGGGATTAGGATTTTGCCCACAGAAATGAATGGGTGGTCCCCACAAGGATATGAAAACAGGTCTATGTGTGTGCGCGTGTGTGTGTGTATGTGTGTGTGTGCACGCATGTGCATATGTGCATGAAGGAATGAGAGAGAACAATGGAAAGTTGTGCTGGAAATATTTATTAATATAGGTAAGAAGGGGAAGTGTGCAGATAAATCGATAGATTTCAGACAAGAGGAGTGAAAAACCGGAGAAAGAGGAAGAGATGAGGGGAGGTTTAAGCCAAGAAAAAAGATGTTCCTGGGAGCCAGAAGCGTGTGGGTGTAGACAGACCGGCAGAGGAGGACAGAGATCCTGTCTTCCTGTGAAGGTTGGCCTGTAGGAACGGATGGACGGAGGGCTCACCGCTGACCAAAACAGATGCAGGCTTCCTGGTCAGTTTTGATCCATTTTTAAATATAGTGGAGGATTCTTCAGTTCAGCCAAATATGGATTAGATGCCTCGTTCAAAGATGGCATAAGACCACTCTTGAGGATGAGCTTTAATGGCTGGGAGGCTCCTAAACCGGCAGACCTTAAATTATAATCGCAGATATATAGGCTACGCTTCAGCTGAGAAATAGCAGACTTGACATCACACTGGTAACAGTGACCAAACGCACCCTAATGGGAGAATCAAGATCTTTACAGCTATGTAGGATGCTCCTAGTCGGGTATACAGAGCTTGTGCATTCAGCTGAGTTGGTATACCTTCAGAAGGGTCCATTCTTCTTGAGGGGAGTCAGCTGAGTGCCATCAAACAGGAGCCTTACATGCTTGGCTGAACACAGGGGGCCGCGGGAGAGATACAAACCATGCGGAGCTGTCAGTCCCCCTCCGCCCGTGTCACATGTGGCACTTTCTTAATAAAAAAGCATGATGGAGAGTACAAGTCTCAATGCAGCTGGGAAGCGGCGAATAGAAATACCATTAAAAACATGACAAACATTTTGCAACAGTAAGGAAATGACAATATCAAGGTGGTGAATGGACAAGATGTAAACAGAAATGATTAATGTGTTGATTTATCCTTTTACCCACACGGACACTGATTAGTTAGTCAGCAGAGGATTGTTTATGTTTCTTTTCCTTTTTTTCGGTTTTGTAACATCACTGTGGAAATGTGCTCTATTTTTCCCGATTCGTATCATACGGCTTTTCTCTCCCTCTGGTGCAGCGAGTTTAATTGTATTGATCTGAACCAGGTTGGTAATGCTGTAGGATGTGTGAGTTTGATGAAGCATAATGACTCGGAAGAATAACTACGAAGCTCTGAAAATCACAAAGGAGCCTCATTTGTAAGGAAGAAAAGCCAGCGTTGCTGGATATTTCTACTCAAACGGCAGTCAAAATACTCGCAACGACCCCAAAATATTTAAGTGGTTTATACATCACTACAGACCAGCTATGTGAGCATTAAATCGCAGGCAATTAAGGCTCTATATTGATTCATTATTAGTATTGTTGTTTGGAGCGTTTGATTGAGTCCCACGGGTCTAGATCCAATCCTGTGGTTTGTTTCTGCAAACCGATACTCAGAATCTGAGCTGGGCAATAGGTCAATCAGCCATTAACTGGGCTTTAGGGGAGATCAGGAATCGTAAATAGGAAAGGCGGGCAAGAGTCATACACAGAGCGACCATGAACTGAACTAGCCGGTGACTCAGAGAAGAGAGACGAGACCTTACAACCTGCTACAGGTCACAGGGGCTAGCTTGTAATACAGAATAGGTTCAAACAATCAGCTAACTGAAATAGTTTTGATTATGGAGATTCAGCCATCGTTCCAGCATTTCACCTCTGATCTGGGTTCTGAACAGACAAGTACAAAGGTAAATATTTTCTTGTATAAAAAATCTGCCAATATAAAATAAAATAAGTCCACTCTCAACAGAAAACAGGAAACCTCTCCTTCTTTGTGTATCTGTGCATAAACCACGCTGCCCCTACAAGTCAGCTATTGTACCATTTTTATAATAGACATCAACTGAAGATCATGGGGGCATTCCACAAAGCAGAATTTAACACTTAGCTGGATAACTTAAGCCAAACATGAAAAGTGTCCAATAGGAAAAGAGATGAGTGACATTCATATTGGACTTATCCTTACATTTGGACTATCCTTGCATTTGACTTATCTGGCTAGTAAAAAATCCTGAGGGGTGTTCCACTAAGCAGGATTTCCAAGTTAGGTGGGTTAACTTAAGCTAGACGTCAAGATTGTCCAACAAGAGTTTAAGTAAGGAACATTCCTATTAGACAATCATGACTTCAATCTTAAGTTAATCGGGTTAACTGAGAATTCACATTAATATTTGTGACACATGCATGACTATCGGAGACTGACCAATCAGCACGCAGCAAGAACTCGGCGCTTAAAGTGAAATCCAGGTCCTTTTAATTGAAATGGTAGTTTACAAATCCTGTCATACCCCAAAGTGTCTTCCCTGACATGGATTATCTGGTCACCCTATTAAACACTGGGTTTAAACAGTTGATTGTGGGGATTCACAGCCCATCCCTGGCAGCTTTGCCCTTGTTTGATAGCATTAAAGGTTAAAAATGAATAAGTCTGATGTTTAGAGAATGTGGATATGTAGCTGTGTTCAGGTCCTTAATCATGCACCTGTACATTTGAACATTGTACCTATGGTTGTTCTGAGGGTAATGCGAAGATATGCATGCTAACGTGAAAACGAACACAGGGGCTAATTGAAAGTTTAAAATGAGTAATAAATGGTTGCAGCTATTCCCAGGTCCTGATCGCTTACTATTCCCTGCTTTCCATTGTAATTACTGTTACAGCGAAAGTACCGCTGCACTGCATCTGAATTAGTCCTTTCAAAAAGTGCATGTGATTTGGTGTTATGGCCACCAGCTGTTGGGTGGGGGGGGGGACAGAGTCTTTTCCATTTATAACAGGTTCCTAATCTTCATGGGCGATTTCGCCTTAAATCTACAGCAAATTAATGTGGGCGGGGGTGCAACATGTGACAAGGAAAACACAGCAAAGTTCAAGGACGAGGTCCGGAGTCTGCATTCTTTTGCATTGCATACGTAAATTAAAGCCGGAATTAAGCACTCATAATGCGATTAGCAGTGTTTTCAGCACAAGCTGCGTTCTTTCAAACGCATCCATTCATCTGTTCCAGGGGTTTTTCATTTTCCCATTAATTAAAAACCGTGCGCGGTGGCGAATCTCCCTCTTCACGCCGCACTTCAGAATCTATACATAATTATACTCGTATCCCATTCATGCATTTATCTTTTTCCTTTCGATTGAGACATCTTTCTTTTGTTTAGCTGAGTGCCGTTACATTCAAGAAATGAGTTATTGGTCTCAGAGAGAGAGAGAGAGAGAGAGGATGAGGGAAGACAGCATCTCTTTTCTTGCGCTGGCTTGTTTTTCTCTTCCTCAGCGCAGGTCTCCCTCATGGATGCGTACGGCTCAGAAATAACAAGGCCGCTGGACATGTGACACCTCACATCTCTGGAATGCTGGGAAGTTTCAGACAGTCCTGTCAGTCCAGCTGGCCTTATGCAACATGCAGCGCTAATGGTGTTCTGTTGCGTCAAAGCATGTAATGAAACATATATGTTAATATTACATTTTACATATATTTCTATTGCATTTATTGTGCTGATTTTTAGGAATTTCAGCTTTTACTACCACACAGAAACAAAACACAGAGCCGTCTGGTCCCTCTGCCACGTCACATGTCAGTCTGTGACCCCCGCCTCCTCGTGAGCCGCTGTCACGTAATTTCTGGAATATTCCGTCAGCTGTGAGATGCACGGCTTGCGGCTCGTTCACGTGCTCCAAACAGGCATGTCTCACCGAATCCCGGAGCTGCTTCACTCCTTGTTTGGGAAAATGGCAGCTCTTTCTCCCGAGTCATGAGACACACAGAATCCGAGCCAAATAGAGTGTGAACGTGTGCACTGAACTCCACTTTGCCATCTCAACTCCGAAGTCCTGACTCAGCCGTGCTGGAGCAGAACAGATCGAGCGCTTTAAATGCAGAAGTGCCACCGCGGTTGGATAATTGAGAATTTGAGTGAGAACTATTTAATTCGGATCACATCATAAGATGAGCCGTGCACTGGGTATTGTTAGGGTATTGTTATGATAGGAACGGGGGATAAATGAATCCCACCAGGCCAGCTCTGTCGGCTCAAAAATGAGACCAAGAGCTTGAGAATGGGAGAAGGAAAATTAACAAGACAACAAGTTTGAGGTGCAGTTCTCTCCATTTGTGTTCAACTTTTTAAAAAGACGCTTGAAAAGAAGGGAAAATATCGAAGAATTTACGGTGCCACAATCCGTAACAAGACAGCAGTTTCCCCCTCATTATTAAGGAAGAAACAGATGCTATGTGTTGAGAACCTTAATACTGGTACTTTATTCATATGTTCCCTCAAACTGTCAAAAACGTAGATTTTCAGATTACAACTTAAATGGATTTCAGTGGAGTTTTAATGCGCACTGTATGCAATTCCTACTCATTAATAACTGTATGTTACCAGTAGTGCTTTCTGATTAAGTATTGAAATCGTAGGCTAGAATCTGGGAAAAAAAAAAAAAACACTTTTCGGTAAAAATAACCGAATAAAAACACACAAAAAAAACCCAACTGCCTGCCTATTTATACGGAGGTCTTTTAAACAGCCATTGGCAGGTTACGTATAAAACTGTAGGATTTATTTAGAGAAATCCCCGATTCACCTGCCTATCTGGACTGGACAGCGATCCCAATTGCCGGCTGCTCGTCAACGCAGGATCTGCAGCATTAGGGGTCACTTTGAAAGGGGAGCGGCTGACATCCTTAAGCGGACCCCAGTTAATGAGGCATCGGGCTGCTGCAGCCAGCGATCGGATAGACGAGCCAAACTCACAGCCGCGCTATACTTTGTTTAAGGTTTCCAACTCATATATAACCCTGCATGCAGCACGTATCGACAAAACAAAGTTCCCTTAAAATACATTTCAGTTTCTTAAATTAAGTTGTAAACCACGAAGGAGTAACGTTAAACTGTGGTTATATATTCATCCGTGAATCATCCATTAAAGTAATGAATGCTGAATTGTCGAGTTTTATTGCACAGATCCAGTAAGAGTGTGATTTTTGTGTCAATTGCAATTACACGTAATTGTGATATAATTTTAAGAGTCTTTTCAGATTAGGTGTATGCATCGCGCTAATTTACGGGTTCTAAGCTTATTACTGCAGAAAAGTAGAGTATCACCTTCTCTGGAGTATTCAGTCCGATGCAGAATTATGACAATTATTGTCGTATATTCATGTTCATTTAAACATGGCAGTTGTGCTGAGGCTAATTTGACGCCAACTTTAGTTTGTTTATATCGGAATGTTATTTAACACTCGTTTTTAGTCACCCTTTACAATTATTGGTACTGCTGTAAAACACATGCGCCTGTTTTTACTCATTTCTCTCCACATGGATTTGAGGATCTCTCCGTGTCAGTTGGTGAGAATATAATGTGCTCTGTACAAGACATACAAAAGCCTGGACTTGTCAGCTGAACTTGGGAAAGTGAGAAACCTATGGGACAAATATGAGCTTATTTTCCGTGGGGGCGTCCATCTGAGAGGGTGTTACGCCTCCGCAAAATCCAACTGCATTACATCAGCGCCATGAGAGAGGGCTGTTCATTTGTGTATTAAGCCCGAACCAACATTAATAAAACTCGTATATCTTTTATTTTGGCTGAGGAAGCCGGCAGTAGCCTTAGTCCTGCGATGTTAGAGTATCTGCTATGTTTCCCCAAAAATGCAATCCGGAAATTTGATTAATGACGTTGACGTTATGGTTCATTTAGCTATCTGCTATCTATCGATTCAGCTATATCTGAGGTCCTGCTGTTATGTCTTAGTAAAACTCATTTTGGCATCGCGGATAGGCAGTGTTCTTTTCGACGTCACGTTATGTCAAGATTTCACTACAGAGAAAACAGTTGCAACTTATAATCACCGTTGATCTAGCTGTTTGCCCTCTTTTCTAGACGGTGATCGCCAGCCGTACTTTAAGTAGGAGGGAATGTAAAAAGTGAGAATTATACAACTAAACTGAGTGGTTTGCTCCCCGGGTATGAAATAAAATATTCATAAAACCTATAATACTAGTAAATTACATACATAATCAAAGGCATCCTACCGAAGAACACAAATGAGACGTTAGCATCTAGCGTGCTTGTGTTTATTCTTGCAGCGTGGTTACAATGCAAACTTAATGGAAATATGAAGAAAAAAGAAAGAGATCAGTCTTGTGCACCAGCTGTTTACTTGAAAGTGGTCCTGGATACAGTAGTGGTGTTTACCACCACTCAGATCATGCATTTTCATTGGGCTCCTGTGGCTTGGGGGCCCCCTATTGGCCACCAGTTCTCACTACACTAAATATTAAACAAACACATTCCCCATTTAGGAGATGCTGAAGTAGCTTGTTCTGTTAGCCAAAGAGTTGGGTAAAATCCCCTGACTGTACCCTCTAGGTATTTATTTAGCTTCTGAACCAATTGGGGAGGTCAGACACAACAAAGCCACCCTTGCCTGGGAGTGACAGACAATGACTGTGCCCACAGAAACACCGCCCAGTATCCTGCCAAACTATACGATATTTTCAGGGGAATTTCAAAGCCCGGACTCAGAAGCCCGGTTGATGAAATCCTGCCATTTCCAGCACTCTCACATTTCCAAATATTTTAATATTGACTTGAGGGTGACGCTTTGATGTACGGGACAAGGAAACAAAACCAATTGAATGCATTCGTAGCCCGTGGCAAGCCACCATTTCTTAAAATCCATTCATCCATCCATCATCTCCCCATCTGCTCTTGCCAGCTGAGGCTTGTGGGTATTTTCTTTATTCCCACTATTTGCACACCTATGTAGAACTATCTTTGAGTCAGCCTTAATCAGCTCACCCTGAGTTTAAGTCTTTCTGAACACTTGCACTGCTTCTTGTAGCTCTAATAAGGGCAGAGCCATTGAAGGAACCAATTATTCAAGCCACAACTGAAGTGTTACTGTCACCGGCAATGAGCTAACTAATGTTGCGGGCGACTGTATGGTTCCTAGGCCCTAAGTAAAGGCCTAATTACAGGAACACATATCACAGCATTATCAACTCTTCAGTTCTGTTAACAGGCTCCAGACGTGGAGCTTTCTGGGCCAGTTTGAGGGACTACAACTTGCAGAGTGAGGTGCTTGAAGGATTCATCAGGAGTGAGGACTTTTTTTTTTTTGCTTGGGGTGCGGAGGCATGTCTTTTAATTTGAAATATTTTACTTTTTCTCAAGGAAAAAAACAACAGAATGGAAGAGGGCCGAACACTTGAGAAGGAACGGGCCATTAAGTGACCATTAAAAGTGCTCTTGGGAAGCCAAGCAGTTTTGACTTGCTGAAAATATTCAGTGTCAGTTAGTAAATGACTTAAATCAACGACAATAGTCACCACTCGTATGTCGTCCTAAGAGAAACAATCTCTTGCACCCCCCATTTTATCAAAAGACCACATTAACGATGAGTTGAGAACTCACCATGGAATACATGAGCAAAGATCTAGAGCTGGAACTTTGAAATGTTCTCCCTAAGAGTAGAACTTTGGTCCTGTGCTTTTTATGGCCTGACAAAGAATTGTATCCACAGGGGAAGAGAACACAAGGGAATGCAACAAAGACTTTTGGTTTCGTGGTAGACGAAACACTCAGCCGTAGAGAGAGAGGGAGAGAGAGAGAGAGAAAGAGAGAGAGAGAGAGAGAAAGTGTGAGATAGACAAAACAGACAAAGATGGAGGAGGCATTGGAAAAGCCAAGTCTGAGGGGAACAAAGACTTCATGCTGTGCCTGTAAGTGTCAAGAACACGACCCTTTTACTCCACGTCAGTTACGGGAAGACACATCACAAACTAGGCAAACAATGAATTAAGGACACAGTCACTCGTACTCCAGAGGATGCGGGTTTCGCAGTTTTCCTGACAATCAGTGTCTCCACCAGGGACCTGCTGGCTTAACTTCTGCAGTTTCTCTGACTTTAATTGGAGGAAGCTGTTGTTCAGATAAGATGTCACAGGAGTCTGAATTACTAGTGTTAAAGCCGAGCTATTTTGGAAGGGACTTCACACACTGTGATTGCCAACATCCAGCTGGATTTGCACCAGAATAAAAGCGAACATTGCACATAATGTACAATAAAACTGTAATGTTGCATTATTCAGAGTTCATATCTGTATTCTGATCATGCAGCCATCAAAAATACACAGGATGCTGACAGAACATTGTTAGGGTGCCAGACAAGTGCTGCAGTAAATGCCACCTCATCTCAAAATCGTTAGTAATCACCTGCGTAGTCCTGTTGTTCATAAATCTATAAAAAGTTTTGGCCTTTACTCTCCAAATGAATACATCTGTAAACAATACAGGTAAAGTAAATTAACAAAATGTATCATCAAATATGATCGTTATGGACACGGCATGAACAGGAAATGTGTGCGTGCTTGTATATGTTTGTTTAAAAGAAACGTCAAACTCCTGGGACCGACTCATCCTTCTTGACAGTCCAAAGACAGTCCACTGTAAGAATTAGTCAGAAAGAAATCAAACTTTGGGTAATAATAGCATTTTCAAATACACCCACATGCAATTAAGATGGTGGCAGGCCGCACACGCAGCCGGCTGTCCGCCGATCAGCTTCAGGATCGAGCGCGTCCATTCCCCGTTGGTTCACGTTGAGGAATCCGCGGACCGGGCCAGTCTGAAAGGGTTCCTGGGTTCGCCCCACCGAAGCCGCTGACCCGTAAATGTCAGGAGTCGAGGAGGAACCGGGTGGAGAGGGGAGCGAGCGGCGCTGAAAGGTGGAGCTGTCACAGGCGTCACGTTCGGCGCAGACATTTTCCAGCTCATTTCAGGTGCCGGGACCTAACCTAACGAGACAAGAAAAATGGGAGCCGCCGGCACTGAAATTCGCCACATTTATCCTCATAGACTCCACCATGTGGACACGACGGATGGCTTTATTTGATGGAAGTCATTTTCTTCTACAGGCTCAAAGCCAGTCAGATGCAGTCTCTGGGAGATGAACATCTTTACTGTCTCTCAAACCGTTTTATTTTTCATTTTAAGGATACTCACACGTGTCGTCCTTTTCTCTCTCTCCAACAATGGCATCTCAGTAAGGAGACATTTCTGGTTTTTTTTTCTCCCCCCCGTCTCTGTCTTTATCCTTTTGATGAAAACATCCCCAAGATTTTCACCTAAAGATATCACTGCCTATCAGTGAAAACTGGATTTTTTTTTTTTAATTACCAAGGTGGTAGCAAAAAGCAAAATGATTTTTATATAAAATATTCAATGAGTTGGCTAGAGAAAAGGAGCTATCTTACCGAAGGGAAAACAGGCAGCAGAAAAGCATAATGCTCTATGAATATTAATAACTTTAAGAACATTACTGCTGTCGTGGGCTTCAGCACTTCCATAAGACTTAGTAACATTATGGGCGTTAGCCGGGTGAATGGGATTGACGTTGTAATAGCTGGGATTGTGGACGACCTGTAGAAAGACAATGGTGCTGGGAGGATCCCTGGCGCCCTCTATAGGTAAAGATCGAAATGGCAGGGGGGGTGGAAGTGACAGTAGCATGATTTGTGTGCAGAAACACCTCAGCAGCTGTTTAACGGGTGTTTTTAGCCAGACATGTTGGTAGCGGGTGGCAGAGAAGGACAGGAAAGTGGTGCCACACGAGTGACCGATGAATCTGGGTGACAGGGTGCAGATTTTTACATAACAGCGTCAGTGTCATCTCTTCCGTGCTGATCTGGACGGTCTCTCTTACTCCCCTTTAAGGACGACGCTGCTTGACACATAATGTTGTCACATGGGCCAAATTTATGTCACGAGTCAATGGAAGTTACTAGAAAAAAACCCAGCATTGTCTTGTAGGCGTGTAGGATGACAGTGATCGCTTTCGTTTCAGGTACGGGAGCGAGCGTCACTTGGAGCAGTACGGTGACAATAAATTAGCCCATCGCGTTTGTTTTCTCCGTGTCAGGGACGCAAAAATGTCAACCGTGCCGGGGGGGTCTGTTAAAGCCCTGCTATACCCATCAGAACAGACTTTCACATATGCTTGAGGTATTGGTATACGGCAGGGTTCTTCAACTCTGGACCTCGATTCCAAATCCAGGCCTTGTTTTCAGTTCTCCCAGGTAGTTGTTTAATAA
>JAODJU010000081.1:6663991-6695045 GCA_026776725.1 Gnathonemus echidnorhynchus
GGTCAGAGGCTTCACACCTGACTGACAGGTAAAGGAAGGCTGGAAAACCAGCAGTGCTCGGACCTCAAGGACCGTGAGTTGAATAACCCTGGTATACGGTATGCATCATGTCAGCTGCAGTCTTTAAAGAGAAACATCCGCCACATATTTACTATTTATTCGGTCGCCACGTACCCATGAACACTGATTACGAAAATGTGGAATGGACTGTAATGTCAAAAAAAGGACACAATAGATGGGCTGAGGCTTACTTATGAAAGCAGAATGCATTATTACTATTCTATTCATCCATCATCTAACCACTTACCCTAATAAGGGTCACGGGGGGGGGGGGGGGACACAAAACTGGACCACCAATCCATCACAGCGCACATAGACAAACAGTAATATTCTACTTGCAATTTAGAGATGTCAGTTTGCCTGCCTGCCTGTGTTTGAACTCTCTGTGTAAGCCAGAAAAAACCCAGAACATGCAAACACCCCACACAGAGAGGACAGAGAGGGATGGTGGGGCTCAAACCCAAACCGTGGAGGCGTGAAGCAAAACTACTACCTACTGTGTCTCCGCACTATTAGCGAGACGCAATATGAAAATACTTTATAAGCACATTAGGGACGTCACGGCTAGAAGCAGAGAGCGATATTAAGCAGGATGTGGATGCCCTTTAAAATGTCATTTCCCAGTGGTGCACTAATAATCATTAAGATATTCAGAAATGATGAAGTTTCTTTGAATTCTGCTGGATGTCTTACGGCACCTGCAATTTCCTTAGGGATTAATTCACCATCCATCCATCCATCCATCCATCCAGACGGCGGTTATTACTGCATGTCTGCCTTTTAACTAACAGTGTAGAGTGTCTCACCATGTTGTTTGAAGTATCTGCTGATGTTGGATTTTTAACATTTTTTTTTTACAATCATTAATTATTGACAGCCACTGGACACTGGAGCCGGGATACATAACTCCCCAAAAAGATGACAGACAAATGGAGGAGATGTGGAGGGCTGGAGCTCCAAGGGCCCTCCATTTTTCCAGATTACGTCAGGCCGAAGCAGAGAGAAACTGATCACACCTTTGCTGCTTATGTGTGTTAAGGACCCAGCAAAGAGAACATCACAAAGAGAACCCCTATGAGCCTGACCAGGATAAACAGTTAACAACTGACGGATGGATGGATGCATGCCTGTATGGATGGATAGATGTATGCATGCATGGATAGGCGGGTAGTTCGAGACTCTATCCAAAGTGACTTTAACCTCCCTATTTTCCGTCTCAGCCATCCTGAAAAATATGTATTTCTTTACAACCACTTACTGATTTCCTTCGTATTATCGTATGCATTTTGTGCCCCCTGGTCAGCAAAACCCGCTAGGCCCCTAAGGGTCAAATCCTTGAATCGCCCCTGGATGAATGGTTTAAGGAAAGAGAATGACATCTCTCTTTTTCTTTTCAATTCCCTGCTCCCCTTTTTTTCTCTTCTAGTGCTCTAGTTTTCTGTCATTAGTCATTTGCATGATTATGTTTTAAATAGGTGTATTAACCTCTGTGTAGCTGCAGTGTGAAGTCAGCCATTAGCATAACTGACGTGTTACATTAGTGTTGCCTTGTAAGCTTTTTCATTAATGCAGCTTCTGCACACTCTGTTTTCGTAGATCAGATGGAGGTTGATAAATACGCTCCTCTGCTACTGGTTTTTTTTTTTTCTCATACAGAATTTCATTGTGTGGAAAAATCTGTCTCCTTAGACTTTTTTTTAAAAAGGGTTATTACTGTGGAAAATAGCTTTAAAATTCCTTTAAATGTGTTTGCTTCAGTGTGAGGTGTTGGAAACACACACAAAAAAAAATTCATAAGCCGGCTCTGACTCATTTTTCGGCCTAGGTGAAGACAATCTTTGGACGTCAGCTTCGATCAGTGCTGACGGTTGTGTTCATTTTACGATAACGGACACCGTGAAACATGTAACGATGTGATTAAATCGCTAACGAAAAACATTCTCCATCTTCATTTACCCAGTTTTGTGTATAAAGACTCCGTGATTAATTAGCTATAGAATCTCTGCTACTGACTGTGTACAATCTGGGTTGGAATAACAGGTGCACTGCGTGTGATGGAAGTTGTCATAGTGAACGGAGAGAGTAATAAAATAAATGATGGATGTTTCTTTAAACAGCTTTTTCTGATGGAACCCTAAAACTTTCTGTAATGCGGAAGCTTCTGGGAAAACCTGCGCCGAAGGGAATCTCTTTGATACTACATGATTCAGAGTAACCATGCAGTGTCTGTAACACATCCCGAAGATCCCGCACTTTATTATTTCGGAGTTCATACTTTCAGTACTTCACAAGTAAGTCAGTAAGTCATCCCTCCACGTTATGCTGATTAGTTTTGTACTGCTGAGTTTCCCAATCCGGTCTCCTGGGACCCCTGGCCAGTGCACATTTTTGCTCCCTCCTGTACTAACCTGGGAGGGAGCAAAAATGTGAACCATCTGGAGGTCACCGAGGACCAGGTTGGGAAAAACTGCTCTAATGGGTAGGATTACCTGCTGTTACTCTAACCAACTCTACAGTTGAAGGTTTATCGTTGTCTAATGCGACAGCTCTGTGTCCAGCTGTCGAATTTAATCAGCAAACACAGTTTGATAATCACCGCTAGAAACACTGCTGACTGGTCAGTCATGGGGTGGGTACTTTCCAATAAAATGGTGAAAATGACACTCACCAGGCTGACGCAGAAGTACAGCCCTTTTCTGGAGGGGGCAAGACGACTGACCAGCGACCTGTCGTTCCGTGAGAAAAGGCACTGATCACAGAGTCATCAGTCACCAGCAGGCACAGTGTGACCCCTGCCCCCAACCTGTCGGGGGGCCTGCGCTTAATGTAAGGTGTGACTTTTCTCCCCGCAAAGCCAATGCAGCTGCGACTTCACACCTACCGGGGGACAGAGTGTTAAGGGCCTCACAAGAGCTGGCTGTTTCTACCATATCCTTCTGATAGAAGGTATATTTCACTTATATTCACTGATATGCTTTTCAGGGGTTATACCTACCAGGGGTGGCTGATGTACTGTTCACATTACATTACCGCTGCAAAAGGAGAGAAAGAATTTGCATGCCAGGACAGACGAAGCCTCCAAATGCTAGCACTTGATTAACACGCTGTTTCCTTTGTATACTGGGGCAGACTGTGTCCCCTTCAGCATTATCACTCCATTAACATGCGGTTACAGACCACGCCCCCTTTACTGTTAACACGCTGTTTAATTTGCATTTCCTGCAGACCACACCACCTTCTTCATTATCACTCCATTAACATGCGGTTACAGACCACGCCCCCTTCACTGTTAACACGCTGTTTAATTTGCATGTCCTGCAGACCACACCACCTTCTTCATTATCACGCCATTAACATGCGGTTACAGACCACGCCCCCTTTACTGTTAACACGCTGTTTAATTTGCATGTCCTGCAGACCACACCCCCTTTTTCATTATCACTCCATTAACATGCGGTTACTGACCACGCCCCCTTACGGTTCACATGCTGTTTAATTTGCATGCCCTGGTAGACCACACCCCCTTCTTCATTATCACGCCATTAACATGCAGTTACAGACCATACTGTTTAATTTGCATACCCTGGCAGTCCACGCCCCCCTCCTTTGTTAGCATTTCATGAACATGGTGTTTTCCCCGGCACACCTAGTGAGGACCTTCTGTTCAGGATGCCTGCTGTTTTTATTTTCTCAATAAAGCTGGTATCACTGCATCAGAAGAGTGACAGCAATGTCGTGTGGCTCTTTTCCCAGAATAAAAACACGGCCAAGATACACAATTCATAGTGGCAAACAGACAAACCTTCTGCACTAGGGTCTACAGCCATTTACATATCTCACCGCGCACCGGTGTACATCCAATTTGCTACACCTCCATTCCAAACCACACTATGAGTACATATTCTATTCTTTATGATGATTCGTTAGAATTAGTTTTACTAGCGTATTCTACATCAATAAATGATGAATATCTATGTTGTGGTGTGATTGTATTTCCTACACTATCGCCCCTGACTTACATTGTGTATAAGCGTCGACTGTGGCATCCCGTTCTATGGGATGTCAGCCGCGTTTAATGAGAGCCCTCTCCGGAGTTTCTGGGTGACACTGGGTATCCATATCCTCCATTCGAATTACAGTAAAGTCTAATGCTCAGCATCTCCATGTCGGCATGTATGGAGAACCCAGAGGTTATGTTACACCGACACTGACTTTGGCGTTAATCAAGGCCTCCGCTATAACGTCCCCACAAATTTGAAGTTTCGAGTCAGATTCCCTCGTCACGGGTCCGAGGCTGGCTAGCTAGCCCTATGCTGGCCTGCTTTCCGCCGATAGAATAACACACAGAAAATGTGCCTTTAATGTTATTTATGGTGTCCGGCTCTGTCTGTAGTGATGATGGTCTCCTTTTGTGTCCAATCACACAATAGCCCCGGACGGCTAATAGACCCTGGCACTCCTTCTTCTGCTAAACCCCCAGAGTCAGACTGTAATATGGTGCTTATTTCTGTGCTATAATAGATAGCAAAGCTAATCTTGTACTTTTATATAAATGTTTCAAATGATTTTTTTTCCCTCCTAAATGATTGTAAAATGTCACAAAACAGGTTTTAGGACTGGAACATGGCTCGCAAATTCAGATCATACGTAAATATATTACAACGTTCAATATATTGAATATGTTTCTCGGCTATTGTTAAATATCTCATTTATACAGCGAACATACAAGGTTAATTGAATTATTGTGCAATGATAAACTCTGTACGCTACTAGGTACATGCATGTCCATGAGAGCTTTGTAGAATCACATGGATTTGTAAGCTAGATACTTTGTTTCACTACGTACCAGCTGTGTGAACACACGCTGGCCTTGGCAGAGAGGTTCAGAGGGCCTCATTAGGCCTGACACATTAGCACGTATGCAATGCGCTTACGCTCGCTGAGGTCTGGTGGCTCATAATTAACTGACTGTTAAGTCCTGGGTACCGTGTTTTTCTGGGGATTATTTTCACATTTCCGTTCGCTTCCTTAAATTATTAACTTCACAAACAAACAGCTGGAACGATCACATATGGCCGAATCGCTAAAGGAGAAACTTCACAGCCCCCTTCCGGGCTAATGAATAACTTTTTTTTTTTTTTTTTTTGCCAAATGCCTCATTAAAACTGGGATTTCCTTTTATATGACGAGGCTTAAAATAGCGGGACAGATTTTTTGGCCTTCTTCGTTGTTCATTAAATACCAGTGGCTGATGTAGAAGTGGAAGAAAATCACGTACGGACACACTGTGGTTCAGCCGGCGCACTCTCACACACCCACTAGCGTGTCACTGCAGGGTTTCCATCCCCATAGCTATGATTGTTCCTTCCACACAATGTGCCCCGTGCGTCTGTGTGTGATTTTTTGGCCTCGGATTCCTGTTAATCTGCTGCACCTTCTGTGAGAAACAATGACGGCGGCCCCAGAGTCATGTCCGCAAGAACAAAGGCATTAACCGTTTCACGAAAGCCAGAGAACGTCCCCTCACCCATGAAGGAGTCGTAAGGCAGATCACGTGCCAGAGCATCTGAGAATGACAGTACCAGTCAAAAGTCCGGACACACATGCCTTTAATACATTTCTCTCTATTTTAGCTATATTATTCACCTTATAGTAAAAGGCCTCAAGGCAATGGAGTAGGGTAATCCATATCAAAAGCTACAACAACCAAGAGAAGAGGTCGACATCTCGAAACATTCTGAAATTCTACTCTTTGAAATGGCCCCCTTTTGCTCGGATTTTAGCGTCCCAGACTCTTACCATTCTTTCAGCCAGCTTCCAGATGCAGCCACCTGGAATGCTTCTCCGACAGTCCGGAAGGACTTTCCACAAGTTCTGGGCACTTTGCTCTTACTCTTCGATCCGGCTCATCCCAAACCAGCTCTGTAGGGTTTAGGTCGGGGGATTGCGGAGACCAGGTCACCTGTCACAGTGTTCCGTCTCTTTCCTTGTCCATAAGATAACACTTACTCCATAACCTTGAGGGGTGCTTAGGGTCAATATCTTCTGCCCAGACTTTTTTGGTTCTATATATACCAGTTATACACTGTAAATATACTTATTATATACCTAAGCATGACCATACACAGAGTCCCTCCTTTAGTCCCCAAAACTGCTTCAAGGGTAGATAAGTTATTCATAGAGGCTTTTCTGCATACGGCTGTTTTACTGAGCTGTTATTCTTGCACCTGCGGCCTTCGTCACACCTTCCCGATAGCTTCCAGTTAGCTTTAACGAGTCTGGCCATTCTCCTGTGACTTTTCTCATTAACAACCACAGAAATGCCACCCGCTGGTTACTTTCGTTCATCAGGCCTCTCTCCGTAAACTTGCAAGTAAGGTGAGGTCGTTTTACACACAGTTCACACTCTGCACGACTGGCGCTTCCAGGCGAAGGGCAGGGAAAGTTCGTATTTCAGAATTCAGGACTGTCCACCATTCAATACGTTCTACTTTCTTATGTCGAGATAGGACAATGAACCACGTTTTAAAATTAGTTATTGATCTAACTTATCACGTTGGATTCAGCCAGAGAAGTTTTAATTGGACAGTCCGTGCGCTTGGGTAAATGCATTGCGTTACCACATGTGATTAAACAGATGATTTGGGTTTTACTATCTAAACAGTGGGTTAAAGTCTCTAATTAACATCAGAGGCAGCACCAGCAAGACTGTTACAAAGAACAGAAACGTCTGCAGAGTTCTTTAGCTAGGAAAACTGGGACATTGTTAGAAAGTAGATTGATTTCATGATTATATAATAGCTATTTTTATTTCTGCATAATCTGCAATATTATTCTTCTCAGTCATGTTCGGTTATATAATTTCTAAATTATTAACATGAAATAATTAATAGAATTGAAATAATCTATAGTGCAGAGTTCACATAATGCACGTGTTAAAAGCCACTCCCTGACCTTGCCGTGGCCGAACAGTAATTTACAGCCTAAATAAGACGCAATAACATTCAAATAGCAAACAACACAATGTAAATGTCACACAGGTCATTCAATTAAAATCATATTTATGTGGATAGCATGTAATAATAAGTGGCTAAGGGTGGTTTGTTGCGTATTTACAAGTAAAATGTGCTAGTTAAACATACGAACAAACTCTGCAGACCCCTCGCTTAAGGGACTGATGGAGAAATTCACAGTTTCTGCACAAAATGGAAAGCAGATTTAGTATAATGTGGCAGACATGAAATAACTCCAGCGTGGGCCATAATGACACTATAAGTGGGAAACATTAAAAATGATAAGTCATCACATACCGCTTTCAAGGCGAGTCGTGGCGGAATTCTCTCCCAGAAAAGCCAATTAGGAATCACCTGGCGTTCAGCAGAAAGGCCCCTTCTGACGGACGGAGAGGTGCTCAAATTCCAAATATCTAACATTCCGGACACCATCAACCCCCCCCCCCCACCTCCCCAGCAGTCACAAAGGGGCAGACTCATACATTATTCATGTCGCTTTCAACTTTAACATTGAACTGATTTCCTCCGACGGCCCCTTGTGTAAATTGCTGTAGGGTTTCGGACTGTCGTAGCTGTCAGGGGCGCTGTGATCAAACACGTAGGCCGACAGATTCCTGCGCCCTGCTGTCGTTTAGACTACTGCCTGGGCAGTCATGTTTGCTGTTGATTTTACATACACTTAATGCTTTACATGGATTTATTGTTCAGGAAAAAAAAACGATGTATATAGGACAATGTCTAATAAGTGCAAATACATTTCTGACATCAGTGGCACAATAGGTAGCTTTACGACTTTATGGCAAGAAGGTTGTAGGTTCAAGTCTCACCCCCAGCTCTGTGTACGTATGTTTGGAGTTTGTGTGTTCTACTGGTGTTTGTGCTGACCTCCTGCAGCTATGTAAGGTCTCTCCCACAGTTTAGGCAGTTTGATGTCCCGGTTTCTCAGTAGTGAGCGAGTCCATTGATGGACTGGTGTCCTATCCAGGGTGTAACCCACTGTGCAAACCCAGCTTTCTGAGATAGGTTCCAGGCTTAAGGTGGATTGTACAAGTGATTATGGAGGTCAGATAGATGGATGGATGGACTTATTTGATGCTTCAGTGTGAGGAATCATGGTTTCTCTCAGGGATGACAGAACATATTCTCTAAATGCACAGCAAACCTCCCCAGAACCTTCGTGACTTTGATCCTGAAAGCAGGTTCCAGGAAAATATGAAAATCTAAGCAATAATTAAATTCCCCCAGGGCAGCTACTAAGAAGTGAATGACGCATGGACTAAATCGCTTGGTCAGTCATAGATAGTCTACAAGATTTGCCCCGGACCATTCATGTGGCTGGGTACATACACTCACTCTCATTGTTTTATTGCACTTCTTTTCAAACTTAATCACAGACATAATTATACGTGGCTGATGATTTTTTACTCATAAACATCCCCCCTGCTGTAATACCTCATTGTATAATGAATATCAAACATTCTCCTCTCACATCCTTCATTCTGCGGGTTTTATAAGCACAGACACAAATGGAATTACGCACATTAAAAGTGACACTAAAATTACAGTCCTTGTGACAGAGAGCAGCGGGGGGAGCAGAGAGCAGGTCGGTGTGTGACGAATCCTTGGGTGTGAAAGCATTTCCATTAAGACGCTATGTCCGCTAATAGCTTTCTTAAGAAGGCACAATTGGATAGGTGCTGTACCGCCAATTAGCGTCTAATCTGTACACTCATACAACAGGAATTCAGGCTGCCAAGCCATTTTCGTTCCGTCTTTGACAGGAAGTGCCAACCGACGCCCGCTAACCCCAGAATGACTGGCTGGTCGCGATGCGATTTTTTTTTTTCATCAAAAGTCGTTTCTGCCTAGGCAAGGATTAATTATAAAATTGCTGAAATAGACCTGCTTACACGACAATATGTAATATATCCCAGCTGACCGAAAATTGTCAACAGTCGTTCTGGGGGAATCGGCGGGTCAATTTTCGCAGGACCCATTTGCCGGAAAGTGCATACCTATGAATATATTTATAAATATTAACATCCCATGAAATATGTAGGCAATGGAACACAGAGGTTAGGAGACTGACGCAGATCAGAATACAGATGCCAATCATATTAATATTCATCAAGAAGCTGGCGGTAGTGATATAGACATCAATCTGCAGATGTAATGCTCTAGACAAATAGAAAGTAAACATTTATGATCATATGGGCTATTTTAGACCATTACACATACTGAATACACAGGTTTGTTCTTCTTGGTTAAATAGTCCTGTACAAATCAGGACTGTGTTATATAAACGGCACTCATAGACAAATAAACAAATTGTCCCTGCTCCGTAAAAGCAGTGTTTTTCAAGGCTAGAGACAGACTTCTTGAAAGTGCATTATGTCCTATTCCTGCTAAATTTGTTCCCCAAATCCCTGCCTACTCAACAGCGGGTCAACGCTCTGAATAAATCAAGTTATCACCCTTAGCCCTCAGCTCATGGAGATTAATTACTGTGGGAGTACGTCGTCGTATGGTGTGGTTTTCATATTACTGCCGCTAATGCTAATGAGCGCCTCCACTCATTTGTTGTTTGGCCGTGAATTCATATGCGGCGGGGAAAAAAAAATTAATAAATAAGCATGGAGGCGCCCCGCTAAGCAGAGAGTCACGTTCGGCCGCATGCTAAACAGCTACAGGCACTGCGACTCACAGTCACGTTTGGCGTATTTTCACCGGCCTCTTTGCATGTGGCGGCGGACGCAAGATGGAGAATCACCAGACGGCCGTTTTCAAGAAAAGAAAAAGAGAAGGAACTTGAACACGGGGGGGAGGAGGGAAAGGACAACAACAAAAGAGGATGAGACATCTTTAAGAATCAAACCTACATCTGAGAAACAATCTGGAGGTGCACTTCAGACAGAGAAAACAGAAACTCCAATCTTAACCACCTGAGCACACAGCACTTGACAAGGTCTGTGCCCAGATATCCCCCCGGCTGCTTAGCTGACCCAATTTGAGCCCTAATGAGGACAGTGGTCCAATCAGGGTCAGGTGGACGTCTTCACCTGCTGTCTTTGGGTGGGTGATCAATCACCATGGAGATGTTGATCGATTGAACCCAGGCCAGATATTATAATTCTGTATTTTTATATCTTATTATTATTATAAGAAGAAAACAGAACATGTCCTTCACTGAGAATAAACCTAGAAAACAGTATTAAATTGTGTAAAATGACTTGATGTAATCACATGTTTTTGAATATATGTAAGTATCCAGTAACAGTAATCAAAGGATAAATAAGTCAACATAAAATACCCCAAAAAAAAATGATATCACCTTGCTGGAATACCATATAACAACATATAAGAATCATTTTGTCTTTTATAGGCTGTTCAGATATTAAATTGTTTTCTTTAAGTTATAAGGTCTGTTTTTTTGGGATAAAGTAGTATTGATGATGTAATTTAATTCAACACAGAAGGAAAAAAGGGGGAAAAAATCAGTAGAAATGGCATGGTTTGCGATGGAATAGTTTTAAGATTGTTATAAACAAACTCATAAGGTAGACTGATGGTCCATTTCATGCATGAGATGGTTTTTATAGAAAATGGGAAAAAAAACAGAGACAATATGCTTGATATACTTGTCATTTCAGTAGACATTATAACGGATTATTATTTCATATTTCATTCAATTATATTCTTTATTGTTTGTTTTGGATTATTCACTGTTGCTGTTCCACTGCATTATTTCTGAAGTATTGATTAGCACAGCAAGACATGCATTTATAAGATCTACAAGAATCCAATACCAAAATATATATCTTGAGAATAAATAGTGTGTAAAGCATTTGTTGTGTTGATCTTTATAGTTGCTGGAGAGCTCCGTGGCGGCGGGATTCCTGGCTATTGTGCCCGTGCAATATTTGAATCACACAAAAGAGGAACAGTTGTGGTTGCTATTGCATACGCTGGATAATGTGTGTGTAAACAGAGGGGAAGGTGCAGATGGCAGGTTTGGACAGCTGGATGCCTGCTCACGTGGGCGGATAGCAGTTTCACGACTCTGAATAACAAGGCGCACTTGTGGCTGATTAAGTTTGCTTGAAGGAGAACTCCACAGTGTACCAATGGGGTACCTTCTGCAGAAGTGCGGACAGGAAAAACAGGATCAATTAGCAGGGATTTTTTTTTTTCAGTTGGGGTGGCATGGCGGTACAGTGGTTAGCACTATCGTCTCACTCCAGCTCTACACGTGTGGAGTCTCCATGTTCTTCCTGTGTGGGTGACGGGGTTCTCTGGTTCCTAAAAACATGCTAAGGTGAATTTGAGTTGCCAAATTGCCTGTAGGTGTACATGCCCTGAGATGGGGTGACACCTGTCCTGGATTATTCCCTGCCTTGTGCCCGTAGCTTCCAGGACAGACTCCGAACCCCTATGACCCTGCATAGGACAAGCAAGTACAGAAGACGGATGGATTTTTCAATTATCTTGAACACTGCACACCTTTTTTTCCCCCCACTGTGACCACATTGCCTGGTAGAAACAGAAAATGAAAAATGACTACAAATCAGGCGCTACAGCAATGCACACACAGGAAACTTTTTTTCTGAGACATTTTATAAATGTTTCTTCACGACTGTTGCAGTGGCCTCGCATATATTACTTAGGATAAATAAGAAAGGGAAAGAATGTCTTGCAATCCACTTACCAACATTAGTAGTCAGGATGGGCACCCAAACAGACCAGCAGATGTTAGATGTTGTTTCTTGCTGGCCACCTGACGCCAGAATGGGTGTAGCAGTTAGACGTCACCGGAGATTTCTGGAGAGAATGTCGCCTGTCGTTGTGTACATCACCAAGCAGGTGTTCAACTCTTTGCAGGGCCTACACAGTCAAGTACTAGTGGACTACTAACCATAGCCAAGAGCATGACTTTTGTGTAAGATTTACCTAAGTTATGGGGCTCCGTGGGCAAGTTATGCCACATCTCCATGGTAGAGGGTTCAAATACATCTGCAGGTGTGCGCGTTTGAGAGTGTTACAAGTTTGCACGAGGCCTCATTTCATTTAAGCCCTACAGTCCACGCATTTGCCTCAAGCCTGACCTAGAACTGAGGTCCTCTATAACAGCTCGTGGGTGTAAGGGCCTCCAGCATGGCTGGTAAAAGGTGGAGCACAGGTTGCAGGGTAAGGATCACCGTCAACGCATTGCCCACACAGAGGACTCCAGTGCGAGGCCGTCAGGTGAAGATCTCCCTTCCGACGCTCTACGACCTTCAATGAGCACTACAGCTCCGAAAAACTGTGCCGATTTTATCAAGAGATATTACTCTTAGAGGTACTTCTAATAAATAGCAAAAACAACAAACTCACACGCAACAAGATCACACTCGGTGGGAAATTTGGAGGTGTCAGTTAGTCTAATTGCATGACTATGGACTGTGGGAGGTAACCGGAGAACCCAGCAGAACAAACACACACACTCCACGCACGGGGCAGAAGTGGCATTATTAAAAAATAATAATAAAATAAAATAAAACCGAAATATTCATTTCCTGAATATGGGGGTAGGATAACTAAAGAATGACTGTATGTAGCTTTTTAAAACCATCTTCTTATAGATAGTAGTGCTTCCCCGCATGTTCTGCAATAAAAAGATGGAGTAGTGAACGTGGTCCAGCAAGCCTGCCCTCCCCAGCAACATTCCCACCACGCGGTCCACGCACCCCCGGAGCAGCTTATCATCCAGCACACTCCTCCTCTGCGCCTCCTTCCCGCTCGGGGAGACGGCCTTTTGGAAAGGGGAGCTCCGCTTCTGGGGCAGCTGTGTGCACCAGATGGTTTAGGGGGCACAGATATGAAACGGCCCATTGTCCGGCAGCGCGGAGGAATGCCGGGACGCGCTCTGAAGAGCTTCTGGGCGCCGACTTCTGAAGAGCAGCCCTGGCCGCCTGGATCCTGGGCCTTTCTGCTCCAGCGCTGGGCTGCTGTCCTCGCAAAAGGGTGCATCTTTATCGCTAAGCTCAAGTTTCCCTCCGAATCAGCAGAAAAATATCTTAAGAATCAGGAGATTTCCACCCCTCCATCCCACACAGCTCCTTTGTACGCAAAAATGAATGTATTTTTTTTTATATATATATATATATATATATATATACCCTATATAGCAACTAGTCAGATGAAATTGTTTGGATTCAGTCATCATATTAACCAGTCGAGTCCATAACTTCGGAAAGCATGATTAAAGTAAAACTTTAATCACAGAGAGAATTCAACTTTAAAATACAGAAGTTAAATGCAATAATCACTATATCTTGCATGTCTGAGTGCCTCTGATTAGTTGTGACCAATACAATGGCAAAAAAACAGTAAAAAATTAACATGAAAGTCACACAGATAAACAAACACACTGCACATCGTTTTATAAAGGAGTTCTTATCTAAAATTTCTGACTGTCATACCTTCCTTCCATCCACCTTCTGTCTTCAGACTCCTCACCAGGAGCCCTGGGTTGGGGGGCAAAGGGCCCTCTGACGTTTATAATAATCTTCAAGAATAACTTATCAAAAATACATATTTGTGAACACTTTATATAATATTTCTGAATCACATAAAAGCTGGCTATTTTTATGCTCCAAATTTTCCTTGACTTAATAGTCAAAAAACGATTTTACGTTCCCCCTGTAATGCAAAAAATGGTTTGGTCTGTAATGCCATGGAAAAGCCAAACGTGGAATATTTTGTGTGTCTCTCAATAACAAGAAGGCAAAGACCGTACTTGTGGTCTTGGCAAGAACGGTCTTTCGAACTTGCCTTCCAAGACCGAACCTGGGGCGCAATGAATCATGGGACTGGTCTCATTTAGCGAGGATGCAACCAGTGTGCGCATGCGTAGTAGCGGAGGTTACACCTTCGGTATTGACAACAGGTGTGGCCTTCGTATTTGGGACGGGGCAAAAACGACAACCGTCCTCTGTTCTTCTCTTCTTAGTAATGGAACCGCGACACATGGCGGGCCGGAGGGCAGGGTTACTTAGACAATTTGTTTTTAAATGGCCAGTGTGCAGAATTGTTACTACTTAATATTATGGAGGGGAACAGAGCAATTATCACTGAATTCTTTAGCTTTTCATTTTTTATTTGTCCTGTTTCACGTGTAACATTAAAATGCTGATCATCAGAGATTCCCGAGCAATGTGTAATTCTCGGCTAACGATGACACAACACATATTTCTCTCCTGGAAGAGGTGAAACCTGAACAAGACGGAGGCAGCCTAGCAGTCACCTGCCACCGGTGTGGTTTCAAGTCCCTGTCCCGATGTGTGGGGCTATTGATAAGCAGCGACCGATGGCGTGACGAAAAAAAAGGATGTAAACACGTTTAAAGATAATCGCACCTGCAGTAGCCCGCGGTAAAAACACCGTGATTAATGTGTAACTAGCCAATTGTTTTTTATAAAGTGTAAATTCGGATATCCAAAGTACAACTGTGATGGAAGAAAAACATCGGACACTTAAAGCAGTTTTTTATGTTACAAAGCGCTTGACGCCAGTTACAGCTCCCGTTTTCCCCCATTTTTTTGAGCATAACGAAGAAAATAAGTTTTATTGGGCAGACCTGTCTCTCTTCGCGGCCGCAGTCTCCTTGAATTATCTCGCATATCAAGTCCCGTCCCTTTAATCCATGGCGGGGCGTGAAGCACTTATTTTACTCGAGAGAGTTTATGTTATGATTCCCCCCCCCCCGAAAATCCCAGACAGCCGCATGTCAGATTAAACTTTCAGTGTCTAGCACCTGGCGCTTAGGATTCTCAAGTGGACAGATCAATAATTGTCTCCCAATACGCTTTGGTTTTCAGGACTTTAAACGATATGGTTCAGTTTGTGTAGTGATATGAATCTCATTAATTAATAATAATTTTCACAATAAGGGTTAAATCACCAAGAAGCATCAGCCATACATGATATTATTGACATGTACACATGAAAAGAGATTCGTTAACCATGACGCTCGTTAATGGTGAGTAATAAAACCTGGTTTTCATCTTAAGTGTCGCTTAACGTTATCATTATGAAATACTGACTAACATTTAATAAAGGTGAACCCTTTAAAAGGAGGATAAGATTTTAAGATGGTTCCAAAGAAGCTGCTCATCCTGATTTAGCAACTAACATCATTTCGTTGTCTTGTGGGTGCATATGGTGGATGGAGCATATTCTAAAAATTGCAATGGATGGAGGCAGATTCAGTGAGGAACCATTCATTCAGGATCCATGTGGGTTTTCAAAACGTACCAAATAAATAATATGTCTTACTTCCTGCTTCCTGTATGGCCAATTTTTATCCAATCTAGTTTCTTCAAATCCAAACAGGTAAACTTAAGCATAAATCTTAAATGGCAGATTCTGAATATTTAAATAAATGCAAAGTACAGATTAGTAAATTGAACGATTTCTACTAAAATAGTTTTACACGTATTAGCAGGTAGCAGGGAATCAGTGTTACGTGGAGGCATGATTTTTTTTTTTTTTAGATGCAGATATGCATTTGGAGTTGCAAGGTGCTGTGGAGAAAGTCAACAGGGATGACCATCACCTCCCCAAACCCCCGTCGAAGCCGCGTCACGCTGGATGTGAGGAGGAGAGAGTCACACCGTTGTTAATTTTGCCACGACACGTATTTTGTAGCCAGGAAAGATGCTGTGTGTCCCTGACACCACATGTTTCCAATTTACCACGCAGACTCTGCCTGGATCACGCTGTCCCAGCCAAACAGGAGTCTGGGAGAGGTGCTACCAGGAAACACTTCTGAACAAGCCACGGATTTTAATGGCTGACACACGGGAAAATGTGCACCGGCCAACAATATCCAGAGAGGAGAACAGAATCCTCTATGACAACATGGCAGGAGAGAGGTTCTTACTAAATATAGCCCTGCCTAGCGAGCCCGAGTTATCAGAATGCTACCTAGCAAGCCTGAGAATAAATGGCACCAGGTTATGTGGTCAGATGAGCGGAGGAGACCCGATGTAACACATGGAACAGTCAACACCACCCATGGCGAATGCAGCCATGACGCTGTCATAGTGGCTCTCCTGCAAAGATCATTAGGACTGTGGCAAAAGATGGAATGTATACTACAGGGGGAAAAAAACAGATTAAAAACCAGTGCAGTGATGCTCCCCATACCAGTAGTGAGGAATGACTTTGAGGTACCTGCTGAAAAATCAGCATGATTTCTATGCTGGTCAGTGCTGCTTTGGTGCTGGTGTAGCTGATGGCCCAGTATAGCTGTGCAGGTCCAACAGCAATATCTCATTAATGATGTTGGTCCAGAAGAACCAAAACACAACATATGCTGGTATAACCACCATGCATTATACTGGTCATACTGGTAACCAGCAATTCTGGGGTATGCTTTTTTTTTTTTCAGCGGGGATTTGGTCCTGCCGAACAAATGTCAAATTCCTGACTGGAGTCCTTTCAAGCGTCTGAAGGACCTATCATCTGAAAGTGATTCTTAAACAACCGGAGAGGAATGCCATCAATTATGTAGAGATATTATACCGAGACGGCGTGTAAGTTGATTTATCCCGCTCTAAGAGTTCCGTTTGAGAATTCGGAATCCCATAAAACTCCACAAGCTAGCACACAAAGGGTAGTGCCAGAAGAGCTTAACATTAATCCATATTCCATTTCATGATTGTGAAAGGGAGACTCCATACTGCAGGAGGACAATGGACTTCGTCTCCCCAGGGCGAGAAGGTGGATCCGGCCAGGAATTCTCCATTAAGTGCCGTCTTGCACACTCGCGTTGCTAAGCGCAACACCGGCAGGTTTGGGGCAGCAAGCGGTATTAGCGACATTCAGCCTGACGCCGAGGCTGTTTGGAAGCCATGAGACCCTTAGCACACTCACAGCAGATCTGGCATCACCTTATTTTCAATTACTTATCTATTTAAATTTTTTTGTGCCTCTCAGTCACACAGGTGATTTACCTCTATGTCATTCTTGAAAAGATCATAAACTGATGTGCTTTGTCGCCTAAACGGACGCTTTTCGTCTCAGTAAACGATAGCCACGTCCCTGTGAGCACCCTGCTTGATTTTCTGTTTTTCTTCCTTTCTCTCCTACCAGAATGACTCCTCCATCTCTGCGTCTCCTTCTGCGTGGGGTTCAGTCTGTCCCCCTCCAGCCCTACAATAACTCCCTGCCCAAGCCTTCCATCACATCTGCTCTCCATTTCTGTGAGGAATCTATATTTGTTTCCCCTCTCCATTTCAGCGTGCAGATACCATTTATAAAATTTGGAAGTATTTTTAAATCATGCCCTTTTTTAATAAGCGAGTACGTTTAAAGGTTGTTTCCCTATAAGCGCATTTTCTTTATCCAAGGATGTATGAAATGACTTCAGAAGTCAGGTGTGTCAGAAAAGTCCAGTTAATTGCACATTGTATGGGTCATGATAGAAGGTAGGACAGAACCTGCTTGGACTAAAGTCAGCGGGATGTTCCTGCATTTCAGGCATGATTTTTTTGCATTGTTCAGCTCAAAAAGTTTACAGGATGCAAATTCCATGTGCTAAAGTGAATTCCAATTACAAATAAAATTTGTCATAAAATGATTCATACACATAATGAATTAAACAAGAGAAGACGCGTGATTTGCAGGCACAGCTGTTCTAAGCGGCTGTAGATGAAAGGGGTGTTTTTAAATTATTTTATTTAATTCTATGACAAGCCCTGATGTCTTTTGACCAAGGACACGTTCTAAGCTTGTTAAGATGATGGCAGTCCACATGTTATGTGGGGGTGGTGCTGAATGGGGTGTGGGTTGGGGGGAGCCCCATCACAGCAAGCCCGCCGCATACTCCAAGCCCCCCCTCCCCGCTTTCCCTGCAGCAAAAACAAGTAAATAGTTGGCGTCTTGCTGGCTGTGCAGGGCAAGGTCATCCACCCACGACATTCTCCTCTGTGCCGATTCGCCGTGCCTGGCGAGAGGTGCCAAGTGTTGGGCGATGTCCCGGCACGCCATAACTGCCATGTCGATGACCAGCCCGTGCAATTGAGACTTTGAGTAAAAACTGTGCTTTTATTTTAACCCTCTATGTCACTGCTTCCTGTTTTCACGCTGCGGATGGCCTTTTGCGTGACGCCTCATGCCGATATCATATTAGGGCTGATAATTTTTCAAGTGCTCCTTGACTGACCAATAAGCAGAGCCAGTCAACCCTATAGGCAGCATAGGCACCGCCTCCCAGTCCCCCCACCCCCCGCGGCGAGCTTGTCTAGGGCACCTCGTGGGCATTGGCCAGCACCACCTATAAGATGTGACAAGCTATGAAAAAAAGCAATAAATAAAGCAATGTGCATAAAATATGGAAAAGCTGCATTGTGTGACTGCTGTCTGTTTGTTATTCACCAGGTCCCTGTCTTTATGTAGATCATACTCATTCAACGTTAGACACCCAGACTGCGTGAGGTGCTTTAATTCCGTGAACGATATAAGAGTTAACCGATATGTACCACTAGGAAGGCCTTTGTGATTTCCACGAAAGGGGCAAATGTACTGAAGAAGTGAACTTGACATTGTGACTAATGCTTATTGTTATTTTCCGGGTGATTCTGATTGATAATAAGGCGAGTCTGGTATATGACCCCGTCACAGAAATACCTTTGGTATAAAAGGAACAGCCGCATTTGAATGACAAAGTTCCACATCCACATGATGAATACATACGCTGAAATATTTACTCAGATCCATCTTATGACATTTCATTTCCTTTCATTTAATTTCAGCTACATGTATTTTTTTTCTTCGTACCACATATTATGGGATCTCGACTGTATCATTGGCAGCGTGATCTAAAAAAATGTTTTGTTTTTTAATCACTGTTTTATTTTGTTGGACATCTCTGTCTTCTGAAAAGCGACGTCTGGTCGGCGGTAATCAATAACGTGGATTTATAGCGGGGCGGCCTTGAGGAATAACGGGCGCGACGCCTGTTTGGGATGGGTTTGGGGCTCCGTCGGGCCCGAGAAGGTTTTTAATCAGAGAGCAGATGGGAATCGCGCAGGATAGACATCGTTCCATCAGCCGGGCTGCACTGTCTCTACATCACCGGTGAAATGACTTCCCCTCCACATTGCTGCCTTAATCTCTCCGTGCTCTATTGAGATGGCGAATACAGTCATCCGTGGGCCATTGACGGCACAGAATGGGCCCCGCGGCCCTGCTGACAACTCCGTCGACCTCATCAAAGGTAACGTGCCCGAGGACAAAGACACAAACAGAATGCTTAAGTCCTAATTCTATAAAACGTAATCCCGCCCAACCCAGGAGAACCTCGGTGCACCTCGCTGATATATATGTCGCATTGTGTCACCCCGGATATTGAGAGGTTTGGGGTGTTTTATGGGTTCTTATTAAACTTGCTTTTCAAGGTTAGTTTCAGCTCAATCTGCTGGGGCCAAAAAAAAAATAAACTGCTCAGACAATTGGAGAAAAATCCTCATTGACCAATGTCGGGGACGGCGATTTTAATGCAGTTGCGGTATCACGTCAAGCTGAACATCAGTCCGTTAGGTTTCAGTTGTTCATTAGTACCATTTGTGCTACCTTTTGTTGGGTCTGTCAGTAAAAAAAAAATAATAAAAAAATGAATGCCCTGGGTCCCCTGTTTCCACCTATGCCCACAGTAGAATAATAATTTTAATTTTTGTTTTCAAGTGTGCTTTGAACGAGCCCGGCTGGCCACTCGTCACAGGACGCTGACCTTATTTTGGCTTAAAAAAACAGGAAGATCAAGATGAATTTTCTTTCAACACGCTGTACTTTTAATTAAGGTCTTGTCACGTTAGAGTTTTCCAATTACTTTTGTAAATGTCACAGTTAATGTGTTTCAGCTGCTGCTGGTGGAACTTTCTCAATAGTAAAAGAAAAAAAAAAACTACAGCGCAAATGTAATGAAAGACGTCGGCTCCCAGCATGCATTGCGTGCCGTTATATGAATACATACATAAATGTATGTATATTTTAAAGCTACGTATATATGAATACACTATTGATTTGGGCTTTTGAAATTAATTTCTTTTTGCTGTTTAAAATTTCACCTTTACAGCCCCACTGTAAAACTCCAAACCGTCATCTTCAAGAAATGTCTCAAGACTGACCTGTTCCACGTCTTCTTACGTTCTCTGAATGTTCTTAATGGTGTACCTCTGGTCTTTGAGTAGTCTTATTAGACTCTTGCTTTGTTAGAAGCTGTTGTGCAGTTGTTCCTGTGTAGCTCCTGCTTGTAGTCCTATCTGGGCATTCACTGGAAGTTCAGCCTATCTCCACTTGTGCCTAGTAGATTCATTGAGAACATGTACTGTATGGTTTGCGATGTACTTTTTGACTCACTAGTATGTTGTTTTAGACAAAAGTGTCTGATAAGTATGATAAATGTAAAGGAAAAACCATAGAACCTTATGGAGAATGATTTAGTTTTAATTTAATTGCGTTGCATTTTGTGCATCTGTCCTCTGCCATTTCAAAGGCTTATCCTGAATAGTAGGGGATCCATTTTTGCTCCATGTCTAGAAGACATCCGGGGCCTGAACACTTAGAAGAACTATCTGCACTGCTTGCCATGTGACTTCACCAACATCATCATAATTTACAAAGACAATTCCAGAAAAGAGGCTTATATGGGGATTAAATGGCTTTTATTTCTGGCTTGTTGCCACTCGGTTACATTTTATGAGTGAATAAATACTGAAGAGGGTGAACGTTTGTTTGTAAAGCTAATTAATTAGAATAGTGTGAGATGGGTTTATGTGGGAAACGTGCCCTCTCGTGTAGTAGGGGGCGGCTGCGTCTGCTTCCTCGTGCAGAATCTCGGGGAGCCGTTCGCAAAACAGCTGTGAAATTAACTACTTTTTTTTTTGCATTTAAAGAGAAGAAAAACAGCAGAAGTGGATTTTGCAGGCGATCTAAAAGGACAAAGAACACCAAATGTTTCACTCCCCATGACACCGAAAGAGCTGAATTGTGTGATTGGAGTGTGAGGATCTTCAGAGAGCGTAATGGACTTCCAGTTTCAGCAGGTATGTATACCTACGCACTGGACCGGCATCGCGTCCAAGGTGAGCCCCAGCCTTGCCCCCTATGCTGCTTGGGATGGGCTCCAAACACCCATACCCAACAAACTCTGTACTGCACAAGGTGTTAGAAGCTGGATGGATGGATGGAGGGATGAAACTCAGATTTTATTTTTGAAAACATGACTATGTGCTGTAACTAATGTGGGTTTTCTTGTTTGTGGGCTTGCTTTACAGTTCTGAGGAATGAGGGAGAGATTGCTTTTACTGTAGAAGTGGTGGCGCGAGCCTTTGTATTTCAAACAATGCCTTCGCCGCATAGGGACTGAAAGCACCGCAATGCCACATCTTTTTCTGTTACAATACGCTGGGATTAGAGCGACACACTAACTGTCTGTTAGCCGTCGGCTGCTGAATGCCCCAAAGCTGAATGTTGTTATTGTCATATGTCAATTCATGAATCCTGCGTTTTGAGTCAAAGTGTTCAATACAAGTTGGCTGGGGTTGTGTTTCCCATTGTTCTGATGGCTGTCAATTATTATTTTTTTTTCAATCTCCAATCCATTCCTTCCATCCATTCCTCCAGGAACAAGTATTACGACAACAAAACTTTGACAAACCAGCATTATGTAGATCGATCTTTTAATGAGGACGTGTGGAATAGTGCACTACGAGATTAATGATAATTAACATTCATGCGCTGCTCCGTATAGCTACCCGGTGCCCTTGAATCGTTAAAGATCATTTCAGCTATCAGCGTTTGTTTGTTCTATATTGTAATGCATAAAGTGCTCCTTTGTAGTATGAAGGAACATGCACTTTCCGTTCGCTTACAATATTAATAGTCACAGGGAACCACGGTAACCCTGTGGTAGCTTAAGTGATTCTGTCATGTAATGTTTCCAGTCACCGCTGTCAGTAAAAAGGGCCTCTTCTGATTGTTAATTGACCTTGACTCCACGGGGAAACGTGATAAAGTCCAAGGTGCTCGCGCAACAGGGGAAAACTTTGGAATTACCCAGATGAATTTCGTAGGAGGTAGGACTGGCATCACAATGAGAGTCTCAAGGTTTTCAATGGTCGGTATTTCAGTGGTCTTTCTTAGTCAGGTTTAAGTCATTTTGAAAGCTGGGGACCAAAATAAAACTTTCATGAAAACAGGAACCTTTGGCTGAATTAAGTGTGACGCATGCCTCCCAAAAAAAAAAACAAATCAAATATCTGCTAGTTTATCGTCAATAAAATATCTGCTAGTTTTCCACAAATATAATGATTATGCTAAAATCCTGGAGAGCACACACAAAAACAGATACCTGCTGTTGGGTCCGTTCTACCAAATAACCAGTAAACAGACAACAGACCAACATTCGACCGGACCGAGATATATCCTAATTAGAGGAATTAGCATCCTGCTAACGACGTTCTTTCATTGTGTGGTCTGTGTGCGCATTGCCAAAGTCGGTGGACGTGCTACAACGCAACATTCGCTGCAGGCGGACCTGTTGTATTTGCCGCAGGTGTCCGGCGTTCTGCTGCCATTGCATTTCCACGCTCCTCGCCGGGTCTCGAGGCGCTTTGTGTTGGTGCTGGCTCGCGGGGCGCTCTTTGCCGTAGCATAACGCTGCATATGACAGTGCTAGGTGGAAAAGCCCCCTCTGTGAAAGGTCTTTGTCTGAGCATCGATTGTACAGAAGCCATGTGTTCGTTCCAGCCAGGAATGGCAGGAAATAGATGCAGTGGCTGCCCGTGAGCTTCTGCTCTCTCCGAATATTTACATGAATATATCCGCCACGTCCACTTCACATCTTCCCAGCTTCTTAGCTCCCCTCCATTTTTGGACAGGCGGTCTTGGCCAGTTGCACGTTCTCCTCTGGCTCGCCTCCGAATCATGTGAGAGTTCAGCTGTCGTCCCTCAGCCTGCCGGCGAGCACGACGCCTGTCCCTGGTCGCTCCTCCCGCTCCTGAGTCCTCCCCGCTTTTACTGTTCCAGCCTGGCCATTTCTTATCTCGTCCTAGGCCAGATTTAGAGCGGTTGAGCAAAAAATACCAGCTGACACACCTGTTTAGTTGCAAGATCCTTTCTCTCTCTCTCTCTTTTTTTTGCTCCATGCTAACAAGCATCACCTAGATAAAGCGTCACCTGGAAAAAAGTCCTCCAAGCCTAAAAGGAAAAGTACCATAGAGTAATGTGGTAAAGAGAGAAGAATTAACTGCGCCAACATGTAAAAAAGATACCGTTGAAACAGAATGTGTGCTTGCAGCAAACAAAGCAGCTGGAGGGGCGTGGTATCGTACCTTTTATCGGCGAGTCGGTACGAAACGCTAACATGATTCAAAAGACGCCTCATCTAACGAGCGGGGCTTTAAACGCACGGACGTATCTGAGAAGTGTCTGAAAATGAGATGTTTCTGAAATCCCCAGGTACATAATGGCAGCAGGAAAATCTCACCAACAATCTTTAATTCCAATCATTAAATTCCAAGGATAACATCAAAAAGACGTCAAGAAGCAAATGTGGAAAGTATAGGTGGTCCAGGGGAGGGTTTCATCCTCGATATGACGCAGTAGACGTTTCTGTTCCTGGTCAATAGCTTGTCAGTGCTGCATAAAATGCATTCAAAGATATGCAACGTGAAATTATACGGCATTAAAATCGTAAAAAACTTACGATAAAAAATAAATAAAACGATATATCTTATCAGTGATATATATTTCAAAATTTAACAGCATTATATTACAAAAAAATATGTGCATTTGAGATGGAAGTCTAAATGATGGATTGAAATGCAATCTTAAAACAGTATTTCGTTGAATATCAAAGTAAACACATTTTTCATGTGTTTGGTCTGGGGATGTATTTTATTACTACACTCCTATGTGGCAATCCTTAAAGGTGCCACACGCCACCCTAATCCTCAATGTCCCATGAATCACTGCTGACATTAAGGTTATAAAACAGCCTGGTTGATGTCGAAATTCTCTCTGGGAAATGTATGAAACCACAAGCCGATTACCGACTTAGTCCTCGGTGCAGGAAGATCAAATGATGATGACTGTTTAGCTTTCTGCCTCTCTTAAAATATGATTGTTGTTAATAATGCCATTGTTGTCATTATTGAATTTCTGTTAAATGTTATTATTTATTTATTTATTATCACAAAAGCGCCAGAACAATCCAAATTGCACAGGCCCAGAGTCCATTTATCTCCCTGAAAGCATCAATACAAATCGCGCATCTGGAAGAAAATTGTGCAATTTTCCTTGATGCCATCTCAATATTCATCTAGCGAAGTGAATGCGTAATGTGATGGTTTTTGCGGCATTCATCTAAGAAAAAATATGACACGCTATTATGCAGTTTCCTTCGAGTTGCAAAAAAAATCAACTCCTTAATTTTCTCTACAAATTCAAAATGTAGAGATACAAATAACCTGGGTCAAGCAGACAGATGTAATACCAGACACCTCAGGGTACATATGGACATATTACATTTCAATTATTCTTACACATGTTGTTTTTGGGTATGTTATTTTCAAGTGGCGGAGTATGGAAGTAGAGGAAAAAAAATCTATTGGTTAATTTCCAATGTTTTTCCGAGTTGCACAGTAGCTCAGTTTTACATGCCAGTTCACTTTTACCATTGAATAACGGATGTAAGCGGACTAACTTCATCGTATACGTATGATCGTGCAAGAAGGAGCCCATCCCCGAAGCAGTAACGTTACTCAGGTGAGTAACCTCATATTTGCCGAGCTGACTGGGTGGTCCTGACAAGCTACAGAATTCAGAATGCAAAACTGGGGGATTTTTGTAGACGGGAAAGCAGGCCGGTCCTCAAGAGACATTTAGTCAGAGTCACACTGAATGCAACGGAAGGTGGCAACTCTTACAAGAGTAGGACGTCTAATCGGAGCATGGGCATGATCTAGGAACATCAGAAGGCAATGTAGGGGTTAAATGTCCCCGGGCAGGTGACAATAAAGGGTCCTTTAAGCTGATAATCATTTTAATTACCAAAAATACCCACCCACCTCCTAATGGCTTATCCTGTGTATTAAAAATATGCTTTGTTGATTTTAAACTAGCTTTTTTTACACTCACACCAAAGTGAGGACTACTTTTATATTATGTTACAATTTTCATAAAACATATATACTTATCTGGCCCAAATGAGAGAAAAAAAAACACACAGAAAGCCGCATGAATATTAAACGGTGAGATTGACGTTTGAAAGCTTACAGGCAGGTCATGTATTTCTTGGGAATAATATAAATAAATAAATGCGTATACAGCCAGATATCTTATTAATCTAATGATCCTTAGCTTCTGTTAAGTGTCTTCCCATTATATTGCTAAGAAATGACAATGGCTATACTTAGCTTTGCGGATTAATGGTATGTGTGTAGCCCTATTCTGCCCCTCCGCTTGTCAGGTAGACTTTGGCTGGCAGCTATTCCCAGCGATATCCACGGCATCACATGCACTGCAGTTTGTTTTCTCCACTACAGGCGAAAACTGCCAATCATCTGGGCAACAAAACGTTAGGCCAGCCGCATATTGAGGAGTTCCGTGTGTTTACGCAGCGGGTTGTTAAATATCCCACACACACACATACACACACACACACACCAGGCATCCTGAGGGTCTGCCTTGCCAGACTGTGGACTCATTAGCCTAACCAGTCATGGAGATGGAGCAGAAACAAAAATAGAAAAGCAAAAAAAAAAATAAATGCAAACAGAAATATGACAACACATAAATAAAACTGGCTATAAGTGCATGATTATCCCATATTCATCATGTGTTCTTCCCCAGTGCAGCGACTCCACATTTCAGCTTCTAGCATCATCAGACCGCATTCACAGATGACTAACGGCCACAATGACATTTATTGCTCCTGTAGCAATTTATTATAAAAATCTGACAAGCAGGCGAAGCCTGGAATGTATGATATTTAATTCAATACACAAATAAATACAATAAAAATGTTAATGATTGCTCACATTAACGGCATAACAGGCAGGGTCCTGCTTGCATGTAAAGTTTCAGCTGCCTGAGCTGTCCTTCACGCCACTTCACTCTGTAATCAGTACAGTAGTCGTTAGATAAACACTCCATCATGCATTAAAGGAGGAACAGGGCAATCGATCAGCTTATCAGCGTGAATCAACCAATTTTCTCTTTATTTTTCTTTTTCTTTCTTTCTTTCTTTGCCTTTAATCACTCCTTCATTAGAGCCTAACCTCATTTGTGGCCTAAAAAAAACACGACGACACATCATTTACATTTCTCTGCACTGTGCATGCTGGCCTTTGCTGTCATTAGACACAAAACTCAGAATGTGCCCTGTTGAAATGGGTAGGATCCACAATAATCTCCACAAAGACTTACATATGTATAATGAAACATCTATGCATTCTGAAGTATACCACTGCATTACAACTCACACACAAAATCAGACAATCATCTGCAGGGCGCGGTTACAGTATAGCATGTATTCATGACTGGCTGTTGCATGCATGCATTGCTGTGTGTTGCTTCATGATCGGGTGTTATGCATGCATGCACTACCGTGTCTACTAAATAACTAAATGTGTTAATAATGCATTATGTTGCCGATATTCATAAGGAAAAACATGATACATGAATCAACTCAGTCCCTAAGAGGAATATGTGTAGTGCTGTTAGATAGACAGACAGACAGACAGATAGATAGATAGATAGATAGACAGACAGACAGACAGACAGACATAGATAGATAGATAGATAGATAGATAGATAGACAGACAGACAGACATAGATAGATAGATAGATAGATAGATACTGTAGATAGATAGATAGATAGATAGATAGATAGATAGACAGACAGACAGACAGACATAGATAGATAGATAGATAGATAGATACTGTAGATAGATAGATAGATAGATAGATAGATAGATAGATAGACAGACAGACAGACATAGATAGATAGATAGATAGATAGATAGATAGATAGATACTGTAGATAGATAGATAGATAGATAGATAGATAGATTGATTGATTGATTACCTGCAGTGTTGGCTTGCAGGGGCTATTGCCTCTCCATGTGGCAGCCATGTTGCACTGACAGCAGTAGCCCTGGCTGGTGGGGACTCGAGCCGTGGCCGCAGATGGGGAGCGGAAGAGAGGGCCGCCTCGACGTGGCATCTGTGCTTATGAAGCTCGCCGACTGGCCCTCAGATCCTCCAGTCCACTGCAGGGATTGGAAATCAACAGGTGCGTTCGGCCAGATGCTGCAGAAGAAAAATAATACAAACAAAATCCCTGCAGCTGTGCAGAAAATATCCGCAATTTTTAATGTATTATTCTTCTTGCCTGAAAGGAGAATGTAATATACATTTTTCCCCAGATGCTGACAATGTATTGATGCATACTCAGTCTAATGCTTGATTCTTCTCTTATAATTTCATTATTCTGAAGGACAGATAGAATAATCTGACTACAGGCAGTTTATGAAAATAGTCAATGGGAGGAGTCGTCTATTTCAATGATGATTGATGGTATGGAATTGGCTTCTAATCACATAAATGACAGCAGCACTGTGGTGCAGAATGAGACGTAAGCATATCACCTAGGTCCACATCTCATGCATGATGGACTCAGTATATGTCCATATGGTCATGCTGGACCACGGCTGCTTGATCTGTAATGATTGTAGCCCTGAAAATCTGTTACAGGTTCATAGGGTGTTTAGACGTTTCCAGCATCAAAGGAGAACGGACACAAAACTGAACATCAGCAGTTTAGAGTAACTTCTTTAGGCAAGTATAGATTAGATATACATTGAATATTAAGCTCAATGAATTCAACAAATTATGTATTTCTTTCTATTTAAAATGGAATCCTTAAATTATTCAGGAGATGGCTTGAGGGCTATTTAATGCAGCAAATTACTGTATTTCATAAGGTCTGGACAGCCGTGGCGGCCATATTTATAACATTTATGATGCACATTGATTGCATTTGCAGGTAATGGGCTGAACGTATCCCAGAAGTCAGTTATGATCAGAAATTTCATCACACAACATGCGGGGTTCTAGACCCTATTTTCTTTTGGGGGAGGGGCTTCACTCCCCCTTTTTTTGACTTAGTTCCCTGAAAAAATCCCTTTAAGACCATTGAGCAACTTGTCTTGTATATTCAGCAAATGTAAAACATAGGATTTGTCCGTCCCCCCCCCCCCCCCCCCTAGGGGGGGGGGGGGTCTCTGTCACACACACTTTTTTTGTAAAACCAGTAATTTATAAGGCTGTCTCATCACATTGCAGGATAAATGAGGATAAAACGAAATTCAAATAAACCAAAGCTAGCAGACAGACTAATTAGCAAGGTCTACTACTCCACAGCAGTCTGACTTCTACTGAAAAAGGTGTTATATTTTCTTTTAAAGAAACTTTGGCTTTTAGTTACGTCCGGAAATAATTAGGCCAAAATCTAATTAGAGAAGTTATTCCGCTGGACTACACTGACTAATTATTGTGGAAGCAGATTGTGTAGGTCTAGTCACGGTATGACGAGGGTAACTGAGGAAGAGGGCTAGTTAGGAGTGTACCTTACAATAACAAAGTAATCCATCACAACAGATCAATAAATCCCAATAGTTTTATAAATGTTCTTCTGAGGCTTCAAACAAGCCTATGTGGAGAAAAATGAACCATCCTCATAGGTGAAGTACACGCGTGATTGAAAATCGATAGTCTCTCATCGGGCACCAGGGTGATCGTCCACGGTTAAGAACGGCCACTCACCTCACTCCCAGATTTCTGCCACTCTGTCTTGTGGCCGGAAGGTTGTCGGTTCAAATCCCAGGGTCAGCAGAGTGAATTCACTGTTGGGCTCCTGAGCAAGACGCATAACTCCCAATGGCTTCAAGACAGGATGTTTTCTCAAGAAAAAGTACATTGCTTTAAATAGAACTTCTGCGAAATAACTGAAATATTACGTAGAAAGTAGACCCCACCCTACAGACTCTCGTCTTTCAGTGTAGTTGCCTCACCATGTCCCTCATGATCTCAGAACTTCGTGTGGCTCTTTGGTGGTCTGCAGGATGACACCGGCCTTACGATTAACAGCGTTACCACGTCTGGGCTCAGAGATGGGCAGAACATGAGCTGGGATCACGCACGATAAATCTTAAATGAGACTAATCTTATGTAGAAAAACTCTGTGGGTTTAAAGAATGTCAGGCTTATAAAATGGGTTTTAACATGCCTGAACATGCCCAATTCATAAGCCCACGTAATTCCTATCCCACTTAAAGCAGATCTGATATGAAAGCTTCAAAACAGAGATTCGGTGATATAAACATTTGATCTTAGGCGGCTTTCCTGCATCTGCTCTCCTGCTCTGATGTGATTCTCTGCTATTCTTCTCTATTGCTGTTAATCTCCAGTTTAGACTTTCTCACTTTCACTGAACTAGAAGCAGATTAAGTCATACAGTCCGGGTCCAACAGAATCAAAGTGCAACCATCATACTTGACAAATTCTGGCATTTTAGAAAGAATCGCATCGCGTGGTATGGAGATAATTAGATCAATGGAATTAGGTTGCACACAGTCTCACATTCTAAAAGCTCACAATAATTAAGTGTTTCCAGCAGGTGGCGTGGTGGCTTAGTGGGTAGTTTGCAGACCTTCTCTGTGCACTCTGCAGGTAACTGCCATTTCCTCATACAGCCTGACATGTACAGTCAGGTGAACCGGCATCTCCTATCTGTACCTGTAGGGGCAGGGCAGCATGGAAGCCTCATAGCTCCGGGTACGAATCCTGCCTCTCTGTGTGAGATACTACTGTTAGGCTAATTAGCATCTCTGAATTAATCTCCTGTAGTGTGTGACTACGCATGTGCAGAGATGGTCAGTATTTTAAATACGTATTTAATTACTTTTGAGAATTTTGTAATTTGTATTTTGAAAAAAAAAAACATGCAATTTGTAGCAAAATACTTTGAGGAATTGCATTTTGCGTATTTAAAATATTTACAATCCTTAAAAACATATGTCATTTCATTTACTTCTTTTCTGTCATTTTAAGAATCTTCATCACCAGGCTTATAGACTCTTAAATATAGCTTATCACCGTCTTTGGCTAGACGCCAGTAAATCGCGTGACGTATCCTGTTGGGCCCAGTTTGCTCATTGTGAACTTCGTATTCCCATCACCATCTAAAGTAATCTAGAAGATGCTCGGGTGCGAGTACGTAGTGAAGTTTACTATCAGGTATTGCTCACTGAATGTCATTATAAGACAGAGAAATTGAGCAATTAGCAAACAGCAGTGCTGTGCTCTAGAACTTACTTGTCAATTAACTTGCTGGCCTGCAAGTGGCATTCTGGGTAATTTCGACAGGCATGCTCAGGCAGTGGCATCTTGTGCTTTGTCATATACGGAAGACTTAATTAGCGATAAATCAGGCTAGCTACTTTTGTTCTTAAGGACAACATTACATGCTATCAGCTAAACGCAGCCATTTTTATAGCCACTGAGCAAAGGGAGAGCTGACTGGTGAACTTGGTGTTGCATATTGTAGGTGTCACAGCCGCTGGCCCCTTTTCTTTGAGCATGTATCTAAAAAACAGTTTCTTCTTTGAGTTTGTGCCTCTTCAGCACCCTACTGTAAGACAAAGTGGGAAAATGACACATTATGGTAATTAATTTAAGGAAGTGCCAGTGTGTCTCCTTGCACGTGCACATACACACACGCACACACACACACGCCGGCTCCCGTCAGCCACCACCACTAATTCTGCGGGAAACACTGGGTATAAATTATAAATGGCAGAGGTGGAAAGTAACGAATTACATTTACTCGCGTTACTGTAATTGAGTAGGTTTTTTGTGTATTTGTACTTTTT
>JAODJU010000081.1:6706731-6717077 GCA_026776725.1 Gnathonemus echidnorhynchus
GGCTTTTCACCACCTTCATGCCAGTCTCAGGTGTGATATCCGCAGTGCTGTTTACCGGAGTCAGCGCCGCAGCCCAGCAGGCAGCTGCTGAACAGTAGGTGGCGCCATAATGGGACCCAGTCATCCAACCTTGCTTACAGAATACAGGCCAAAGTCAGCAGCTAATGTGGCCTAACGGAGGACTTATATAAGTGACACAGCGCTAGGGGAAAAAGCCCTGACTGTCCATCATCTACAACAGTGACAGCTAAAGGAATCACTGCATGTATGTCACCCATAATCATATATGAGCAAACATTCAAAGAAATACCGTCAATATCCACGGCTAATTCAAAATATGTTCAACGTTGCTGTCGATGCAAGCTAGCGATAGAAGAGAAAAGCAAAAACTGAATGGATTAACAGGACAGTCCAGTGGTATATTTTTTCTCCCCACAATGCACTGCACATCAATAAACCAGAGGAGCTCAGTAGAAGCCCAGGGACTTCCTTAGCTACACACGATGCCACGGGTCAGTTTCCTGACAGGAGGAAACTGTATATTTTATTCACTCTTTTAGGGAAGACAGTTCAAAGCAGTGCGGCTTGCCGGCACATCCGTGCACGCCACTGCTTATCATTCTGCACGCTGGGAGGAAACGAATCAGGCAGCGCAAATCGTTCCAGTGCTCCTACGCTCCGCAGCAAAGCTGCGTTCAGGCGAGGCGACATCAGCCGACCGCACACGACACTGAGCCTCCCTAATGCTGCGCGGGTGCCGTCCCGCCTGCGGCCGCTGCATCGGCGGAGAGTCACGTGCTCCGAGCGAGGGACGCTGCAAGCGCGCTTTTCACCCTCTGCCGCTCTCCCCCAAGGAAGCTCCGCTTCCGGAGGATGAACTGTTTCGCTCCAACCGTTGTTTCAGTGTCAGAAAGAATTTTGACAAGTGATTTAAGCACAATTAAGTAAAATGCATTCTTTAGGAATTAGCTATCATTCCAAATTTGCATAGCACTCCGCTAGGAATAAAATTAGGTGCTGATATAATGTGCTCACGATAATCGACGATCTGTGCAGCTGGAATCCGTATTTTAATCACTTAAATACTGGCAAAATCAATAAGATCTAAGAATGAACAGGAAAGAAAATTGACAAACAAGATTTAGAAAGTCAGGCTTTTGTCCTTGTGGTTGATCATGAAACAAATCTCCTTAATGCAGCAGGAACTTCATAGCATATCGTGGGTTTAGCATGGTTTGAAATGCAGTTTAGATTCAGCGTGTCTGATTTGGCTTCAATCTCAAGCAAAGGTGAGTAATTACCAGCTCAGCTGCTCCATTAGTCCCAGATTTATGCATCCCTGAACTGTGACTCTCATAGTACTTATGTCCCATAGTAATCCATGCTGGCAATAAATCTTACAACCATTTTAAATGTATCGCAACTGTGTCTTGTAATAGTAAGACGTTTGCATTGCATTTCATTCATTTAGTTTAAGCTTTTACTCAAAATGGCATCTGGAACAACTGGGGGCTAAGGGCCCCCATTAGGGGCCCAACAGTGACATCATAGACACAGCATCCTACCCTGCTAAGCAACACAGCATCCCATAATAATACTAAAATAACAACACGAATAATAATAATAACCATTTGGCCTCCAGTTTCATACGCTGCACACGATTATTATAAAGTAATTTGATATTCCCTGATGTTCCACTGAGAGCTCTACACTGTACCTTCATCCTTGATTAAACCAAAGTCTGTTGGCAACCAGAACAAATATAGAGAAACTCTGGAATCTACAGGTAGCTCAAGTTATTCAGAGAGCTGGCTGTGATCTTCATGCTTCTGACCAGTGGTATTACTAAGAAAAAAATCTACAATATTATCAAGATTACAGATCTTTCCTGGTCATTTAAATAACGGATAACTATGTGTCTGAAAGGTTTAATCTACTGTTGACTCGGATGAGTCTCGAATTCTTCTATAATGTTAAAATAATATCATTTAAATTACGCTACAACTGTAAAGATACCCCTGTGTTTGAGGCGACTCTTCCAACATGCCTGCCAGCCACAGTAATCTCACCAGCGAGCCTCACTCCGTCTGCCTCAGCAAAGGGGATTATTGCATTATCAAGTACCGGCGCAAAGAGGAAGGTTAAATCATCAGGGTCTCGACGGGCTGACATTCAAAGCGATACAGGGGTGGCTATCGAGGCGGAGAAATGGAAAGGAAATGTCGGCTGGCGGGAGTGGGATCCCGGCGGGGGCCCAGTGTTAGGGTTCATCCTGGAACGCTCGGCACAAACAGAAATGGGATTTAGGAAATTAACTGGATCCCGACTCCGTGGCAATTTTCTGAGGAGTGACGCAAAGGACAGAAAGCAGGAGCGGGAGGATCGATGGCTGTCAGGTGACGTGCCGTAATATCAGGCTGCTACTTCGTACAGGGTTTGCAAATTAACACGTCGCAGCCCTCGTGCAAACTTTCTGAAACGGTAGATTTTATGTAACATACAATGCTCTTGTCTAGATGCCATTATACTCATCATGGTGTGCAGTTTTCTCACATCCAAATAATCCGGGCCTCTTAATACAGACTCTGCGTTCTATTCTGTCCAGTAGCTGTCTGATTCCTAGTCTTTTAGGTTCTTAGGTATCCCATTCTACTAGCTAAGTAAGGCTTTTATGTCTACGTCTACTTTTCTGACCGAATCTACCCCTGCCCTGTAACTCCTGAAGATCGGAGCTCCGCCCCTGAGAAAACCAGCCAATCCCATCTCATGGTTCTGTCAGGTGGCCTAAAACCAGAGGATCCTCACTTTAACTCCACCCCTGAAAAACCAGCCAATCCTGTGCCATGGTTCTGTCAGGCACGTTAACCTGGGGGGGTAGGGTTCTCAATGTTACTGTTGTATGCAGCCTGTGCAGTGAAAAACAACATTTCAAACTGTTATAAATTCATTATGGCTAGCTGGAAAATGTAATATTGATTTCCTTTATTCATTTTCCTCCATTGACAACAGAGACGCCTCATTATACTAGAGCCACACGGTGAGGCCGTCACGTTGACAGCATTGCATTTTCCAGCCGGAATGTAACATTTTATTTAAAGGTCATTCAAGTAAGAAGTTCTTTTTTTTTCTCCAGGAACGATGTTGCACGTTGAGCAGCATATCAAAAACACATTGGACTGAGTGTCATAGGATATGGGATACTGGTGTAAATTTGGGAGCGATCAGTGTCATAAAAAGCAGGTCATTGCTGTAAATATGAGTGCTGATTATGGACAACTGAGGAAGGTCTAGGTGTTAAATGGGGTTAGGGATTAGGGTTAGGGATTAGGGATAGGGATTAGGATTAGGGATTAGGGCTAGGGATTAGGGTTAGGGATTAGGGATTAGGGTTAGGCATTAGGAGGCATACCCAGACTAAGTCTGCCAGATAGTTCTATAAACGAGCAGATCTAAAGCTGAAGTCCATTGCACGGTTTATTTATTTACTTAATCATTTATTTACCTGAGGAATTACATGAGGTATAGCGATGGGAAACTAGACTCCAGGCCAAATCGATCATCTCAGTTAGACGAAGTGAAACGTAAATGATCATTTTTAAGTTATTCCTGAAGTCTGTCGAGAAATCAAGAAAAGACATATGAAAATAATACAGAATAATTTAATATCTCCATAAATTTTTCAGATTCATCTGAATCTAACATGGACTCGAATATATAACTGCATAAGTAAAATTATAACCCCAAATCCAATTAAAAAAGACCTCAAAAGTCCTCTCGTATTTTTGTGTAATAAAACACTTATTTTAAGGCTGAGATACGGAATAACTATCTCAATAAAGAATCCCAGGCCTGAAGGGACAAAAGCTACATTTTCTTGTCAAAATGCTACATCAGACCAAGGGATCAAACTTCACTTCAAATAAAGTGAATCTGTTGAGATTCAATGAACCGTTAAATGGTCAGAACTGCAGGTCCCTCCACAATGGACCTGACCGCTGTATCTTTTATTCCGCGCTCACTGTGCCACGCCAATAGACAGTCAAAAACTCTCGATTGCAAATTCACAAACTGAAAAAAGGTGTTTTCCTCTAAAAAAACCAAAAAAAAAAACAACCCTTGCTAACCACCGCCGCCCCATGAACCCCGATCAGCTACAGGACATGGATGGATTGTCCTTTGTCTTTCGAACTGCTGTTTATCATGCGTGTAGAGAGAGCACAGAGACGTTGTGGTGTACTGGAGCAATTGCAGGCCATTACGGTGTGAAATGGTGAGGCTTTGCAGCACGGTGGTTCTCAGAAACACAGAAAACGACATGAGTTTTGTCTGTTAGATTTATTTGAGTGGCCTCTGAGGGACCGACAACCCATCCAAGGTATTCTCAGCCTTCTGCCATAAGCTTCCACAAGCATGTAGTGTATAATCAGTAATCAAAAAGGGGGAGAATATAGTTCAGTATATACAAATGGATTTATTTAAAATGACTATAAAACATGTATTATACTGTGTATTTATTATTATTTTCTTTCTCGTATGTGGTGCATGTGTAGCGTAGAAAACATATTTTTCAGGGAGTCATTTGAGTAACATTTCAACACCATCAGTTTGGCTAACGCTACTGTTTGGTACAAGGGAGAGAATCAGGCCTGGCTTGTGTGTGGCCAATGAAGACAAACTACGTTATTAAAGAAAACGGCCTAATTGCTACGTAAATAAGTAATGGAGAACATTTCACGGATCTAAAACGTTCCCAATACCATTAAATGTTTTACTTTTCTTGCCATACTGCGTCAAGAAGAAATCTAATTAGCTTCGTCACCTCAAAATGCATCCCTGATGCATTCTTGCTGCGGTAATTCTGTGGACGGAAGCGTTACGTCGCACAACCTCATTCAGATCGCTCTCACACTCTCAAGGTGCTCTCTGTCTGAATGCCGACACGCCGCGACATCATTCACCCCGTCTCTGCGAGTTAATGCGCGTCTACGAGCCACGTCATATTTCACAAGCTAGCTATAAATCCTATTCAAGTAGCCCCAGTGGACTGATAGAGAACGTACATTTTGAAAGGTTATAATTCACGTGAAATGCTAAATATGCAGCTACGCATAATTCGCACAGTCTCCAGTGTGTGGTGCGCTGATTAATCAAGGGCGTGTGTCGCTTGGTTACGGAGCTACCGCGACTTGAGGTCCCGTGGGCTTTGTAACTACGCATTGATTAGAGGGGAATATAACTGATAAATCCCTGCAAGGGAGGGATTCATAACATCCGTGGGGGATGGTATAATTAAACATGGCGACATCTGGGAAACTCGTTGTGACATTGATCGTGAGTGGAGATGACAATAGGTGCTCTGGCGAATAGGAAAGAAAAGGCGTCGGGCGCAAAAAAAGGGGCCACGGAGGAGAGGAGTCGGATGAAACGTAAGAGGAGAGCAAAAGGTCAGGCGGGCGAACATTATAATGGCGAAAAAGAAGGAAAGACGCAGACATTGGAGGGAGTTTAACATTTGCAGCGAAAGGATGGAGCCAAGAGCCGCAGATATGGATTCATACGTCTGAGTTATGATTTCTTTAATGTTGTCCGTGCAGACATTTCTCCAGAACTAAAGTTAAACATTCATCCTGCGTTATATTTAATGCATGGACCCTATTCCATCCATTTTTAATGTTTGCATCACAGCACCTCTAGAAATAATGTTGTCTCTCTGCAGGTTTCTGGGGATAAATTGGCGCTGCTTCCATAAAAAGGGGTCAACCTACAATCTGAATGGTATTTAAGCGTTTCAGGGATATGAAAGCGCCGAGCTAGGAGTCATTTTCAGGTCCCCCCCCTCCCCACACCGTTTCCACGGGAATCCACTGACCTCCTTCATGTTGTGGAAACACAGAGTAAATCATTTGCACTTATGACAGAATGCATAGCAAGTTATGCATGCGGCAGTTTTCCCATTCAGCTCCAGTTGAATTAGCCTGATATGCAGCTACGTAGCATGCCAGATCAAGTCTGGCCACGTGTTAGAGTATAGTTGCGTGCAAGATCAGAAGGGCCTCAGTTAGTGCTAGAACTTGGGACTTCGCTGAATCTCAAACTATCAGGAAAAGAAAAAAGCCGGAGTTCACCCAGAATTTGTTCACTCAGTCGACAGGAATGTCGCGGAATCAGACAGCCGGGGCAGACCCGGATCGAGCACTTTAATTGTGACAGATGTTTCCATTATTCAAAGTGCAATAATGCCCTGCATGTAAACAGTCTGGAATCAACTGGGGGATTCCTGGATGAAGGCTGTACGTATTCAAAATGAAGGTGAGCGGAGACCCGCTCGCAGTCGCCAAACGTGATTAGCAGCGATTGTTAGCATTTATTATGTTGATTAGTTATCAGCCACCAACCAGCAGTGGTGGTTTTCTGGGAACAAAAGTCTGGTTGATGGATACCTTGGCACTCACAGCAGGCAGAAGAAAAATTGGGTTTTCAGGCAAAATTTGCATTTATAATGCAGAATACACCTGACTGTTATCATCAGAAATTACTGCTGCTGCTTTTCTGATAGCACAAGAAGGATGGAATGTAAAATTACGTCTCCACATGACTGAAGTTTCACATACTGTGCGATAAAGTTAGAAACATCTGTAGGCTTCAGCCTCATATTCGGTGCTCTTTACCAAAAACGTATAACCAGAACAGCACCAAACAAACAACAACAACAATAATAATACAAGTATCCCCCGCCTTATGAACGTCCAGTTTACGCCACTTCGCTTAAAGACAGCTGTTTTCGCTAACTGAAAGAAATCTAGAGGATTTTTGCTTTTACAAAAATAGGAGAAAAGTAAAAATAGCATTTAGCATCTGTTTATCAGCGAGTAAATTATATATTTGTAGTCATGTGCCACATAACGAGATTTCGGTCAACGACGGACGGCGTATACGACAGTGGACCCATAAGATTATAATGGAGCTGAATAATTCCTATAGCCTAGAAATATCATAGTGCTATGCATTACTTGTCAGGGTCAGCTCCTGTTGCTCCATTCTGTGTCCCTTCTCCGTTTGGCCAGCAGGGGTTGCTGGTCATCCCGTCCCTCCTGTTGTCAGTCTTTGTGTTTTCCCTGCTCCCTGTTGGTTGCCTGTGAACCCATCTGTCTTGTTTTCGAATCCTGCTTCCCCTGTTTTTGTATTTTGTTTCTAGGGTTTCTTTTGTATCACTTTAGTCCTGTGATTTTGTATTCAGTTTTGGTTTCTTGTTTTGAGCCTTAGTTATGTTTTATTGGTTTTGTTACTCCCAGTGTTAGATTCTGTTTTTCCCTGTTTCTTGGTTAGTTCTTAGTTTCCCTGTTTAGTTCCTTGAGTTAATTATTAGTTTCACCTGTGGCCTGTTTTCCCAACCCTTAGTGATTAATCTCACCTGTCCTTTGTTAGTCTTGTTTCCCCTCAGTATTTAAGTCCCTGCCTCTGTTCAATTCCCTAGTGGTTTGTTGGTTGTGTCTGTAAAGTCTGTATGTTACTAGAAGATGATATATGTAGTTTTTGTTTAGTTCTTTACCTGCCTGTCAACCCGTTCCTGGTCCCTTATCCTTTTGTTGTTTAGCCTTAGTTATCCCTTTTCAGTTTTGACCCCTCGTGGTCTGGTTTTGTTTTTGTATTTCTAGTGTTTTTCTGTTCTAATAAGCCCCGTTTTGTCAAGTGGGTCGTCCACTTTCTTATCTGCCTGCATCACGCCACGTCCACGCACCAAATCCACCCGCAGCACTAACATTACTCACATATTCAGGGTGATGCTGTGCCACCAGTCGTGTAATAGTGTAGCACACACCATACTCGATAATGGTAATAAATATGTTATTGGTTTTTGTATTCACTATACCAAGGGTCACCAACCTTTTTGAAACTGAGAGCTACTTCACGGGTACTGAGCCATATGAAGGGCTACCAGTTTTATACACTCTTCTTAAATCATGTATAATAAACATGTTTTTTTTTATATTGTTACTTTCAAATCTATATAAATACAAATGAGATTAATGAAGAATAGCAACAGGATAAAATTAAATTTTAGATGCTGCTCAATGGTGAGTTGGGCTATTTTTAGAACAGGTCCGCGGGCACCATGTTGGTGACCCCTGCACTATACTGTACTTAATACTTATATAGGCTATACCATCTACACTCTATACACTGCATGATGTTCTCGCATGATGCATTTCTTAGAAAGTATCCCTGTTGTTAAGTGACGCATGAATGTATTGATTCTTGCAAATGAAACTACACTTTACATACATTATTTCTGCTTTCTATAAGCTATGTGCTTACCATATCACTCCCGCTTTTACTCTATGTTATTAGGTATTATGTGTTATTTTTGGTATGATTTATTAGGTTCTTTTTACGGTCTGGGAATGCTCAAAAATTTCTCTCATATAAATTAATGGCAATTGCTTCTTTGCTTTATGCTATTTGAACTTAGGAAAGGTTTCATACATATGCTCTACCTTTGTAAAAGCAGGGGATACCTGTATTATTATTATTATTATTATTATTATTATTATTATTAATAATAATAATAATAATAACCCCCATGACCTCGATAAAGATCACATGGATGGATGATAAACCTAATCTGTGCAAGACTTTGAAATTTCTTTCAAAGTGCATTGTACATTGAATAATTTTTTAATAATTGATGAAATATGCTGACACAAGTGAAGGAATGAGCAAAACTGAATCAGTAAACAAACACTAAATAATTACTGTAAAATGCAGTAAGCTAAACTGCTGATTAAACTGCAGACTATATCTGATCACGAGCATGACTGATTTGTTTTTTAATCATTTATATGAATGCCTGGCGAAAAGCAAAAAGTCTGAGGAACATCTAATGAAGAGGAGGGGCAAAAATGCTTCTGTCCCTATTGTGAGAGCAGGGATTCTGCCGTTTACTGGGCAACCGGCGTGTCCGGGAAGACTTAACCACGTCCACGTGCCATGACCTGCGAATCACTAAGATGATGCACGCTCGGATAAACATCTGTGCATCTCTTTGAAGATGCCACAGACCCGGGGAGGTTTTACAAAGTGAGACGCACAAAAGTCAGCTCTATGATGTTCTTCCTTGAGCTGTCAGATCCCACAGGTATTGGAGCACTTTGAACAACACAGCCCAGTCTAACAACAGCTTCAGGTGCTTCCTCTCTACACATCTGTTCCCAATGCCCTTGTAGACCATGCAGATCTGCACAACTTCTTAGCAACTCTTTGACGGCTGAGTTGTCCCACATTTGAATGTGAAGCATTTAATAAATAAATTAAACCATATGAAGTGGATTGTCGTTCATAAACATATTTAAAATGTAATTTCGGCTATAACACATGTATGTCGAGGGACGAGTGCTTGACTGACGAGCTGTTGAAGATCCTTACCCGCGTCCGGTGGGGTCTGAAGAAGTTTTCAGATGACTTATAGTATTCTGGCATATTTAATCGACGGTGCTTGTTCATTAGTTGCGAGTTAGTGAGAAGCAGAAATTAAATGACACTAGGAACCATCTAAGCCCCCCCCCCCCCCCCCCCAGGAGTGATTCAAGCACTTCCAGGACATGCAGCTCACATATATATATATAATAATAGATGGTTTGACATGAACAAATGAAAATAAATACAAGCAGATGAAATGCAATAAAGACATTAATAATGTGTATTCAATACAGAATAGCAATTTGCTCATATATTTGCTCATATATTACATAGTTGATCAGTTACTGGCTTTTATGGTGGTCATTCACATACATATTGTTCATTGATTTGTTCACTATATCCCTCTTTTTGTTCTACCAAATTTCTTTGTTACCACTAATAAACAAAATAAGTATGAACAGAACCACACCATCACCACCGCCGAAAGGCAAACAGGCCCCACCTGCCGGGCCATTTAGCCGTCTGTGACGGTCCTGCTGTCCCTGGTGTAGACCTCCCCGCTGGCTCCACCTATCAGTAGATGGGGAGCAGGTGCTGGATCATGTCACCACGTGTCTCCTCTCTGAATGATCTATTGATTTAGCTCACTGACAGGCACTGCGAGAGACATATGAAAAAGCTCCTTCAAAACCAGCAGGGGGGGGCAGTGAATATTGATATCCTACTATTCAGTCACACGTCCCCCCCCCCCTCCACACACACACACACACACACAGCAAAGGACTTGCTCATAGCTGTTGCTCAGAATCCGCTTGGCTACAACCCTAGCGCAGAGTAAATGGTCTGACTTTGGCCGTCTTGTACTGATTTGCTAATCGTAAGCGACGGGGGCTTGAAGGAGACTGAATCCCGCCCCCCTTCTGCCTGTC
>JAODJU010000081.1:6717115-6729689 GCA_026776725.1 Gnathonemus echidnorhynchus
GTTTTACTCCGATTTTATCCTCTACTAATTTATACTGCAGCCACATCCACACATCTGCGACGAAACAACCACACGCAATGGACGCGATCTGTAAGCTCACGTCAGAATTGTCCATTAACTTTCTAATTTTCTTTTCATCAACTTGCCAATGCTTCACATCTCGGCAGGGTAAAATTTATCAAGTCGATTCACCCCTGTTTTTGCCGTACTTCTTGTATAATGCACGGTATTATTTGCGGTAATAGGGCTGTGTTGGGAAGAGCCTTCGAATGCACAAATCTATGAGCCAAGATGAACGGATGCAGGAAAGCCTGTTCCACACCTTTTGTCTTTCCTTTGTGTCTTTCTGTGCAACTATGATTGAGTTTCCAGTGTTTACAATCAGTAACAGCCTCTCGCTCAGATCCCCATTCAGAAGGGCCCTCCACTATAAGGTCCTTTATCGCTTTTCTGATTGACTGCTCTATCTCCATCTTTTCCTGGTAAAAGTGAAATTTCACTCTGGGAAAATTGCTGCTTTACATAAATGGTATTTTAAAGGGGCAGCATTGAAAAGTCCAGCCACAATAATTGCCCTGAGGTGTTTTATTTTAATAAGATGTTTGTCCCGGCGTGGAGTTTATTTTTCCTTATATCAAACGGTCACAAAAACAAACGCCAGACAAGTGGGGAAGCAGTTCCTGAGAGACTGGAATATTAGCATAGATTTCATTTTGCTTTGTTGCACTGGGAAAAATATCAAAACAAAATTTGAGACAATAGAGTATGGTGTGTTAGAAGGAGCAAGACCTTGTCTTCAAGATGCTTAAAAAACAAAGACGTTCAACACATCCTGACACTGTGTTGTGACTACCATCTAACTCAAACACTAGCTAGACATGATTTATTTAGAGTTCTTACGGTCCACACTGCATAAGCCTCTGGTTATATATAATAAAATATACTGTTATCTATGATGCATAATTATTATGATGCTGAAACTCAATTATTCATTGGCCAGGAACATGGCTGCGCTTACAGATGTGGAGGACTGTAATTACGGGCAATTGCAAAATGCCTAGCCGTCTTCATACGATACGACAATATGTAACGAACCTGTAAAGAAGAGTCAGACTATTTTGAGACTTTGAAATCTCGCATTTTACTGCTTGGATTTAGTCCACCTCTAAATGTTTGAGCAGATTCATTACTTAATTTTTTTTATTCTGTTAATCCATTAACAAAGCCAGGCTTAAGGAAAGTAAATGGTTTCTGAAATAAACCTGCCATCCCGACTATGAGGTGTTATCATCTGTCAGCATAAACTCTGTTATCATCACAGGCTGATCGCAAATCAAAGGAGGAGTGAGCCATTTGGGAGTTTGGTTCCGAATTCTAGAGTTTCTACTCTGCTGGAAACACTTAGGTTCCGCAATGTTTGTCACTGGAAGATGAAGACCAGTCGGTGCAGAATCAATCCATTAATGTAGCTCTGAAAGACTGCAGAGGCCTTACCGATTGGAGCGAGAGAGAGAGACAGAGAGAGAGAGAATAATAATCCAGAGGTGAAGGTGTGTGAAGCTGACAGGCGAACAGCTCCAGGGCCACCAGCTAAGGGAGTATTGATTTGCAAATTACATCAAGGTAGCACCATGCCAAGCTGTTTCTAAGCTGGAGTGACAGAGGAATGGCCTGTAATGAGTGCTAACATCACACTTACCGCTGAGCTGCATGTTTATTTGCACATGTGCGATGTGAGCAAATCGTTGCAACGATGCAAATTCTTTATATTATTAGTTTTCGTAACGTTACGGCCAACAAGAACAACAACAATTATAACAACAATAATATTAATAGTGATAATACTGCTGATGAATACAGGCCCCAGAGTCAGTCATTCAGACCCTCGTACCGCCCTTTCCTCAGGGGTGCTGTGTGATAGTTTGGGTGGCTTAGTGAACAAGACAGCGTGACATGGGCTATTTTCAACAGACCAGAGGTGTATTTTCCTATTTCCCCTATTCAGGAACTGACAGAAAGAGGGAGGGATGCAGTTTTGTCAGATCTTTCTATGGGAAGGGAAAAAAAAAAAACATAAGGACACGACATCACATACAAAGAACCGCAGCAGGAAGGAACGAGAGAAAGACAGGACAAATGCTGCAGTCACCTGACTATCTTAGCAGTCACCTGACTGTCTTAGCAGTCACTGGATGGTTGGTGGGACTAAGCCCATCTAGGGTCAGAGGAAGATATACATGTGTTAATCATTTTATTAAGAATTGATGACAAAATACTATATTTCAATATATTTAAAAATAAATGTTAAAAGACCCCAATATGTAGTAAAAGCCAGTTTGCTGCAATTACATATATGTATATATATAAAAATGTGTTAAGTCAAGAGACAAATCCAAATATATATATATATATATATATACATAGAGTGTGTGTATATATATATATTTGGATTTGTCTCTCGACTTAACACATTTTTGTCCGCTCTTGGGGCTTGGGGAATTATGGGTAGCAGTAGTCAAGTCTTTCCACAGGCTTCCGTGGATTAAAGTCGTTCATGTTTATAAACTCCAGCTTTCCAGAAATCAAAGTGTTATTAGTCAGATAATCACATTAAAGTATAAGATCGATATGTGGATAGCGCAGGAAACGTGCACGAGACACGGAGGTCGGCCATATCTCTGCACACAGAAACTTAATTGCTATTAGCGTGTCTTATTTGCACAGTGGCGAACGTCTTGGGGAGGTTTCAGACAGACTCTGGGAAGAGCCCGAGAACAGAGTGCATAAAATGATACCAGTTTTTATTACTTGGAGGATTTTCATGCATTTCATTTGGCTAAAAGTTTCAGTTATGCAGCCAAATGGACAGTTACAGTTTTAGCCATATAAAATACTGACTAAAGATAGATCGAATGGGGGACATTCCCAAATTTCATGAGCACTTCCTGTGGAAGGACCTGGCTAGCTAGCTGATGGGTCAGCTCGCCGTGCATCAAGGGTTCGCAAGGAGCTCTCAAGAGGTTTGAGCCTGTCTCTCAATATGAGACCTCGTCCCCAATTTGTGTCCTAGTTGTTTGAGATTTGAAGTGTCTCTGTTTGCTTGTGAGGGTCTCAGGCCAACCTTGAGGTGGACCTCTGCTCCACACTCTACACCCCACAACCTTCTAAACAGTAATACTGTGGGGCTGGGGGGGTGATGTTTATGTTGCCATGGAAACAGATGCTGTTTTTCCTCAGAGTTCAAACCGAAATGCATCCAGTACCAATCTTGCTTTATCATTGGTCTACTAATGCTCAAAATGGTGTGCTTCTCTAGGATGTTGCGGGAATGAAAATGCTCCTCTTCGAGACACGTTTCATTTCTGTTTCATCCTTCTGAAGGTCCATAGTAAATGTACAGAGCCTGATTGCAGTATGCCAGTCTCATTATTTTCTGTTAGAATTTCACTGTTATCTTAAATGGGTCCCAGTCTTGTTTGGCTAGAGAAAGGTTTATTACCATATAATTTCATCTACTGTTCCTCTAACCACTTGTACTGTACAGGGTCATAGGATCAATAGAAATACTTCTATGAAAGATTCTTTTTTTTCCAACGGCAGGTGAAGTTCTTGAAGACTCAGGCTTGTACTTTGATCGTTGCTTCTTTTTGTTTGAGCCACTGGAAGTGCTGCGGTTGTCCGCTTCAGCAGGTCTCTAACTGGGATGACTGAGGATCAGCTGGCTGCAAAAATGGATGCAGCTGTAACTGAGGATCAGCTGGCTGCAAAAATGGATGCAGCTGTAACTGAGGATCACCGGGCTGCAAAAATGGATGCAGCTGTAACTGAGGATCACCTGGCTGCAAAAATGGATGCAGCTGTAACTGAGGATCACCTGGCTGCAAAAATGGATGCAGCTGTAATTTGCTTCAGATAAAAGGCGACAAAGAACTAAAACTGCAAGCATCTCCAAATGAAAGCATAAGCGCAACAGTGGAGTAGCGAGTCGAATTTGAGCTTCCGATTACAGCGAATCCATCGAGGGCTCAGCTGCAATGGAAAATGGCTTCTACAGGCTGAGGTTCATCAGAAGTGGTCTTTACATTGTAGCCCCAAGGATTCATGGGAATCATAAAATCCAAAAGCGGAAATGGATACGCGATTGGCTTGATGTTACAGACACTGGGTGGTCAATCATATGATTTGGTTATTAATTCCCACGCAATTAACAGAACCTTCCAGATGAGTGTGGCAGCCTTTCCCTTTGAGACGACATGCTGACGCGCTCTGTACATCGGCAGCTAGCCTGACTCTGGCCTAAGAGTACTGCCTGCATACAGTTTTCTATTGCCTAGCAACTGCTTCTTTTTTGACCTGCTCTGGGACCTGTGTGGACCTATATTCTTTTTTACGGTTCCTTTTCTTCTTTTTTAGGAAGCATGGAATCTGAATACACCTAGACTTCAACTGAAATATTTAATGGAAGGACAGTGGTACAAGCTCAGACACAGGGCTGTTTATGAGGGTTGTCGGAAAGTGTGAGCGTATCAGAAGGATGATCCACTATGGATGGATGGATAGATAGATAGATAGATAGATAGATAGATAGATAGATAGATAGATAGATAGATAGATACATAAATACATACATACATACATATATACTTCATTGTCGAACACAAGTAGACACACCCAGCCCTCATACAAAAGACATCAAACAAAACAAACAGATAGATAGATAGATAGATAGATAGATAGATAGATAGATAGAAAGAAAGAAAGAAAGAAATATCCATTACTGCTTCTGCTATTTTAGGCTACTGCTCCAACTACTGAAAGGATGTAAGAATGAAAGAGTACTTAAAATGGTTCCATTTGCACCGATGGACTCCATACCTTCTGCCTGATGGGTAACAGCGCATACTGGGAGTACAGAATATGGTACGGGTCACTGATGAGTCTCTGTACCTGTTTGAGTACACATTGTTCAAAAATAGAATGAAGATTATATTGATCCTTATGACTGATGAGCTTCATAGCAGTCTGTACCAGATGCATTAACTTTGATTTTAATGTAGCAGGAAGATTCTAAAACCATGCAGTTAAACCATACCTAATTACATTCTCTAAGGCAGCATGATAAAATAGAAACATGATTCATGTAGCAAAGCCAGTTCATAGTCACGTGACATGGACAGAGTCACGTGACATGGACGGGATCACATGATATCGACAAGCTGGCGAAAGCGGTTGTAAAAGATTCAGGTGGAGCTGTCATTTTGACAGGGACTGGCAAGATTAGCAAGCCCCTCAGTCCCAGCCGATGAAGACAGTCATATATATCACTTGGGGGGTGAAAGAAACACCCACTCACTGAAATAACTAGGGGAGGAAAAGATCGACAAAAAACACATACAGTAAATGGACTCTCTCTCCAAGCATGGACAGTAGCCCCCCCTCCCCACCATCATAAACCACTTTTAGAAACACCTCATACTCAATCCAATATCCAAGTGTTTTGCAGCAGCCCAATCATGATGAATTAGTTAATCACACAGTTAAGAGACTGGTTTAAGCGTAAGCCAAGACCTGCTTATAAATACGGTGTAAATGCAGTGCAGAGCTTTAAGGCTGAAGTAACAGGGGAGTCAGTCACAGAATGGGATCTTAAATGCATCAGATGTTTAAAGGGCCTCTGACTGGTACCCATGAGCACGTAATCACACGTTTACAGCACCCGGGTTACTAAGCAACCGACGCCAGGATACAACCCACTGCCCCTGGCAACTTCACTTGTCTTTAATGTTTTCAAAAGAGATGATAGGAGCACTACATGTGTATGTGGAACGATTTAGGAGGAATGCGATCATGGTGAGAAGGAGAAAATAAATAAATAAACAAACAAGTAGATATGTACAGCACAGTCCAGGTCCCTGGATACACAGTTTTAATGATACATCATCAACGACATCATCATCAACAACAATGACATCATCATCATCAACAACAACAACAACAATAATAATAATAATAATAATAGTGGTGGTACAGTTTGCCACATGACTACAGGGTCTGTCTGCTGACTCTTCGTGATGAGAGTTTGCATGTTCCCCTTGTGCTGAATGGGTTTCCATTGGGTACTGGGTTCCCAGTTGCAGACTGTGTTGGAATGTGTCAGTGACAACAGGTGTTCCAAGATGGTGCCCCATGGGATGAATTGTCCAATGTTCTACCTCCAGTAGGCTCAGGGTCAGCCCTGCGATGGAGCTGGCCCTCCTGCAGAGTTTCAGGCATTTGCAATCATCTGAGCTGATCTTGCTTCCCCAGCAGTCCACAGCACGGAGAAGCATACTGGCCACTCCATACTGGTAGGACATCTCCAGCAGCTTGCTGAACATCAAAGGATCCGAGACTCCTTAGAAAGTAGAGTGTCACTGCGTTGTCCGCCCAGTCCAATCTGCTGTTCAGGTGCAGCCCCAGTTACCTGTGGGACTGCATCACCTCCACTCCCTCCCGCTGGACGGCGGCGGCTCCCAGGAGCTCCTCAGCTTGCCAGAATACAGCTACCATCTCCTTTATCTTGCAGATGTTCAGCCGCATGTGGTTCTTCCTGCAAGACCAAGTCCTCCACGAGCCTCTGATACTGTGACTCATGTGTGAAAAGAGAATGGCTGGTCTGAAGTCCTTCTTTGGCAATGAGGTTGCACAGGATGTCCAGAGCTGGGGCGCCTTCTGCGGGCTCAGGAAGTGGGAGAATAGGTAGTGAGGAACCCCGCAGAGTTGCTTGGCACATGCCTCCTGCACCCGGGGGCTGATTCCTCTCAGGCCCTGCCGAGTTTCGCCAGCTCTCTCTGCACCTGGTCAGCAGAGAAAGATGGTCTGGGAAGTGAGATGGGGGTGTCGACCCCAGGTGTGATGTCTTCAGCTGGGAAGTTACAGGGAGGTGTGAAGGTAGTGGAGAGGGGAGGGGCTGTGAGGGGCCAGAACCCCCCCCCCCCCCCAGCAGGCACACTGAGGCTGGTGGTGTGGTGGTAAGGCCAGACTGGCAAGTGCGAGTCAAATCTGTTGAAGAACAAATTCAGCTCATTAGTCCTGTCCACGTTCCCCTTCACTGTGAGGTTTCTGGCCTACTTGTCCTTATCCCACTAAACACTTCCTTCATGATGTTCTCCTGATCTCATCCCCGTAGTGGTTTTTCTCCTTCTGGAGTTGAATCTTCAGTTCCGCCTGCTCCCGCTTGATCTCCTTCTTGTCTCCAGACCTGAAGGTGCTTTTCCTCTTGTCTAGTAGCTCCTTCAAGTCCTTTGTGATCTACTCACAGAGAATGTCCCTGTCTGTCTCCTCTGAGCCATCCCACAGAGCCTACTCATCCACCTTCATCCACGCCCTGTCAATGCGGCAACAAATTCAAACCATTTACAAATATATTTTGATATTACATTTCAACACAGCTAAAAGCAAAAGCTTATTTTATGGCTATTGAAACAGAATAGCGATGAGCTGAGTGTTTGTGTAATCAGAAAGCCGTGCATGTTAAACTAATAAACGTAGATGTCAAAGATAGTTTGCAAATCTATCATGCATGTATAGACAACGATAATGACCTTGGAAATCAGATTCCGCAATTAGTAGAAATAATCCAAATTTGATATAAGTCAGATACATTCAAATGCATTTTCAGTTAGATCAAATAAGATAAAGGATCAGTTAACAAGCCACTTAATAAGGCACTTTATAAGAGCCTTGTTAATTTTTATTTGTTTTTATTTATTTAAAATCAGGCACACGGTTCTACAAAGGGATGCGACATTAGGCAGTGCACACATAAAACTGCACACTGAACGCGATTCAGAGATGCAGGCAGCCGGAAATGAGACTCTTCATGAAATAGGGAAATTATGTGTTAATGTTCTATGATGCTTATGAGGTTGGCATTTACTGCCCCACTGCCACAAAGCCATCATTTTTTTAATTACGCAATTCTTAGCGATGTGGTGTCAATCACCACTGTGGCTACAGAGTCCTTCAGTTTCATCTTAGTGCCTAATGCTAGAAATTACTGTTCAATGCCTGTTAGCCTCACATGCAATTAAGACAGATGACTTTGATCTAATTGAAGGGAAATTGAGGTTTGTTTGGTCACTGGAAATTAGACGGATTGTCTTTGAATTTTAGAAAGGAGCTTGTTATAATTCGTTACTGGGACAAGAGCAGACTGATGGAGCATATCTGAATGGTGATGTGGACATCTATTGCTATGCACAGATTTGCAAATTATTATATAGAAGACCACATGTACAAATAAAATATAAATAAATTTGTGCTATAACACTGACCAGATTACGCAGTTTGAAGATGGATGGATGGATGGATGGATGAATGAATGGATGGGTGGATGGGTTAGACCTGTTATATAGTAGGGGTACAGGACTTCCAGTGATGTGTGAAGGTTCTTAGGGCTACTGAAGATCACAGCAATCCTGAGGCCAAAGTGTGATATGATCAGCAACAGCAGTGCTTCCTAATCCGGTCCTCGGGGGCCCACAGACGCTCCACGTTTTTGCTCCCCCCCAAGTTCCCCGGGGACTGTCTGGCAGGGAGGTCCCGAGGGCCGGATTGGGAAACCGTGAAGCTACAGAATCCATATCAGGACCTTTTTTGTTGTTTAAATGTTCACATTCAGAATAAATGGCAAAGTCCATCCAATCACTGAAAGTTTCTTATAGTATTTAGATTTTTTTTTCCTATTTGATTTTAACATTTTTATTTTACTTTCAGATGCTGTCAATTATGGATGATAAGGTTCTGCTGCCTGCTTAAATTAGCCGACACACACGCCTGCATACATGCACACGCAGAAACACCATTAATATCAGCCTTTGAAAGGTATTAAAGGCCCACCCTCTCTCGCCGTCTTTTGAGATATCTTCTCACCGTGTCTTTCGCAATGAACGCGGACGCGGTCGAGCCATCTTCTCCAGGAAGAGCTGAGGTAGCTTCCTCTCAAAATCCACCTCCCTCTCTCTCTTTCGCTGTCCTTCTCTCGCTGTATCTATAATATGGGCGGAGGTCATGCTACTGTCACAGAGGTCTAACAGGTTATTTCAGATAAGGATTTAAGCCAACAAATTCCATCATCGTGCCAGAAGGTAATCAAAGTTATTCAGACAGACACTTATACCCAGCAAAAAAGAAAAATATATCTGATATTTATATATATATTTTGTGACATGTATTGCTTAGTATTAAATCAGTGTCACACTGGCCACTAGCTAGTACAAATGACTTTCAATCCCCTGCATGCAGATGAATCATTATTACTACTATGGAAATCTCTGTTATTGACAGACATGTGATAGCTCGATGTCACGCAATGGCGATGATGTTTTAAGCGGAGGTTTGATTTCTGATACTTTTGACCTCCATTTCGCGATTTCAGGTAAGCGGCGAATATTTGAGTGTGTTTAGAGGACAAAAATATTTACGTGTCATTTGAAATGGTGTGCATGGGGGTTCACAATGGCTGCGCTCGCAGGCACTGAAGACGACAGTTCATGCAAGTCAAAATGGAGAAGAAACGGCGAGGGCACAATTACGAGGTTCTTCCTCCCGGAATTCCGACTTGTGGAGACGGAGAAGATTGTGGCTTTTCACTTTGCCGCGGTGATCCATCGGTTATATTGACGGCTGATTCACAATCTGAACCTGGAAGAGGAGGACAAATGGAGCGTTTGTAGAAGACGAAAGGGATTTAAAGGCTTTTGCGAGGTAGCTTATGTATCGGTCACAGAAATTCAGGGTCTCTGTTGGCTACATTCCTCCGGAAGATTCGTCATGTCTTGGTGATATTCCGAGGAAAGCTTCAATTTCTCACCAAGAAAAGCGCACCTAAAGTAAAAACTATAAAATGTTCAGCTGAATAAAATAGATAGTAAGTCGTATAATAAAATATTTATTTTTAATGTGAACCATTTCCACTGAGCTTTTTATTTTCAAGACTGACGAAGGATTTTATTCTTTGATAAATATATTGAATTTTACTGTAAGGCCAAAGGCATTGTGTGAAAGAATCTTCAGTAAACGTGAGTTTTCCATGAGTAAATGAATAGTGTTTTCTCACTACACAAAACATGAATTTAACAAATATAAATGTAATCAAAATGATTGTCTGAAAGACATAAAGAGTTATTGACTTTGAGGCATTAACCATTACAATATAATCTGAAAGTAAAACGGTCCTTGTTTGCTTCTCTGAATTCTGAAAAGAACCGACACAGAATTAATTTCACACTATGGAAATAGTTTTTCACCTCTTCATTCTCATTGGTCTTCTGAAACACTGCCTTTCTGTCTGGTGTAGAGGTGTCTGTGTCTACCCATTCTGCCCAGAAATGTGATAAAACATTTGTAGTCTCTTCAATTAAAATATTTAATTTTGATTGGCTGGCAGTAGCTTAAAAATGATAATGATTTCTTAGCTGACAGCAGAGAGCATTTCTCGAATCTTGAGAAACGCGGCTGTGATCAAACACCTGAGTCCGTGTCCTTACTCAGCTGACTTTACTCATTATGACTCAAATTCTTCGGAATCTGAGCTAATGACCCACCTCGTGACATCTCTTCTGTGCGTAACCATCATCCTTAAAACTCACAAAACACATAGCCGACGTATAATGGAGAGTTTGGCACCGAAACGACATGTGAGGTTTATTCTCTCATTACCTGATGATGCTAATCGCATTATGAATAACAGGTGCCATCAGTCACCAACTTATGGGAACCTTCTCACCGAAAGCTGAGCTGTCCTCCTAATGGGTTTCTGCTATTTGTAATTCCTCCAGTTGCTGGAAAATCTAATTAAACACGGCCTTGACTTCGAACTGGTGTCTATCTTTGCCCCGCAACATAAGCTGTGAGGTATTTTCAGCAGTAAAGCACTGTTTCCCCAGAGTTACTGGAAGGCAACACTCATTTCAGAATCAGAGCCTGAATCCTTTAATTCGCTGTGTGCAAAAAGTACACGGAATTTGTTTTGGTCCTGGTGGTGGCAAGAGTGTAGAATTTAAACCATACTGTCAAAAATACACAAAACAATACATAATAAAAAGATAAAAAATAGACATATAAAAATAAAAAGTGCTATTATTAAATAACCAAACATGTAGATGCATAATCAAGATGCAGGGAACAAATAGTGTGGCTGCTAATAATATAGGGCTATAGGAGAAAACAGTGGGTGACTAAGGATACAGTGGGTGACTAAGGAAGGACAGGTCCCATAGGTACCAGTGTGCTACTCATGGCTCTTTGTTCTTTGGGAGTCCAGACACTGCAAGGCCACCATATCTTGAGCAAGTCTAAAGTGTGCTGCCAGGTAGATGCCTGGTCTCATTTGCAGGGATCCCGTCTGCCAGCAGAGATGTACTCATTGTACAGGTTGCTGGGCTCATGCTGGGCTGAATCTATGCACAGGCCTCAGTATCCCTCAGCATGTAAAATATCCACTTACAAGATCTAAAACCCATAGTATCTTAAATAAGTAAAACATACATAAGCTTAGAAAGAACATGCATGTAACACGATCCGGACATCCCAGTTTAAATGTATCGATTTTGGCGAGGTGGACATTTTTCAGGCAGGATGGAGGGGGGGGGGGGAATAGTTGGTGGTAAAATTTGCTGACTTTTGGTGGCCGGGGTTGATGGTAGAATTGACCAAACGTCCGGAAGAGTTTAAAATGTTTAAAATCGTCTACTGGAGAACCTCGGCATCTTTCTAGCTGAAGTATCGGAGAAGATTTCTCATTGTTGTTATTTTTGTGGGTTATATTTTTATACAAATTCAGGACTTGGGACTCTGGCTTATAATGGTGTTTTTCTTCTTTGCGCTCTCAAAATAGAACACTTTTACTAATGATGTAATACTAATAATATACAGTACAGCACACAAGTGACAGTTTATACAAATGAACAACCTTAACCCTAGTCCTAATTATGTTGAATACACTACTATTATCAGTCAGCAGACAATAAGCCTGGTCCACTGTGGAGCTCACTGGCATCTCACAGCAGACGGCTTAATGTTAAAGGAACAGATCATATACACCAAATTGACACCTGAACCAAGACTGCTTGGGCTGACATCTATAAATATAAAAGACCACATGTGTCTATGCGGAACATGCTAGCTAATTAAATGAGATACCCACAATGCAACATTACACAACGTTTACATATTGAGGAGATACACAAACATCAACCTGCCCGAAACCGTCACATTTGATATACCCCTTTACATCCTTACGATGATCCAAAATTCAGCATTTAATCATAATCCCTATGAAAAATTTAGCTAATCCGCTTTAAAATTATAATCAGAATAATAAAAAAAAAAAAAGATGTGGGAATCTCGTCATTATTAATTTTCGAGAAAATGTGGAGCCTTTGTAGTACTTGGTGTTGAGACGGGAAACGTCGCGATCACATCGCCTGGACGGAGCTGTTTCAACGCCGCTAAGAAGTGCTAATGTGCAAAAGCCTGAAATGCTACTAGATACCGACCTTTCAAAAAACGTATCAGCGACGTAGCACCGACA
>JAODJU010000081.1:6742948-6758527 GCA_026776725.1 Gnathonemus echidnorhynchus
AACCCCCCCCCCCCCCCCCGAAATTTTACTCTGAACCAGGCACATAGCCAGAAACTAAAATAACGAGTTTGAACTCCTTTCCACATTTTTCAGTCCGCTCTTGAAATTTATTTCTAGCTACAGGCCTATTCAACTAAAAGGTCGATTAAAGAAAATAATTTTTTTCACTTCCATTTATTTGAGTTGCATTTAGATGTTTAGGAGGAAGTATCACACAGACCCAGCTAAAAAAGTCATGAATAGCTTATTTCTCCGCATTATGTTAAAATAATGTTACGCATTATGTGCTATACTAACGCATGCAGTTTTACTGCCACTTGAATCATCCTTTCCGTTTAACCCCTGCTAAAACATGGTAGATTAATAAAGAGCTGAGAGCCAATAACAGATACTCTGCGAGGACCACAGACGTGGCATTGAGTCAGATTCTCACTTTTCCTCATTCGATTCTGCTCAAGATTCTGCCTCCTTTAACCATTGTCTTCATCCGGACAGAACTGTTGCTTCTCCGATGTGCTTCGGCGATGCTCTTCCCCCGAGGCGCCAGGCCGCGGTGCACGCGTTCGCCGGCCCACGCCGGCTGCAGACGGACCTCCCCGGGCTGCTGGATCACCCCCTTATGTATGATTAAGCTACCTAGGGGTTTGGTGTTGAGAGAGAACCTCGATGCTGGATTGGTGAGAGGAGTGATGTTGCTGCACTATGAGGTAACGCCAGGAGCCCCTCAGCTTTCCATTCCATTCTATTTCTAATTCCATTCCAGTCAGGTTGTGGCCCTCAACATGTGTTTCTCTTTATCAGTATTAGGCTCTCTGCATCTATATACCGGCTAATCCACATGGTGGCTAAATACTTCCCCAGCAGTTCTGTAGTCCTCCCCTGCAATGAGTACAAATGAATAGCTTGGTCTAGTCCTTTGAGGCAGACTTAGGGCATAAGTGACACAGTGCCTCTCTGAGAAAATCCGTCCCCGGCCATAAATAGGACGCGACTCCTTTCGCTTCCTTGGTCTGGCTGCTCCCCTGTTTATCTGCCCCCCTCCCATCGCCATCGGTGAAGCTCACATCTCCCCAGGTTTCCGGGGGCCTTGATCGGCGTGAGATCATTTGTGGGTCCCTCTGCCTTCTCCGGAGCGCAGATAAAAGACGTGGGTCTGGATCAGGCCATCGCCTTGCTTCCCGTGGCGCAGAGCTGCTTAACTTGCTGGTATTCTGCTAGGAAAGGACGCGCGATTGTGCAGGACCGTCTTCTCCAACCGTGTCTCGGCGCAGTGCACCGATGTCTAGCTATCTCGGCTTTAGCGCGGGACAGGACCCCAAAGCGCAGCCAATAGATGTAGGGTCTCTGACAAAAGGATGGGCTTCCACGTTTGATGCAGAAACGGCATCCTTGAAGTATGAATACATCATCTCGAAATAACATCTTTGCCCAAACAGCCGCCCGTTTCAACATAAAAAAATAAACACTTATTTACAGAATAATGAGGACACTTCATGCTAGTGTCAGTAAAATTAACAGAAATGTACATATTAGCAAGGGAATCGCTTCTGTGTTTCTTGTCCGTCCAGGATAATTCCATCTTGTTCTGTTGGCACGGGTGAGGTGTGGCTCTCCACACACATACAGTTCAAGCAGATTTCGGAGGACTCTCGCAGCAAAATTATTTACATGAAATAAACCGCCAGCTATTTGAATCATGTTATTTATTTATTTGTGGCTTTTTTTTTTCAGATGCAGGCTGGTGGGAATCACTGCATTTATCACAAGAACATTCACACCCCTGGGCACGGAGTTGGGCTGGAAACCCCAGGTCTGCAGCTCTCTGAACTCACCACCATCCTCTGTCAGTGTGAAGACCAGCTGCTGAAATTGATTGGAGGTGCTGAATCGCTCCCTGTTTGAGGCAGGTCCTCACCATGGGCGAGCGTGATGGATCTCTCCAAATCGACAGCCTCTCTGCCTCCTAAGTAAACATCGTAGGTATGGCCCATTATTGAGTTTCACGTGGGACTCTATCGTATCGCTCCAATCGCCGCTGCCGTGGGCTCGTCTCGGAAAAGTTAGCAATGAGGCCTCTTTGTAAATGAGTCATATCCGCAAATATTTCCCCTTAATAGACTTTTGGGTTTGAGAGGCGCCAGCGAGCGGCCGGCTAACCCCAGGACAGCGCTATTGATCTCGGCCTTTGATCGCTAAATCAAAGCGAGGACTTCACGCTGCCGTCCGCATCGCTGTGTTACGCTCCTCGCGATGCAGAGACGTGCCGGTGCCATTTCCCGTCAGTCACAGGATCAGACACGACGGCGACAGAACGGTCCGTGCGGAGTGGCGGGGAGTACGCCACACCGTTTAACGGAGAATGGGATACAGTTGACACCGTGAATTAATCACATTCGTAACAATCACACCGCTTTAGCCTTAGGGATAAAAATGTTAAGACCTGTTAATATAAGCTGTTAATTTCTTTTTCTTTTTCATTTCCAAGTAATGTCACACCAGGCATCCAAAGCTTAGCCCCAACCCTTCTGGCACTGTGCTTTTTCCAGTTTTTATAAATGTGAGTCGTACTTCATTTACGTGATAATTGTGATAACAAAGTGACATGCTTGCACCTTCATTATATTCAATCTTGATCACATAAAATAAAAAAAATAAAAAAACATGAAATCCTGCTTGGTGGCGAAAGTTAGGCCTCAGTGATTACAGACACACGTGAAAATTGCTCCTGACACTATTTCCAGCACACGCCACTGACTGGTAATCCCTGGCTGCAATTAGATTAATATTTATCCGCAGATTGTAAACTGCTGAGCTCATGTGGGTGAGGATGAGGCGGGAAACGGCACGTGACGTTAAACCCACATCTGCAGCTTGCAAGCCTGTGGCTCAGTGTTCTTCATGCACACATTGGATTTAGCTACTTATCCGAAAACATTTAGCGTCTCACATTTGCAGCTTGGTAGCGATTAATCACTTAAGTAAATGAAAAGAAGAAACACATATTTTTTCCCTACTTAAGAGGATGCATAAAATGTATGCATAATATTGGCAGAAGTGTTATTAGACATAGTCAGTCGCAGTCCTCTTTGGTAAAAGTCTTAGGTAGTCAAAGAAAATGTTTAAAGCTATTTATCGGGGTAGTAAGTGTGTATTTCCTCAAAAAAAAAATGCAATTTAAAATCAGTACATATGGAAATTAATAATAATTGAATGCAATTAAAGCTATGAAGAATTTCTTCACTTCCGTATAAAGTTACTGATACCAGGCTGGATGGCTAGATGAACACCACCTCAGCTCCCAGACCTCTCCTCAGGGGCACCTCAGCCAATCTATGTGTCTGTTAAACTTCACCAGCCAGCTCACTTAATTAATTCATTCATTAAATCATTTTTAAAAAGTCAATGAGGTATTGATCAGCCATAGTAGGTGAGCTAGTGGTTGAGTCAAAATATACTTGGGTGTGTTGGATGGTTGCTGAAAACACTGGGGTGACTTTAGGAGAAGTTGTGAAAATGGTTAACCTGTCATACTGTGACAGACACCAACATGAAGATCATTTACACATCATTCTTCGACAGCGTAGGACTTTTGCACGATATTGTACGTATGCATTGGAACACTGAGGTGGTGGTTACAGTACGGCATTGCCACAAGTGAACCCTAAAACACAGGCCCGGATTAATAGAATTATCACGCTCGATCATGACTCATTCTCTGCTTACCACACCTAAACAATAATCGTTGCTCAGGTAATTTAATGATTTTACTAACGGAACAATTACTGAGACAAATTCCTCCGCTAATCAAGCCCTGCTATCACAAGATATGGAATGGTAAATATTCAAGATAGGGAATTAATTAGAAAATTAGCATGCATTGGGGGGAAAAACAAGAACACAGAAGGTGGACGTCTTCATTAGACCGCGGGGATTTATTTTGCATGCAGACCTCTCTGCCTCAGCTTCATCGGATATTCTCGGCATGTACACCTTTGGAAGGATGATTTTTTTTTTCGTTTCTTCTTTGCTTTTGTTGTGAAAAAGCTTCAGCTGTTAACATAACAAGTGACCCTGTAGCATAGAATTAAATCTCGGTCATACGAGGCCTTCTTACTGAAAGTTTCTCGTGACCCACAGGTAGCAAGAATAAGGAAGATAAAGGAATGGTAGAATTCAATTCAAGAACGGTGACAATGGAATAATGCATCTTTACACAGACATAGAGTACATACAGGAGAAAGCCAAGTATCTGCTAAGAATGACATAGGAATGATGATCCATCTCCAGGACCTTCTGTCCCAGCAGACTTCTGGACCTATGCCATTGTAGCTGCCGTAATCAACTCTGTGCACTGAATTGTGCGTCATAATGTGTTATTACATGTGTCTTAGTGATATTATGTATGAATTAACAATGTACTTTGCACCTAAACCAGTCTCTCACAAAAAGAAGACATAAGCCAAGCAGGCAAGTGATGAGGCAAAGAGCTGTGCCTTAGATTTGCACTGGCGTTTTCACTGAGAATGTCTTACTTATTATCATAAATCCCCTGTGATGTCTTATCGAGATGGTTATTCGGGCTCATGCCGTCGGCTCCTAAGTTGTGCGATAATGATTTGGCGATTAGCACCAAGACGAACTGTCTGGTAAGAAAAGAGCCAAATGCTAAATTCTCTCCTACGTCTGTCGATCGCATCCGGGAGAATTAGACTGTATATCATTTCCAAGCGGCAGAAAAATGCCTGGATGGTGATAAGATACATCGAATCGCCCTCTCGAAGCCTTCCAGATAGGGCCGGATGATGAAATGCTTCGAGTGAGCGTTTCTCCTGCCCGCTCACAATTGCTCAACAGCTGCTGTGAGGAAGTGGAAAATAGCATCTCCTTTGCAAGTGATTTACACGATAGCGTCCTCTCTCAGCCAGTTTTATCGCCGCGGAAAGAGGATTAAATTGGGCCGATCGCTCGAGGTTCTGAAGAACAGAGAGTCAGTCTATCACAGGGGCTTTGAGAGGCAGAAGTGCCTCCTGTTTGCTCAGGAAGTCAACCATCTCACTGGCGCTGACCTCCGGGTCCGCGGTTCTGCCACGCGGTCGGGGGGCATCTTCCTCTATGTACGGCGAGGTTCTTTTTACTCCTCTACCCCCCCCTCCCCCCCCCCCCCCCCAGCTTTCCTTTTTAATCAGGCCAGTTGCAAATGACAGCCAATTAGGAGTCTCGTCTCCCCTGTCCAGCCACTGTGCCTTCCAGAGAAAGAGAGCAAGAGAGAGAGAGAGAGAGAGAGAGAGAGAGAAAGAGAGAGAGAGCAAGGAAGACAGAAAGAGAAAGAGAGGGAGCAGGGAAGGAAGGGTGGGAGAATGAGAAAGAGCCAGTCTAACTGTAGTCAGTCTTGGAGTCTAGGTGCTGCGGTGACAGAGTGGGAGAGACACAGAGGGACATGGCTAATGTGTACTCACAAGGACAGTAGACTGTCACGGAAGGTAAGAGGCTCCTACAGCTGTCATATATCAGCATTTATGTTTATTTATATGAAGCAGACGTGGGTCTGAAATGCAATCGAGAGCAATTAACGCGGCATTAGCGGTAATGACGTGTCGACGTGTTTTTTTTTTCTGGCATGGAGCATCACGGAATGAAAAATAAACTTGCACTGTCGCGATGCCACGTAAAGAGAGAGCGAGACGGAGGCTGCAGGTTGTTCCTTCTGCCTTTTTCTTCTCATAAGTAATCTCCTACTGGTCCTGAGGCTGTTTAGCATTACATAAAACCTGCAGGCAGGAGCTCTACGGTAAATGTGGTCTCAGGTAGGTGGCTGAATCCCTGTAGTCTTTCAAATACCGTTCATGGCACCCATGCATTTTTCTTTCAATCTTTATGATGTGTAATGAGTCAAATTAACGATGTCATGGAGAAGTGAAGAGAATTAATCAACTGGCTTCAACTTCAGGAGGAATATTTGACAGCTTGATAACAGAACAGAGCAGAAGATGTTATTGTATTTTAATAGCCACCAACTGCTGAAATTGGGAGTTAAGTTCCTAGTTTTGATGCTAATTATCAGAAGTTTAGCAGGGCATATGGATGGTCATTAACGTACCACCGCTTCGCTACAATTGCACACATGTGTTGCATCTTGTTTGCTGATGTTATCTTTGCTTTCCGTGCCGGGTTGGACGTTATTACACTCTTTCTCTGGGTTCGCTTTGTGTAGTCATGCGTGTGATGGACAGCGTAAACACTGGCGAGTCCGACGGACGGCAATGCGCCGTGGTGTTCGCGCCGGGGGCCGTTCTAAGACACCCATCCCGCTGCTCATCGGTGTCATGGTCGAGGTCCGGCAAGTACGTTAGGTTTCACGTTAATGATATGGCAGATATAGTAACAAAAGCTGCTAAAATGCTGCTTGAAGGCAGTGCCTCGTGTTGGGTGAACAATAAAGTCTCACCATATTCAGACAAGCAGATCTCAGACGTAAAAGACGTTTCGTGTTTGTGATATAAGTTTGAAGTGTGAGTATATTGCACATCTCCAGGCTGTAATGTTTTGTCCTCTGCCTGATATTAGCACATAAAGTTCTTGTCTTCTCCTAGACGCTTGTGATTTATGACGGTGGGCTCTGGATGACTGATCACACAGTGCCATTACTGTTCCACAGAAATTAAAGCACACGCATCTTCAGCATCGTAATTACCTTTCAACGCGGAGATAAGAGATGACTTTATCTCGCTGTTTGAGGCAAAAGCCCGAGTATGACAGGTGGGGGGGGATCGGGGGGCAAGGCGGGACGCTGGAGAGCGAAATCAAGTCGGTCGTTTAATCTCATCAGGACACAGTGGCCTGTTCATTTCAATAGAACAACGTCCGGGGTATATCGGTGATTTAAAACAACGGCCGTGTTTAATCAGAGTCAGGACGGCACGGAGGCGAGGCAGCTACCCTGCTGGGAATCAGTCTCGTTTCAATAGACGGCCATTTGAATGTGCCATTGCAGCTTCCAAATCTGCATTTTAACCCAGGCTGCTTATTGTGGAAATTCTGCATGTTACGGTGCATTTATCTTCAACGCTAACGACACGTGGGCAGGAGCTGAAGCCATTAACTATAATTCAGTCTAGAGACAAGCGGAGCGTTTTTCATTTTGAGTTTCAGTACATGTAATAATTCGTGAATGTATTTGCTTGTTTAGCCCATACATAATGAGACTTCGCTATACAGTATTCAGTCTGTAAAATGGTTAAGGGAGCAGCAGAAGTCACCCAGGATGGTATTTTTACTGTTTGTATTGATTTTAAAACCCAGAGCCCCAAATGGGGCAGTTTAAGTCAGAAACGGTTAGACAAACAGCAGGGGGGCTGAGGTGGGGGGTGCATACAATATGCTGAATGTCTTCCACTCGTTTTACTGATCCTAGTGCTCTTATATTCTTATCCCATGTCAGACAAACAGGGCATTGTATTAATATTTTAGATGAAAGAGAATTTATAACTGCCATTTCATCTGGGTGGTGATGGGGCTTGTTTATGGGCTCTGGGAAGATCTTGGGCTCCCCCAAGTGGTGATGTTTTTCATCTGGACAGCAGCACCGCGTTGCCCGTATCTGCTGCCCACTTTAGCGGTCTGGGCCTTAGAGCACAGCATCACCTCCCTCAGGCATTGGCTGTTTCCCAGGTAAAATCTGCTCTCCGTGCCCTACAAACACATCTCGGGAGTGTTTGATAATCTCCAGATATTATTTTTTTTTGCCTTTTATTTGTTTTTTTTTTTTTCTTTTACTCCTTGGCGTTCGGCCGCGAATGACTCACCAGCCGCTCCCATCGCAAACGTCACCTTCCGATGACATCTGTGTCGTCGCCTCCCGCCGGACTTAAAACTTCGTCCCTGGTCGCCAGACACAGCTCAGCTAAGCAGGGAACAAAAAAAAACAATGCCAAAAAGGAACAACCAAGTACATTTAGAACGTAAGGAGCGAATACAGTGTCATACAGTGAGTTACACCTGGGACAAAAGCCCACCTGTACCCAGCCAGCATTACTTATTCAATGAGAGGGACGTCCACTGGGCAGTTATCTTCCTGTACATTCATTCTCTGTTTGAATCCTAGAAAATATCTGTGATTTAGTAGTAATAATAATAATAATAATAATAATAATAATAATAACATCAATAACAGAGATCAAGATTCCAGCAGACATGCACCCATTCAAAGTGCATCAAAGAATAATGAGTATTTAAACGGCAGGGAATCCTTGAAAGATAATTACAATCTTCAGGCAGCCTAATTAATCAAAGGATTAATGACTTGAAATACGCTTGACTCCCGTGCCCTCGTCAGCTATGGGGGATGGTAACGGTAATAAAGACACCGTCACCGTGTGCCGTAACGCGCGGGCTTTGATCCATGCCGGTTAGGGGTGCGAGGCAGCTAGCTGGCTAATGCTTGTGTCGAAGGTTGTGGTTTCGGATCTACTGCCGGTTGATTTACTGCCTGTGTGCTGTCAGTTTTATTTTACTCTAGTGGTGTGGTTTATACCGCTTTTATACTTTAAACACATGAGGAAGCACGCAGCTGTTTTGACGTTAAGTGAGTGAATGGGAAAACAGGGGGTGCTTTGTGGCTGTAGGTTAGGACGCTGCCTGTGACCGGAAGGTTGCTGGTTTAAATCCCAGTGATTTTGCCCTTGGCCCCGCACAATTGCCCCAGGGACTGGCTGACCCTGCTTTCTCAAAAAAATGATAAAAAAATGTGCGTCATTTTGGATAAAAGCATGGTCTAAATAAGTAAAAATGTAAATGATTCATACAGGCACTGACAGAGATGTTAAATATGTGGACTTTGGGAACTCATAAAGAAAATGGCTCTTATGATTACAGCTGCACTTTCCTTAGTGCCTAGTTAACGTTCCTGTTACTTATACCCATTCATTTATTTAAAGTCAGCAGTGTGACCTGTACTCTAGCGGCCAATCAGCACCTGACACCTCATTTTTCACGTACAAAGTACCTCAGTCTGCCCCGCCAAGATTTAACAGGAAACAACAGTGAATCTCAGGAAGCCATTGATATTTTAGACAAAGAGATCCGGACAAAGAGTAGAACAGATCTCAGCCAATCGCAGCCAAAGGGCTCCTGAGATGCTCACAGACAATGTGGCAGTTCTGTGAGGCCCTGCAGGGATTTATATTTTAGATCCAGTTTCAGTAAAGTGTCGAAGTGCACAGAAGTGTGGAATGGGTAACTGTGGCCTGTCATTGTGTCGGTTTGATATTGTTTTGACCGACTGCTCTCTGTCTTTCCTGTGAGCGTCATCCACATATCTATTCTTTCTAACATTTATGTTTGTTTGCTGTGTGATACTATTGTCATCTTTTTTACAGGGCTAACAAAAAGATGAAACAGAGGGTCACACTGGCACATTCGGTGACACTGAACCCCAGCACTGCCGCCGAACTCAACTACTTTTCCTATTAAGGTTACTCTCTCCACAAGAGGCCTCAGAGATTAATTGGATACAAAGAAGATGAATCGATTTCTTCTGCTGTTCCTGCCGCTGCTTTTTCCCCATGCGATTTCCGCGGGACTTTCAGCGCCGGCGAGGGGGAGGCAGCTTAACGATCCGTCGGGAGAAGGCGGGAAGACGCTGCAGCGCTTCAAAAGAGGATGGATGTGGAACCATTTCTTCCTGCTGGAGGAGTACACCGGAAATGACTACCAGTATGTGGGAAAGGTGAGGCCCTGTGAGGCTTCCGTGCGTTCGGCGACGCTCGTGTCTACGGAATGTGCAGCGGTTACTCAATTAAATAGTGTCTGATGATGGAAATCATGAAACATCAGCTAGTGGATAAGATAATAGAGGAAAATACGGACAAAAATACCCAGATTTATGGCTTGATTATAAAACTGCAATACGTCAAACAACTTGTAAGGCAACAAAGATAACTCAAAAAACATGATTTAAAAATCAAATGTATTGACCAAGGTCAAAATATGTTCAGCTAGCTCACCTATTGAAAGTTACATTCCTTAGGAAAGATGCATATCTCGTGTTTAGAAAATCACATAAAAAACAGGCTTATACTCCTATGCTATCTTTTTTATTCATGGTCTCATGAAACAGCAAAAATCAAATTTTATCCTACTTAAAGCTTGACTGCACTGTATACATTAGCTGTAACTTACCCTGTAAAGAGGATGATTAAATTTCGCAAAGCTGAAAACATGCACGCTATTTATAAAATTATATCACATCAAGTACAGCATAATTAATCTTACATTCCAGGTGATGCTGGTTACACTTGTGTCATGAGTCCATTACAGATTTAATTGCATTATTGTGTAATTTAACAAGAAGCAGCTTAATTAAAGTGTCATGTGGTATTAATGAACAATATGTGTACATCATGTCCAAGCAGTTATTTTCTTTGGCTGTAACATCAAGTGTGAAGCAACTTCAGTAAAAAGCAGAAATGCACGCGCCAGAGAATGCTCTCTAGGGATAACATTTTTGTGTGAAAAAATAAATCAAAAATAAACATCTCTGACAATAAATGCAATTCTCAGAGACAGAATGAACAATCCAAGACATGCAATGGAAACATTAAGTCACTCTTAAACCATAAACACACAGCGAAGCTGTCCAGTAATGTTACTAACGCTGAATAAAACGGCATCAGGGGAATATCTGCAGTGGAGTTACGCCGCTTTGACTGCAGGGTGAGCAGCACAGAGGCGTGTGAGACCGTCCGTGCCAGTGTGCCGTCATCCTTCTCCTATCTTCATCCTGCAGCAGCAAGTGCTCCAGAGTTTACTGAAGCCCGCAGAAGAGTCGCTCGGATTTGCTCTTCTCTGCCTCCCATCCCTTTGTGTCACTCTGCGCACGCCCGTGTGTGTGTGCGTGCGCGCGCCTGTATATGCAGACGGAATTTCAATTTGTCGAGTTGTACTTCTGTCAAGGGCTAAATATGGTCCCCGCTAACGAGACAGCGACTCACTTTAATGCAAGTGCATTATAATGCATTAAATTTTTAGTGCAGTCCTGGGCGCTTAGCAGCTCTGTAATTTCTGTAATTTCGTATCGACGGAAAAGGCATAAAAATAAAATAGAAAACATAAAAAACGGGCGGCTATAGACTGGAGCAAGGGTTCGACCTTAAGGTTCAGAGACGGTGGGGTTAGTTTTCTAACTGCGAAAAGTCCCACATATATTCTAACATTTCACTTGCATAAAATGTGCTGCCTGATTTCTTTTTCCACCAGTAAATGTCGTCATTATCTGCGCGCTTACAGCGTTATGTAACATTTGTTGCTATAATGTTTTCATATTTTTAAAATATACGGCGACTTCCAGTGTGAGGTGCAGAAACGGGTGCTGGAGCTAGCATTTTCAGGGTCACCCTTCGTCCCTTAGCAGAGCACATCCTACCTTTTTACAGTTTGCTGTGGCCGCAGCTTGCGATTTATACTGATTCCGGTTTGAATACGCAAAGACGCGGCGTAATTTAGCGGGAAATGCCGAACTCGGCCTCCACACGTAACACCTACAGGTTATACGAAAGTATCCAAGTTGCAGAAACAGAACTATTATTAGTTATGAGTCATCTGTTGATATCACATATTAAAAACCTGGTTATAGATGTCTTAATTGGTTCCCTCCATAAAGCTTTTTCTGATCTATATATCTGCTTTGAATGCAGAGTTTTTTTCCTTTAAAAACAAAAATATCTCGTTTTATTTTCACTTAACGTCAGATTTATGCTATCCCACGCCATTCTCATACTACTCAGAGATAAAGGGCACCGCAATGCATATTATTACTTGAAGCAACTTGCAGAATTTGATTAATTGAATCGTTCTGTATCTGCCAATTTGTTACTTCCGCTCATTAAAGTGTATACTTCTAAAGTAGTTGAACTACTTAGCTTACATGTTGATTTTCGCTTGCTGGCACCACAGAGGACGTGAGTATTTCTAAGGACGCCAACAATATGAAGTTGGCTTGCTGGATTGGCGTTCCTTCAGAAGACACACTAGGCTGTCACCTGCTGGGTTCACTGGCACTTCATGATGGACAAAAAAAATCGTTGGTGGTGCATATAAACCTACATTAAAATGCAATTTTCCCACATCTGTAGGATGCAAGTGTGGAATGGGCATACAGTGAACTGGAGTACATAGGTCTACCTGCTTCCCTGAGATGCAGGAATTAGTGAGGAGTACAGCAGAGGTGGGACCATTCTGGAATGCATTCATCAATTCCAATCCCAATCAAGAAATGGAACTGGTGTTTGATTTTTAATTTCCCTGAAATTCAAATTCAATTCCAATTCTTCTCCCCATAGTGTTTTTTTTTTCCAATCCCAACTCCATTTCCATTTCCTGATTTGGATTAGAATAGTTGAATGCATTCCGGAATGGCCCCAACCCTGGAGTACAGACAGCTAATAGGAACATACTGAATGTAAGATTGAAATGTGCACGCAAAATTTCATTCCGTATACATGGATGAATTTCATTCCCAAGTTGCTACCTGTTAGTAATGCGAATATCCTCCCCAGCTTCACTCGGACATGGACAAAGGCGACGGCACCGTGAAATACGTCCTCTCTGGCGAAGGGGCTGGCTCTTTATTCCTCATTGACGAAAACTCGGGGGATCTTCATGCCACCAAGAGGCTCGACAGGGAGGAGAAGGCCTTCTATACGCTCCGAGCTCAGGCCGTGGACAAGAAGACGGGCTGGCCGCTGGAGCCCGAGACGGAGTTCATCGTGAAGATCCACGACATCAACGACAACGAGCCCAAGTTTACGAAGCCGATGTACACGGCAAGCGTCCCCGAAATGTCGGAAGTAGGTGCGTACGTAAAGTCGCGCCAGCGGGAATGGTGTTTCCATTGTGTGAAGATTTGAGCTACGAACTACGATATAGAGCTCAGAATGCTACACGTACGACGATGTTTTTAACGAGTTAGCATTTTTGATGGGCTCTCTTTTTTGGCCTGTTAAGGCTGTGAGTTTCTCTGCACATTGGCTGGTCATATGAGTTAAGAATGTTTAAGTGGAGGTGTTCCAGTTTGGTCTTTGGTTGTCCAATTCCGAGGGCACATGGATTCGCTGCAAATGGTGGAAGAGATGAATGATAAAGAGTCATTAAGGAAGGATGACACAACACAATCAAGCATCATTGGAGGTCGTTTCAAATTGACTAGCGCTTCACAAGAATGTAGCCTCATTGCTGAAAAAGGACTAAAAGAAGAAAAGAACTGAACAAAGCATTTTAATTAGCTTTAAAATGTATTGTGGAAAATCTCCACCCCATACATGTTATAATAACTAATCGTACCGGCAAAAATGCTCTTATTTCAGAAAATATCAGGTATCTATTTTTTACTCCTGAACCACTGGAAGGAGGCAAAAGTGCATTTTAAAATCTGAGCCTGATCAAAGCATTCCCGTAAAATTCGGTCAATAGAACAGATGTCCCGATTAAATGATTAGCTGAAAACTGGCATGGGGGTGGGGCGGGGGTGTTCAAGCCCTGATAAAATTTAAGAAATAAAACAACCCACTTGCACAATTGTTACGGCAATTACGGGACAGCTGTGGGATGACGGCGTGCGAAGATAAGAACGGCCCAGTTGAAAGTGTAGATCTAATCTGGTGCTATCGTTCTTCACAGACCTGCGCGATGAGCCGCTGTTCTATAAAAGTGCCAGACTTCTGTAGTAAAGGTCAGAGACAGTGAGGGAACACCGGGAAGGAATTCAGGTGACATTTAAGCACCGGATATCAATTCACATGGAGAGTTTTGTTCCTCCCATGAGAGGAATGTGGGTGTCACATGGGGGTGGATACTATTATTGAGAGAGTTGGGATTTGTGTATTTTACTAGTGACAAGTCATACGGACCCTCTTGTTTTTGTGTGGTCAACATCATCAAATTATTAAATCATCGAAAAATCATCAATAACGTGCCACATATTTGCATGCTCATTACAGATAGACTGGTGTTCTGTGTGAACCTTCATACTGCATAAAGAAAAACGTTGGAATTCTATCGTTATGATTCATCATTATTTTATGCTCTTTGTCTGATTTTGAATGCATCAAATTATTCAAGAACCTCTAACAGAAATTCTAAGATGTTTTTATTTATTCTTTAACAAGTGAGCATGTAAGAACTTTGAAGTGAACACATTGAGTTATTAAGAGCAGAGCCTCCAGTTAAAATGTCAGTGGGGTCGTGCATTATTTAAGCTCTTTTAAATCTTGCAAGAAAACATTTACACTCCAAAGAAATGCAATTTCCAAATGTTATGTTCTTTTAATCATGTCTTCTTCTTGCAGTAATATTGCAAAGAAAAGCCTTATATAAGTAATATATCAACTTCTGACTTGCATTATATAAATACATCGACTGATAGTGCTCTGCTTAGATATGCTGTTTAGAATATAGTATCTATTGAAACAATCAGATAGCAAAAGCATTAGTTAAGCAGTTTGTTTTTGTATGAATTTTACAAATTATATCCATCCATCCATTCATCCAATCCATTCACCTTCTACCTGCTAATCCTGGTCAGGGTTGGTTGGGGGGGCGGTTATGGGATGGGGTGCACCCTGCCTGGGGTACACCCTGCACCCTGAACTAGGGTACACCCTGCCTGGGGTACACCCTGCACCCTGAACTGGGGTACACCCTGCACCATGCACTGGGGTACACCCTGTCTGGGATACACCCTGTACCATGCACTGGGGTACAACCTGCACCATGCACTGGGGTGCACCCTGAACTGGGGTACACCCTGCACCATGCACTGGGGTACAACCTGCACCCTGCCTGGGGTAAACCCTGCACCCTGCCTGGGGTAAACCCTGCACCCTGCCTGGGGTACACCCATTTGTACGATTAGGCTCCTACCATCTCAGCACTTTGCATTGGATCTATTTGTTTGCTTGTTTCATGGAGTACGTGAGCATATTTAGTCCTGACCCTGTACAGACTCACTCCTCCAGTCAGGCACCGCGCGTAATTTCGGTTGCCGACAGCTACATTCTCTTTCTGAGTCGTCACCCGGTAACCTTGTTATCCCCCCCACCCCCCACCACCCACTACCCACAGGCACATTCGTAGCTAGAGTGACAGCCACGGACGCCGACGACGCCACGTACGGGAACAGCGCCAAGCTTGTCTACAGCATCCTGCAAGGCCAGCCTTACTTCTCCGTGGAGCCAGAGTCAGGTGCGTGGAGTGGAAGGAATCCGAGACCTTGATTCTGGAGAGATACTGGAGTGCTGGCTACATGGAGCAGACTCCTCATCTACGATGTCCTTCGCTTGGACCGTGTGGATCTTAGGAATGCCTTTATGATCCTTTACCGACTCCATATATTTATTTCGCTGTTTATCTACATATTTATCACAATAAGGGAATTTCCATTATTTGGTGAAAGGCTCAAAGATTAAAAAATGCCTGTGCCCCCCCCCCCCCCCCCCCCCCCCCCCCCCCCCCCCCCCCCGCCCCCCACCCCCCCCCCCCCCCCCCCCCCCCCCCCCCCCCCCCCCCCCCCCCCCCCCCCCCCCCCCC
>JAODJU010000081.1:6767630-6788961 GCA_026776725.1 Gnathonemus echidnorhynchus
TATTGATGTGGCTCCCCCCCCCCCCCCCAACCTGCAGTGGACTGATTTACCCCCAAATTGTTTTCTTGTTCCAAAGTCAAAAGTAAAAGTATTTATTTTTTGTCATCTCAGTTCTATGATATAATGAATAATTTTGTTCCTCACTGGAAAAAAATAATGCAAAACAATAATCAGTTGAATAGAAATTTGCAAGACAGACTGTATAGACATAAGGCATATTTAAAATGTAGACACGAGACATATTTCAAATGTAGACATAGATGTGCAGGTTCAGGCTTCTTTTTTTCTGGGACCCCACCTCTCAAAAGTCACCTTGGGACCGTCAGCCCCCATTAGTGTAGTGTAGTAACTGTTTGTGGTCAACAGGGGGTCCTCAAATCTTGTGTAGTTTAAGTGGTGGTAAACACTACTGCCTTGGACACACACACACACACACACACAGAAACACATACATGCACATATTTAAAAATACACGCGCGTGATTGGTTGGGAAGATCGTACAAATGGGCAATGGGGTACAATGTGTAGAATGGATAGACGGAGGGAATGTGCAATGAATAGATAAAATAGATTTCACTTTCAGTGTTTAACACGCGGAGTATGAGGTATTAAGAGTGCAGTACAGGGAAAGGGGAATGTTACCTAAAAGTTTATTACAAAAGTAACAGTTACAGTCCAGGTTCTTATCTTAAATAACTCATATAATCTCATAAGTCTTATAATCTTCACAAAGGAAATTCATTTTTAACAAACAGTCTCAGTGAGTGACCTTGTGTCTTGATCATCACTTGATCCTCTGCTTCTTGTTTTGCTCTGTAATAAATGTTCTTGTCCACATTAAAGAGCAGGACGCACTCTTTTGCGCTACGGGACAAAGGCGAATGAGGTGGAAAATCACACGCACATGGCATAGCGAGTGTGGGTAAGGAGGGCATTAGAGGCAGGCACTGCGGGTAAGGAAGGCATTAGAGACCGGCACTGCGGGTAAGGAAGGCATTAGAGGCAGGCGCTGCGGGTAAGGAAGGCATTAGAGGCAGGCGCTGCGGGTAAGGAGGGCATTAGAGGCAGGCCCTGCGGGTAAGGAAGGCATTAGAGGCAGGCACGCACTTATTACCCGCACTCAAGTGGAAATGAGCTCATGAAGTAAACGAGCCCAAGTCACATGACTTTGTGGTAACAAGGCGACGAAGCGACAGAACAACGGGAGTGGGGGAAATGGAGCTGTAGACGGCATGTAGATCAGCCCCGAACGCAGCTTGTACTTAAAGCACAAATATAACAGCTGGAAAGGTTTTCAGCATCTCTCAGAACTGCACGCATGTGGCTGTCAGAGGCCTCATTTCCCCAACAAGCTGCTACATGGATACCATTTTACGGAGGAATATATTGGCGCTGTCCAATGAAAGACTCCAAAAATCCATTATTTCAGCATGGAAAAGATGAATTTTCTCACAGGCAATTTTACGGAAAAAACCCAACATAATGAGACCCCCCTTTATGGCACAAACAGAGACCTACCTCTATGCAGCTGTCAGTGCATGGTTTCATGTCATAACGCTCACGCCTAACCTGGGGTCAAATTGACCCCAAAGGCACGTGTCAGGTGACTTCTCACAGTAACATAATTATTGTAGGAGTGTTAGATGGGCTGGTGCGGATCGTTATCAGCAAGGCAAATAGGTCAGTGTCAACATGATACAAACTAATCATGCATTATATTCACAATTAACAATGATGTAAGTTAACTATCTAGCTGCCAATGTTAAGTTGTCAAAATTTGTGATATAAAATAATCCAATCAAAGCACTGCCCCAACATGAATACATGTTAACTAGTATAAATATAAATACTACTTGAATAAAACATCTTTTCATTGGCCGCTTAAATGTCAAACGCTATCACTAGACAGAGGAAAATGTTTTGTATTCCATTACAGTAAAAAGTCACAATTGTCAAAAACTGTGTTTACATGGTTTTCATCAGATAGCAATGATAGGGAGTCCAGTGCATCTCCTCTGTTAATGCAGTTTGTTGTTGGTCTGGCGTTACGCTCACCAGTGCAGCTCAGTATAGTAGCTGCTTTACTCTTTGTCCATTGGGGATGTCTATTTCCCCATTCTCCCTACTGATATTGTCCAATGGTTTGCTGTTGTGCTTGCAGGTCTCATCCAATGGGAGCTCTGTTGTCAGAAGGTCTGTAACAGTACATCTATTATTATGTGTACATCAATCTCTATTATCTGCCTATATAGGAAGACATTCAGAGAACAGCCATGGTGCAGGGCTGAGTACACATGCACACACACACACACACACACACACACACACACACACACACACGCACCTAGCTGAGACCTACCCCTGTCCGCCAAGACTCTCTGCCGTCATTTTACTTTTAATATCCTTTCCCGATTCATTTGTGCTTCACGCTGGAATTACGTCAAATCTCTCTGGCTTCTGTTTATTGAAAACCTGCATGAATGAGAAAAGAGAGCTTATCCCTTTAAGGATGTCATTGGGCCTACAGTGTATATGGAAGGTACATAATAATGAGGACGGAGCAGGCCATGTATTGGGAATAAATCAGGCCGAAACCCCTGGTAACCCCATACAATCATAAAGGCAGAGCCTTTCAATTAGCAATGAGGTTTTACCGCATGACGACGATCGCCACGGCAACCTCCGGTGCTATTCGCCCCTGCGCTGAATGGCTAATTTTTCTTGGTCAAATTAGCGGACAGCTTGGAGACCGTGCATCCTGCACCCCCCAAAACCATGCTGCTGTATATCCGAGTGGGAGAGAACATCGGCCCCACACGATGTTCATTAAGATGCTTCATCGGGCACCAAAGTAGTTTTGGGAATGTGTTTTTTGTTTGGTTATCACTGTATCCCTTTAACAGCTGTTATGGCTGCCAAGATGTAGAACATATGCCCCGCAATTCATCCAAAACAAAACAGATGCATATTATACTGAGTGTGCTGCCACCTGCTGGTCAGACAGGCATCCTGCGCTCACATTGGGAGCCTCTTCACCTCTTACATTTAACCTAGACAGGGTGTTTCCACACTAGCATTGCAGGTGTGTGGGGGGGGTGTCTTTGGAGTGGCAGCATTTGGGCAAAACAGCAGCTAAAGCAACCTGAGCTGTTTGCTGAGTGACTTATAACTGATAACGTATAATTGGCCCATTGCCTGTCCTCTGCCTGAAGGCTGATCCCAGATCAGAGGCCTGGCGGAGGACGTGCCACGTGCTCTGACACAGCCAGACGCCGTTGACCTGCGTGGTCAGATAGCGTGAAAGGCACGGGTTCATTATACGCCTCTGCAAATATGTACATGAGACATGACAGGACAGCAGAGGGCAGCACTGAGAAGGAATTAGGCATGCTAGTAAGTACATGCGACCTGACTTTCTGCATGGGTGCAAGCTTGGGGAAGCTGAACCAAAGGCAGCCAGTAATACATGGAGTGATGACTGTGTGTCGAAGCGTGTAGGCAGGATCTGTCTATACCTGCATAATGCAGGAGTGAGATAAGCAGTTATGGATTTTACCGGAACCCAGCCTCCCCCGATAAGGACAATCTGCACCCCCAACAAAAGAAGAAAAGCCTCACAAAACATCGTTATTATACTCAATCTTTGTTCTTCGCTGAGCACCTGAATATGGATTCGGCACTTTATTCCTTTCAATAGGAAGATAACAACTGGTTTGACACTGGAAATAAATGGGGAAATGGACAAGTGGGAACAGGCTTTCATTCCGAAATTGTTTTTCACGGTTGTGCATTTTTTAATGTGTTTGCACTATGTTTACGTCAAATCAATTCAATGCAGTTTATTATTTTTTTTACCTGTTTTTCAATTCTTTTGCATTATATGTTTGTTTGCCTGTATTCTCCCTACCTAACTGTTTTGGGCACAAGAAGTCCCCCCTGGGATCAATAAAATTTTATCTAATATATTTTTTAAATCTCATCGTACTGTAAGTAGTGTGTGATGATGTGTGTGTGGTAATCTGTCCAGCCTACCCCCGGTCTAATGTCCTATTGTTTCTTGCCAAGAAGTCAATTGCTAGACATGCATTTGAAAGATGGAGTCACACTGCAATTCTGCATCTCGCACACTAGGTGGCAGCAAATCACAGATCTTGGCATCCTGAAAAGCTTAGTATTTGGAATAAGAGGAACAGGATAGATTCCTGTGTACAAATCTGTTTTGTGATTCAGCGCGAGTGTTTTTTGCAGCCCGGGGGTGCCTGTTTACCTTTACCCCATTCTGTGGCCACACGCTAACACTCATGTCAAGTTTGACGAACAGAAGTCGACACCATGGCGAACTCTAACGGACATTTTGATCAAAATGCAATTTTGTACCACAGACACGGTATTTAAAGATGTAGCTTACATAGTTTCTGTTTCGTAAATTTTGCCACAAATGCAGATGAGCCTGGCCTCAGACACGTTTATCTGTGTGTGGACATCCTGACGATCCTTATGGTTGGAAAAAAGACTCGTGCAAATCGACGTGAGGCAAAGGCAGCTGCATTCCTTGATTTCACACAGAAGGGCGATCTATCATATGCCATAAGAATCCCACGTTTCTCGACAGAATTTTAAAAAGGGGAGTGAGGGAGAACAGCTGTTTGAGATTTGATGGATATTTCCGCAGTCACTGCTGTGTGCTGTGTATTTTAATAGGGCCTTCAACCTTGGCCCATGCACTAACTACATTTAAAGAAGCTTCAATCAAGGAGCCCTCCAGAGCCAGCCCCCCCCCCCTCGCATCACTCACAGCCATTCACAGTGTGCCTCCATCAAACCACACACACACTCCTTCCCTCAGTCATCACGTTCAAACTCAGCCCTCTACAGAGAGCTGAGAGGGTGAGAAATGAGGGACTCTGTCCTCTAGGGATTTTGACATTGCCCTTTCTAGCTAATGAGATGCTGCTGCTCTAAATTAATATGATGGGACCGTTATGTAGGAATCAAGACTGGTATTTAGCCATCGATTTTAATTTCATCTGCCAATCAGTAGTCAATGGTACTGAATGGTTGTTTCGGTGACCTGAATGTGTTCTATTTACATTACATGCTGCCGTTGAGGTTCTGCTGGATATTCTTTTGCAGTAAATCAGCATGGCTGATAACATACAGCTCTGGAAAAAAAATTTAGAGACCACTCCATATTGTTTACGATTCTGCATTGTTAAATCCTGGTCCTGCTGGCAGAAGGCTACACTGCGAGGCAGGCTGCTTCCAGGCTTAAAGTTTCTAAGACAGCAGTAGACAAGAACAAAGTGAAGCAGGAGATACTGGGACTGGCCAAAAACCAGCTAGGTAGAAGATGGAAGAAACATTCTAATGCCAGAGATGACCAACATCTTATCCGGCAGTGCCTCATAAAACGGAGGATGACCTCAAGTGACCTTCAAAAAGAATGGGAAACATTAGGTGTTGTGAAGTGCACTACTAGTTCATTACAGGCTCCTAGAAGCAGGACTGAAGAGCCATAAAGCAAGGAAGAAGCCCTTCATTAATGAGAGGCAGGGAAGAACCAGGCTGGAGTTTGTAAAAAAGATATATATATGCAGACCCATAAATTTAGAAATAAGTAAGTAAAACAAAAAACTTTGTTGTGGTCTCTCAATTTTTTCCAGAGCTGTATATGGTATTTAAAGACAAAGAATTAGTGTGGGTTATTTTTTTATAGCAGGACAGTTTTTAGGTTCATTTACTTGTTTTCCACACAGCCTGAAGTTTTGAAAAGGGAACAGTTAGTAAGAGTCTTGTTGAACGGGGGTAACGGATTTTAATTGTACGTTGGAGATCAAACAGCCCATCCCACAGGAGGCCTTCAGATGGATTTTAAAGTCACCCATAATTGTAAGCTGCTTTCTGCTTGAGCAATGCTCCAAACCATGGAACCGAAGGGGCCACGGAGACTGGCGAGAGGCAAACCGAAATGCGACGGGGGAAACGGACGCATTTATAATACCAGCCTGATATGGCGGCGGCCATCTTGGGAGCTCTCAGCCTCATCGGGTAGTTAGAAGCTAATAGCATCGGTCATCCATCTGACACAAGGCCTCGGGTGGGGCTACGCAGGATACTGGCTCCAGCGCTAACTCATTAAATGCTAACTGGACCATTCTAAGAGTCATTACCAGCATGCTTTGATGTACTCAATTTTCATGATAGACTTTCAAAAAAGTAGTACTAATCTGTTTGTTTCATGACTAGTAGTTATTTCATCCGAGTTTTATATCTATTCAAGTGTTTTGAAGACATCGCTCATGTCCACAATCATACCGTTTGCATTTTATGAAGCTGCAACCATTGCTTTACCCACAGAAAAACGAACTATTGAGGAACGTAGTAACGATCTGCTAATTAATTACTCACATGAATTTTCACTCTGTGCTATCGACATAGTCCAATGAGACCTTGAATACAATTATTCATTAACCGCAAGTGCATCAATTAACATGCACAAAAGGGCAGAGAGATAACACACAAGTTTTAAGACGCTAACACCTTAAATCATCATGCCTGAAATAAGTGAGTCCCGTGTGTGTGTATAGTTAGTCATTAAAAAGAGTCATGCAATTAAAACTGAATGACCACATAATCTGAGTGTGTTTCCTTGACATGTGAGTATGTAAGGAAAATTATTACTAAAGTTCTATAGAGTAGAAGCACAATTAATGTAATACAAGATCATTGCAGTACGATGAAAACAGCTGCTTGAAAACCAGCCGTGTGTGGGCAGAAAAAGATTTTGATTAAAAATACATGAGATTTAAATAAAATATTTATAACAAGGAGTAAAGTCAAGAATCTGTCGTCGTAAGGCATGAGTGTTGAGAGCCAATGGTGAAAGTTAGGTAGATCAGTGTTACAGAGGTTAGAGTAGGGTATACCACCGAGCTATAGAGGTGAAAGGATGGTATACCTCAGAGTTACTCAGGGGAGAATATGGTATTTCTCAGAGTTATAGAAGTGAGAGGAGGGCATACTCAGAGCTATATAAAAGTACGGCACACTTTAGATTTACAGATGTGAGAATAGGGTATACCTCAGAGTTATAGAGGTGAGAGGAAGGTATACCTCAGAGTTATAGAGGTGAGAGGAGGGTATACCTCAGAGTTATAGAGATGAGAGGAAGGTATACCTCAGAGTTACAGAGGTGAGAGGAAAGTATTCCTCAGAGTTATATACAGTAGGTGAGAGTAGGGTATAACTCAGAGTTACATAGGTGAGAGAAGGGTATACCTCAGAGTTATAGAAATGAGAGGAAGGTATACCTCAGAGTTACAGAGGTGAGAGGAAAGTATTCCTCAGAGTTATATACAGTAGGTGAGAGGAGGGTATACCTCAGAGTTACATAGGTGAGAGGAAGGTATACCTCAGAGTTACATACTGTAGGTGAGAGGAAAGTATACCTTAGAGTTTTCTACAGTAGGTGAAAGGAGGGTATACCTCAGAGTTACATAGGTGAGAGGAAGATATACCTCAGAGTTACATAGGTGAGAGGAAAGTATACCTCAGAGTTATATACAGTAGGTGAGAGGAGGGTATACCTCAGAGTTACATAGGTGAGAGGAAGGTATATCTCAGAGTTAAATAGGTGAGAGGAAGGTATACCTCAGAGTTATAGAGGTGAGAGGAAGTAATACCTCAGAGTTACATAGGTGAGAGGAGGGTATACCTCAGAGTTATAAAGGTGAGAGTAAGGTATACCTCAGAGTTATAGAGGTGAGAGTAAGGTATATCTCAGAGTTATAGAGGTGAGAGTAAGGTATATCTCAGTTATAGAGGTGAGAGTAAGGTGTACCTCCAAGTAATACAGCAATAGCAGTGTGAGAGAGATGATTGCCTGTTGCATCAGATAGTCAAAGGAACGTAAAATGAGGCAGTGACACAATGGGTTCAGACGTAAACAAAGCGAGGAATTGTCCTCTTAATGACATGTGCGACAGGAATCAACGCACACTTGTTGAGAGTTAGCAAAAGATACACACTCCCAAACTGTCTCTCTATACCGTTTGCATCAGATTAAGGACTTGCCATTTTCTAAAGCCGTGGGACAAAAAGAAATGAAAGTGTGTTCTCTCTTAGACAATATAAGCCATGATGAAACACAATCTAAAGTCAGCTGGGTCTCATCACTGCCAAGCAACACAAGTGACGTTCCCAGGCTTTCATTGGTAAGACTAAAAACAGCCGCAGATGGTTCTGGAAGCTCTAAGGTTATGCTCCTTAAGGCCAAGTTAAGGACAGTGATGCGACTCTACAACCTGAAAAGAGGATAATATTCTTTAAATTAATGGGAAAAATGCCAAAATTGTGTTGATTAACATTTCTAAGTTAACATGTTAATTTCTGTATTTAGTTGTTGTTTTGCTAGAGTGGTTTGCTTGGGTACCTTTTAGGAAGTCCGTAAGGCATGTCTGAAGCCTACTTAAGTCACATGACCCAGTTCACGATCAATCGCTAATCGACCTTGTAGCTGAAATGGTCGTACATTTGATTTTGCACCACTAGCATCTGAAGGCGCTAAGCTGTCAGTTCAATACCCGGAGTGTTCTGCTTTACTGGGACACCTGCGTGCGGAACGGGATTATGTATTCTGCTAGCATAAATAAAGCATGTTTACCACAGCCTCAGAAATACGGCATTCATCTATTTTCAATAAATACCTCAACCTGGAGCCTGCCACTAGGAAACATAGGGTACGACCGGCACGAAACATTCAATCATATTGCCGCAACACACACACGCGCGCACACACACGGGGCTGTTTGGAGTCCCAGATTCACTTGGTTAACATTTCTGCAGATGGTGTACAGATTTCCAAATAATTCCCAAAGGAAAGTCATGTAGACCGCATGGTACCATGCATGCTCAGCCCGGATGCAGGCAGAATGCGATTCAAGCCCTTGTAGCCTTAATGCTCGCTGTAAATATCTAATATATACTTTAACTGTATTCAGTTAAAATCTGCCTGTTCTAACAATTCGGATGGCAGGGAGAGTGTAGCAATAGCCTCTGGCACCAGATATGTTGGCTAATCCTTAAGTATGATCAATTTATTAAAAATTTTGTTTAGGAATGTCAGAGCTAATGTGTTAAGGCGTTAGTATTAACGTTAAAGTCATAACGCGTTAGCATTTTTACATATAGTTCGCTCTACCGCAATAGTGTGTATTTAATTACAATTTTAAAGAATGATTTGCATGAGTGCCTTCATTTTATTATTATTTATTATTTCCTTGTGCAGCAACAGCAAACCAAAAAAAAAAAAACCAACCCAGATCCACTGAGCAAGAACCGTGTAGGTCTCTAATGACATCCTGGGAACAACATTCACCCGGGGAATCGAAAAAAACAAAAAAAAAAAAAAAAACACAGAGAGCTGGAATGAATGAAACAAGAAAGAATTACCAGTGATAAATGCATGCCTGGAAACAGAAAACATTTTTTAAGTTTGCAGTTTAAGCATCCACACACTTTGTTCATTTTTTTTAAAACTTCTTCACGATTTGAAACAAGGGTTTAGATTAAACGAGCAACAGAATACATTATGGAAGCAAATAACAGAGTTAGTCTGCGGGGACCATGAAGTATTAGCTGGGATCACAGAGAAAACTCCGGAGAGAAAAGAAGTAAATCAGGGAGCCCAGCACTTGCTCTCTGACAGAAACACGCCCGTTATGATACCTGCTTCTAGAAAACCATCGTTTGTTTTCACTCAGTGTGGGAGTCTGGTGGAAGTGAGGGGCTCAGCGGTCTAGGGCTCTGTGCCAATGATCGGAAAGTCGCCAGTTTGAGTCCTGGTCTTAACAGAACAGTCACATGTCTCTGCGCCCTTGAGCAAGGCCCTCAACCCCCAGCTCCAGGGGTGTCACATGATATTTGATCCTGTGCTGTAACCCCTGAACAATGAAAAAGAAGGTGGCAGTCAGCAAAGAGACAAATTCCTTCATATCCGTACTTGTGCAATGGCCAATAACGCTTATTATTCAGTCTACGTCAGTCGTCGTCTATCATTGGACATATTGGGCAATAAAAATGACACAAAGGTACGACGTGGGTTTTTTTTTCATTTTTTATGTGTTTTCTTTTCCACCCCAAACTGGCATAACAGTCCTGAAGTCTAAAGACACAAAAAGAGGAAAAAACCGGGGGCTGGGCAAATGGGGAAATCTGGCCCTCAAATCCAAATCCAGGCCGTGTTTTCAGTTCTCCAAGGTAGTTAGTTTGATTCTGATTGGCTGGAGGCTTCGCACCCAGCTCACAGGTAAAGGTAAACTGGAAAATCAGCAGTGCTCGGACCTTGAGGACCATGATTTGAATAGCCCTGTGATAAGCTAACTCTGGGAAAACCCCATAATAACTGACCAGTTACGTTCTGTTATCGTCAAGTATCCCAAGGCATAGAAGGTACTGGAATCTTTGCACCAGGTACACAGCAGGCATGGTGTGGCCTTATATCTGTGCTCCCCAGCATAGGCTGTCAGCTACTGTACTTCACGTATCCTCTTCTGATTTGAGTTCAGTCTGATTTGAGATCAGTCTTTGCTTCGTTCCCATCATTTTAAGCATTATGTAACAAATAATGAACCTGATTTGGGGCCTGTTGCTAAAGGCAGAGTTCTGCCCATCCAATCCGAATGACAGAGTGCAGATTTCTTATTTCGCAATATAAGATTATTTTAATAATAATTAATTAAACATTGAATTAAACTGCCATACAAATCTTGTGTTATATATTTTTAATAGCCACTCCATGAGAGAAAGCTTATATTACAGGTATTAAATTTTATTTTTGCATCAAATAAGTTATATTTGTGGGGTATTTACCTCCATAATGGAGAGGAAAACATACAAAGGTTTAGCTATGGGAGCTACAGATAGGAATGAGGTAAAAAAAAGTGTGTAAACGTGACAGGACCAAAGACCATGACCAAAGACCATGACCAGAGGACAAAGGAAAAGTATGTAACTGTGACAGGACCAAAGACCGGGACCACTGGACAAAGGGAAACTATGCAACTGCGACAGGAGCAAAGGACAAAGAAAAAGAAAAGTGTGTAACCATGACAGGGCAAAGACCGGGACCACAGGACAAAGGAAAAGTGTGTAACCATAACACAGGACAAAGGACAAAAGTTTTGGTGTTTAGCTACTGTACTTTTGCACTGAGCAGCCACCGACTGCTCATTCAGACACAGAGACTAATCAGTAGATGTTTACTAACATACTGCGATTAGGAGGACTTTCCCACAAGCTGACCAGCACAGTATCAGGGGATTCTGCACGAGCGAGAAGGCTGACGTCTCTGGGTTATGTTTCAGAAAGCCGCAGATTTAATGGCAGTACAGCAGATTAAAATCCTTAATCCAATTAAACAAACAGAAAGGGGCGGGGTATAAAGGAAAGCCCCCCCCACCCCCGATGAGAGTAGCCCACGCTGGATGTGTTTACTCCCCCATTTGCCATTGAGGCTTCCTTCACTGGTTCCTTATTCAAAGCCGTCGGCTGACTGCTTCAGTCCCCTCGCTTCCTCGCTTGGCTCAGCTTCCCGCTTCATCAGAGTAACTGCGCCCGTTCATCTGGCTGAAGGATGCAAAACTTTGTGCGGGATCCACTGCAGATAAATAAAAGGAACAGTGAAACAAACAAACAAATAAAAACTGAATACGTATCTGCTTGGCCTATGCATTTAGTTAATGGACATTTTTACAGCAGGATATTCAACTGGGCTAAGAGTTAAGTAACCTGAGGCATGTGCTTGTATAATAGCAGGTGCCTTTGCAGACACAGCAGCCTCTAAACGACTAAGTAATTCATATATGATTTATATATGTATTTTTGCTCCTTTTTTATAACACAGTAGTTAATCACTTGTGCTCCTACACAGCAAAGGTCATAGCTAGTGTAATCAGCAGGTAACTCGGAAAAGAAAACCTATCAAATCATCCGGTGTATTCATCACCACGAGCAAATTCAGCCCTTATTTTCCCCAATGACAAAAGCAATGACTGATCGTTGGTTATAGCTATGAGATGCAAGCCTCTCGCATTCACTGTGGGACAGATAATAGATTCTGGAGCTCAGTGATACATGTGTTTATATTGAGGAGTTGTTCACCCCTTGAATCCACTATGTTTATGTGTATGTATTTAAAGAATGATTCCAGCACGGTGTAGATTTACTCTCACAATAAAGTTCTCCGGGTATAAAACACAAACCACAAATCAGAACTCAGCCTCGGGTCAGAAAACAGGCAAATAATTAGACACCCATCAACTCAGAAGTCAAACAAAACAGATTTGTACACGATTCAACACAAAGCCTGCTCAATACCTCATGAGGAAGTGATCAGCCAAAACCTCTAGCAGGAAGATAAAGGCTGCATGTATGTTCGATACTCAGGCCCTTGTGACCCCCCTAACGAATCTGGTCATTTTACTCTGGTTTCTCTCATTAACAAGGTGTTTTAGGGAACAGAACTGCCCCTGATTGGATGCTTTTTGGATGCAAATTCTAGACAGTGCAGTGCGTGAAAATCCCAGTATGGTGACTGTTTCTGAGATGCTGGAACCAGCACGTCTTGTGGCAGCAATCGCACCGCGCTGAAAATCAATTGGATCACGCGTCTTAGCCGCTCTAACCATAACCAAACGGTAATGGGACATCTTGACTCTGTCTGCATGCTGCATATATGCAGTTGCAAACACATAATTCTCTGTTTTGAACAAGTGGTCGCTTGCGTTACAGTAAAGTAGCCACCTAGTGTGCAAATAGAAGTAGAAGTTTACTAATACTTTTTTTGGATTAAAAGTACAGAACTATACACCTGTACAATAGACCCTGTAGTGAAGGATTGCTGCCTTATATTTCCAAAGCCCATAATATTTAAGATGTTGAAGCCTTTGACTAAAAGGTCCCCCTAACACTGCACTTCGTATCAGGCATGGCCGCTCAGGCACTCAAAGACAGCAGTGCATATGGGGACACCTGCTGCTCCAGGCACAAAGTTCCAGACGTGCGTTTGAAGGCAGTAATGGCTCCTGACAGGCCTGCACATTTCCCCCCCGCCACTTCCATCCCGCCTTCCACGCCGGCTGACTTGTAGTCGTCTTTAACGTCGGCTTTTATCTTTATTTTTAGTTGCTCAGCACGTGACCGCCCCCTGCCTGTTGCGTGTAGGTCCGGAGTCGTGAATGCGCCGTCCTTCGGTTGAGCTGCCTCGTTAAAGCGGAATTCCCCCGAAACCCTAAAGTGACCTTTTTTATCACCAAAGTATTTGCTTTTCGGGAGTTGGCACTCTCCTGACAAACACCGCATTTTTCTTGACATGATCTGCGTTTCATGCTATGAAACTTATTTCCTGAATATCGCAAAGGTATGTGTTGTGTTGTTAAAACTGCATTCTGGTATTTCTAATTCTGAAAGGTCATGTAAGCCCCCCCCAACCCCCCCTCCCAGGCTGGGTTCAACTGGAGCAGGCGTAGGAACGTGGTTTTGGAGGGGGGCAGAGCTGGAATCAGTTATATTGGGACCTGCTGTGGGGGGGGGGGGGGGGGGCGTCTCACCTCTGCTGGCGGACCAGCTGCCACTGCAACACCCACTCGGACCAGCAGACTGAAAATGGATACTGGATCGGCAGTTATGGGAAATGGATGGATGGATGGATGGATGGACGGACAGACGGATGGACGAATATTTTCACTCCTCTGGACCAAAGATGCATAAAATTATGACAAAGCTTCTAGTCTGATGAATACACTGGTGTAAAATGAATAATCTTGCACCAACCATGTAAAGACTGTTTCACCTATTACGATCCATCCATCCATCCATCCATCCATCCATCCATCCATCCATTAAGGTACAGGGTCGGGGGGGGGGGTCTGGAAACCCAGACAGCTCAGGATGGTATCCTGTTCATATACCTACATTCATAAATATGAACATTACCATAGTGATGTGGCATTCGGGTACAGTACATTCACTGCCCTTTGTTGGAGCAGATTTCCCTGTGATATTGTGAGCTCCGCAGAGCCCACAGAGATGCAGCCCCTTAAGCCCCTCTCCAGCTCAGCAGATGTCCCGCAGACTTCTCGGCAAAAAACCGGCACAATCTAGCGTTCCCGGGAAGGCCCGTGGGAACGGGACGGCTGCGCAAGACAGCCAGACCGGATAAGTATGGAGCGCGCACGCAGCTGAAGAAGCCAGTAGCGAAAGGACAGGGCGAACATCCGTCTGCCAATATCAGAAGATAATTCATTAGCATTACAGTTACTCATTCAAAAAGAGTATTTCCTGGTCTCCCTATCTGTACATTCCACAGGGCCAGCGTGTGCCTTTCATATTTGGTTTGCGGGAGTTTTACTTACACAAAAATGTTCTAAGGGCAGAACAAAAAATGATTGGATCAGAGAGTTAACCAATCAGATTGTAGAGGAGGTGGGTCCAAGTGACTATAGGGGGAAGAACCAAGACATGAAACCGGGGTTTGAGTCTCCACCAGGGTTCCATGTGTGAGGAGTTGCATGTTCCCCCCGTGTCGTCGTGGGGTTTCTTCCAGGTGCTATAGTTTCCCCCTACAGTCCAAAAACAGGCTGACTGGAGTTACCAAATTGCCCAAATGTGTGAGTGTGCCCTGCAATGGGTTGGTACCCCATCCTGGGTTGTGCCCATAGCTTTCTGGATAGGCTCTGGTCCCCCTGCGACCCTGAATAAGACAAGCGGTTTCAGAAAACGGATGGAGTTATTTTAGTGATATACTCGAATTTATTAAATTCTGCAGTTTTTCTGAAACGCATGCACACTGTGCAGCCCAAACCGGACAAAGGAGTTTCTCTTAGAGAAGAGCTTCATTACAGGGAAACCGTGTGAAACACCGGGGTCACACAGACCCCGGGCAGGACTCATCAGGGACGGTGATCAGCCGCGTGGAGGTGATGCGTACGGCATTTAGCCTGTCAGCTGGAGGCAGATGGGCCCCACGGTGAAGGTTTCTAAGGAGACAGCGTGACCAATGAGTGCAGAGCTCTGGGGATGTAGCTCCTGGACGAACACGGGTGCGAGGCCTGGGTATCAGGGCTCTGTGACCCAACACTGCCAAACTCATTTTACAAATTAAAAAAAAAATAATAATAAGACAAACATTGCTAGGAAGAGAGGTAGACAAAAAGCTCCAAACATAAAAAGACAGTAATTTTGAAAACAAAATCTTAAAAACAGCTATTTTTTTTGTGTAAATCTCTTTGGACACACATCCTACTCTTTCAGTCCTCCACAAAATCCTATTTTTGTTTGCAGGTAGAGAAAAAAAAAAATGTTGATGTTTATATTTATAGCTAAATTCATCACACATTGAGTTAGTCAGAGCGCCAGTGAGAGCTCGACACTGCGACTCGATTCAATAAAAGCAGAATAAACCCAGCAGGACCAGTTCAAGTTCCCTAGCTGGAGGCTTCCTCTGTGTGGGAACAAAGTAGTGCAGCAGCGTTATTTAGCCCCTCAAAGCTGCAACCGAAAGGATTTGTCTTCGTATTTCTAAGCCACTGCGTAAGTGTGACACATTGCAGTGCCAGTGACTGGAGAGGGGAGGAGAAAAAAAAATTAGGGAATGCCGTCGAATTAGACGCGTTCTCGAATGCGAGAGGAGGCCAATTTAAGGGAGAACACAGCAGAGGTGTGTTTACAGGGGGGCGGGTGTCAGATGCTGATCTGATAGGTGCAGTAATGTAATAAGTGACGAGCATGGTGTGGGAGGGAGAGATGCTGTTCCGGCGCTTTCCGGAGTGCTAGGCCTGAATAAGCTCACAAAACGAATAAAGAAAACTAGCAAAATAAAAAGAGAATAATCCATCCGTCTTCCAGCAGCTTATCCCAGACAGGGTCGCGGGAGGCAGGGGGGGGGGCAAGGGGCAGCCAGCCCAGGGCAAAAAATAATGATGATGTCAAAATGCAGAAGCACAGATGTGCGCTCAAAGAGCCGGGAGATGTATATACATTTATCACAAATAATTACCGAAAGCCGGGCCCAGGTGACAGAAGTGTGGGAGGAGGGAATTGGAATTTTATTCGGGTTTGGAAGTTTAACAATCCACAGGACAGACAGGGACACAGAGGACTGTCATTCTGGCTTCTGGGAAAAGGGGACCTGAAACAGGGCAATTAGGGCAGTGGGGCCTGTGCAGTGGCGGGGTTGTGTAGCACCACTCAACCCACGTGTGGGGCCCCTGAGGTTTGGGAGCCCTCTGTTGGTTACAGACTGTCACTACGCTTGGGGGTGGGTGTTGTTCGAGTGAGACCCCAGAAACAATAAACAATAAAGATAGAAGAGTTTTTATACTCTTAATAAAATAGCAGCATGGAAACAAAGAGCTTGTCACCTGCTCTCCCCCCCGCCCCACCGCACCCCCATCTTACCATGACATTTATGGACTTATTTTTGCTGAATACAGAAGTTCTTATTCGGGTATGGGGGTGGTAAACAGATCAGCCCAGCTGCTTGCGACCATGTTCACTGGCAGAGGAACATCTGCTGCAAACTTCACTGCGGGGAAAGCCATCATCGGAGGTGACTAACATAATTACCCAAGAATCCCGGCTAATGCCATCTGAATTGATAAGTGCGGCAAAGACTGACATTTATAGTGAGGGAAAGACTGTACCAGAGGTCAATGAAGAGTGAAGAAAAGGATGGCAGAAGAGATTAAAAGAAGGCATCATGACAGCATTCAGCGAAATCTGAAATCAATACAAAGAAATTGGCTTCACTTAGACATGAAACTGACACCTAATTTGTGTTATCTCCCACTTCCCCGTTTGCAAGTCTAATGACACGTACTTGAAAATGACTAGGAGCTAATTTACTGTATGTCATTTTCATATATGTGTATTTGTATTGGGCTGCAACGGATTACAAAACTCACGGTTCGGACTGTATCACGGTTATTAGTCACGGATCAGATCATTTTTCGCATCAGCAAAATAAAAGAAGGAGAGAAACATAACTGCTTTCGTTTTTACTTACTAAAGTGTTCTTCAGCCGCAAGAACATCCATCATTTCTTTCTGTCTTGTTATGTCGAGATTACGACTTATTTTCCTTGTGACCTCAATACAGCCAAAGTTGTTTTCTCGAAATCACGAGTTATTTCCGTGAGATCAGAAAATAACAAAAGTTATTACCTCGGGAAGACAAAACTTATAATTAGACACGCAGACAGTGCTTGTCAAGAGAAAGAGGAGAACAGATTCCACTAAAAATGCCACGGCTAATGCTGTTGAATCCATGCAGTTTTTTATTTTATTTCAATCCCACCGAAAATCTATAATTCCACCCATGTGCTAGGGGGGGAATTCTGCTCCGTTAGGAGAAATGAATTTCAAGCCCTGAATGCATGTTGTCTGTGGATTCTTGTAGCATGGAGAGGATGAGCGCTACCTAAGAAAAAGCATAGCCACGTTTTCAAGTTCTGAAATTGTTTAACAACATTCATCATTGAACATTCATCACTAAGTGCACATTTTAAATAACATATTCTATCAACACTGCCTGTCATATACGGAGGACGTAGATGGAACAGTTTAAGCAGTGCATGTTTCGCTTAGTGGAATAACCCCCAAGGATTCAATTTCTTTAGAGCTGATTGTGGATGTGAAGGTTTGTTTATACTGTAGCGCTGGGGGTTCCCCTCAGGCAGAACGGCAGCATGCTGGACTACTGCCACATGTAAATAGGGTAAATTGCTGTGTGTAGCTAACATCTGTTGTGTTTATTGTGGTGTATAGTAGTCTCATGTATAGCACTTGACGTTATCCGTTGTAAATAATGTGTGTGTGCCCACTATGTGGTGTGTAAGTAGTCAGGGTAGCCAACACGGTGGGCAGTGTGTGCCTGTCGTCAGAATGAATCAGGAAATGCCATTTTTGTGCTTCCCCACACTTGAGTGTGGCTGATGATTTATCTGCACGCCATGTCCGACACCCACGTCACACTGGTGTTAGAGCTATGGATGGAAATCAAGGAGCTCAGCAGGAGGGTAAAAGAGCTCTTGGAAATCCGCCATCACTGGAGCACAGCGAACTCGAGGAGACCTCCGGGAACTGAGTGCTGTGCCTTCCCGGAGTGATCTGGCGGCACTTAGCACCCCCTGCCTGCCTGAGTCACAGCATCGTAACCGGGAGCGTTGCGACATGGGGGGCAACCGATCACAGCAAACCCCCCCTCCCCGCCGAAGCTGCCCCGCTATGACGGGGAAAAGGCCCGTGAAATCTTACCTCGTCCAGGTCCGGCTGGCTGCAGGGCTCAATGGCTGGTCTGCTGAAGAAACAGTGGGTCACCAGGCGATATCACTAGAAGAGGCGGCTCTGTGGGCTCTCTTGAGTCATCCTTCCATGGAGCAGGGCAATTGCAGGCCCTGATCACTGCAATGGAATGACATTTTGGCCAGTGCCAATGAGGGATCAGCTCATAGACTGGAAAGTCAACTCGACTATGGCCAGTGTGAGCTAGTGTGCAATGTAATGGGCGTGCTGTAAGCGAGCGTATGATTAGCTGGAAGCTAAACTTATACGCCTGCAGTGAACAAATGACTGGGGGTCTCTTGTTCACTCACTCACTCACTCACTCCATCCTTCAGGGGGGTGTTCCACAAAGCAGGATTTCTTGCTTAGCCAGATAACTTGTTGGGTTTAAGGTAGTCTGACCTAAATTGACTTTAGAATGCTAGAACGAGGATCCAGTGTCCCACAGCCCCTGACTTTTTGCAAAGTCAAGGAACATTCACTTTCACCACAGTCTCCAGACCTGTGGGGACCCATACAGCCCTCATAGCCATCCCTGTCAGTGCCAGCAGTCGCACTGAAGTCACACATGACCAGAGGAGTCACCTCGCGGGCATCCATCATCCACCAAGTGAATCTGCGAATAAAACCCGGAAAGTGCATTAGCCAGAGTCTCATAATATGCTTGTTGAAAGGAGTGACATCGGACACCATTGGGAGGAGCCAATCTGCCACAGCAACAGCTACTTCCAGAGTACGGCAGCCATCAGAGTGACCAGACTAACAGTAGGTATACCCACCAACAGAGACCAGGCACTGCTTGGTCTGTGTACCTAAGAGAACCATCACTGAAAAGCGAAGTTTACAAAGCTACTCCGACTGCAGGGGACAGGAGACACTATCTTCCATGCATCTATCTGGATGGGCCGCCTCAGATTAGGACTCGAGTACTGCCATGCAGCAGGTGACGCCTCAGCACCACATCAGTTCCGAACCTCAGCAGATCTGACTCATTGGCTCTCCGATGGTTTTGGCTCTTCCGGGGATGAGGCTCCCAAGGACTTTCCCCCGTCCCCTTCATGATGCATACAGTCTTCCGATGGGAGCCACTCAAGGGCAGAGCTGAAAAAGTGTCCTGTCTGCCATTTCAGAGCTGTGCAAAGTGTTTACAGTGGCTGGAGTGCCAATCCCGATACCAACCCCCAAATTTTTCCCTACAAGTTGGCGGACCACTTACAGGGTTTGATGTAGTTTAACGTTATACCCAGGAACAAGTCTTTGAACAAATCTTTTAGTTGAACTGAATCAAACTATGACTCAAAAAGTGATTTTGCCCATCCTTAACGTAAATTGTGCAGTGTAATATTTTTGCTAATGGAGTGTTAATCAGTAATTGTATAATTGAGGCTACACAGCATGGTGCAGGCAATATAGCAATCACACCTGAAGCCAGTTAAAATGGAGAAATGTTTACTCAACCTTTCTGTTGTGTCTGTGTGTACCACACTAAGCATGGAGAACAGAAAGAAGAGCAGAGAATTTGCTGAGGACTTGAGAACAAAAATTCTGGAAAAATATCAACAATCTCAAGAACACAAGTCCATCTCCAGAGATCTTCATGTTTCTTTGTCCACTGTGTGCAACATATTCAAGAAGTTCACAACACATGGCAACTGGACGTGGACGGAAGAGAGAAATTGATAAAAGATTGCAAAGAAGGATAGTCCGAATGGTGGATAAACAGCCCTAATCAACTACTAAACAAATTCAAGCTGTTCTGCAGACTCAGGGTGCAACAGTGTCAGCTCGAACTATCCGTCGACATCTGAACAAAATGAAACGCTATGGCAGGAGACTCAGGAGGACCCCACTGTTGACACAGAAACATAAAAAATCCAGACTGGAGTTTGCCAAAATGTACTTGAGGAAGCCAAAATCCTTCTGGGAGAACATCTTGTGGACAGATGAGACCAAGGTAGAGCTTTTTGGTAAAGTTCATCATTCTACTGTTTACAGAAAACGGAATGAGGCCTACAAAAAAAGAACACTGAACCTACAGTCAAACATGGTGGAGGTTCTAAGATGTTTTGGGGATGTTTTGCTGCCTCTGGCACTGGACTGCCAAAAGATTTTGGGGTGCAATGTAGGGCCCAGTGTCAGAAAGCTGGGTCTGCGTCAGAGGTCATGGGTGTTCCAGCAGGACAATGACTCCAAACATACCTCTAAAAGCACCCAGAAATGGTTGAAAAGTACTTGAGAGGGTCACAGGCAGATGGGAGGATAGAGCCAGAGGGGACCACAAAGGGGAGGAGAAGACAGAGGGACAAACGGAGAAAACGAGGAGGAAGACAGAGGGGGCACCGAGAGAGGGGAAGAGGAAGGCGGAGGGGACCCTGGCACAGGTGAGAAAGAGGGGGAAGCCGCAGCAGGCGATGGGGTAGCCAGAGCAGGGGAAGGCGCCGTCCGATGCCGAGCCGCAGCGGGGCCGAACCTGGGAGTCCCTGGGACCCAGTAGGTAGATCCCCGAGGGGTTCCATTCGAGCTCCTCCTCTCCTTCCACCAAGAGAGGAGGAGCGATGGTAACACAGTCCAGGACCTTCTCGAGGACAGAGATTTCTGGCGTAGGCGGAGCTGGGGCCTCAGGCCCAGCAGCGGGCAGAGCCCTTGGAGCCTCGGGCAGAGCAGGAGGCGGAGGCCTAGGAGCCACAGGCAGAACAGAGACAGTGGGTGGAGCAGCCGGGACCTCGGGTAGCGGCAGAGGCCTAGGAGCCTCGGGCGCTATGGGCGGAACTGGGACAGCGGGCGTAGCTGCAGGCGGAGCCGGAGCCGGGACCTCGGGCGTAGCTGCAGGTGGAGGCGGTGCCGAGACCTCTGGTGTACGGGCCAGAGTGTCAGCCGGCGTGACAAGCAGGACGGGTGGAGCCAGCGAGACAGGCAGGACGGGCGGAGCCGGCGAGACAGGCAGGACGGGCGGAGCCGGCGAGACAGGCAGGATGGGCGGAGCCGGCAAGACA
>JAODJU010000081.1:6789061-6802403 GCA_026776725.1 Gnathonemus echidnorhynchus
ACGGGCGGAGCCGGCGAGACAGGCAGGACGGGCGGAGCCGGCGAGACAGGCAGGATGGGCGGAGCCGGCAAGACAGGCAGGACGGGCGGAGCAGTGGGCAGAGTGGCAGACCTCGGGTGTAAGCGGAGCCACAGCAGGGGGCGCCGCAGCAGCAATCACCAACTCTGGGCCAGCAGGAGGCGCCGCAGCAGGAACCGCTGACTCTGGGCCAGCAGGGGGCGCCGCAGCAGCGTCCTGCACTGCCCTGGCCCCTTTAAGAGCCAGATACGTTTCCCGGAAGGGGGAAGCTGCCCGCGAAGGCAACTTCGTGCCGGGGGTGCTGTCCAGGGTGATCGAGGATTCCCCCTGACCACTGGCAGGGAAAGAAGCTGGGGAGAGGAAGGCAGCTCCCAGGAGGATGGTCAGTTTCTCCTTCTGTCCCTGCTCTTTTTGCCTCCTCTTCTTTCTCTGGCTTGTGGCTGACCGCGGAGGTTGGGTTACCTCGGAGGGGTCCTGCGGCTCTGAACATTGCTCACTGCTGAGCAACATTGGCGTGAGCCTTCTCTCCATCACCCTCCCCACTATAAGCCGAAGGTTTTCGTATACCTCACTTATGAAGTGCGCGTTTCCGGGCAGAGACATCCGTTGTAACAGGGTTCCGCTCTGGCTGGCCAAGTCCAACGCCACGGTGTCCTCCCGGACCTCGGGCTGGTTCAGCCAATAAATGACCTCCTGCAGTAAATGGATGCAGTCGTTCTTGGATTCCGGAGGTGCGTTTTTTTTGAGGTCCATCATTCTGTGATGTCGGCATGTGGCAAGTGGGGAAGCAGGCGAAAGAGCCATACATGCGATCAAAAGGGGTTTATTTACGGCCGACAGCACACAGGGAAGCACACGGAAAACTCACGTTAATGACGGACCTGTGGAAACAGACTTGAACGCAGACTAATATACACATAATGAGGGGGGCGTGGCACACAGGAGGATCGGACGAGCAAGGTGTGACATTAATAACAAATAGGGAAAAATAAAAACTAAAGAAAGCACAAAGTAACAGTACTAGAGAAGTGGGCTAAAACAGGGAGCAGGACTAGGAAAACAAGCAGAACTTCAAACACACAGCAACATAAACACTGACTGATTGGGGAAATGAACTCAGGCAGGCACTTAAATATACATATAATGAGGACTAACGGAGGGCAGGTGTAGACCATCAAAACATCAACCAATCAACAAAGACATAGAACAACAAAACATAGGTGGAATATATCACAATTAACAAGCAAAGGGGCAAGGAAACATTACCAAGCTCAGAGGCTCACAACACTGGGAAAAGACTAGGAACAAAAGTATACGCATAACAGATTTGTACCAGGCAGGAGCACGGTAGACCAAAAACAAAGACAAAAATAAACAGAACCAAACAAAAGGAATAAACTAATAAATTACACAACAAAGGAGGCTGGCCAGTCTCAAACTCATGACTTGAGGGGTACAGCCCCTGACCCACACACTCTATTGATTGAACTACAGAGCAGCCTGGGGAGCAGGTTACACGGAGGAGGGGGGAAGCAGGATGACCAGCAACACCTGCTGGCCAAAAAGGGATAAGACACGTAGGACAGGATTGGACAAGTAATGACCCTGACAAAAAAAAATCGAAAGTTTTAGACAATATTGAATAAATGACAATGTGAGCGAATGCACAACAGCACACAAATGCGAATATTGCATATTTTTTCATTTATATATTTAGGATTATAATATGACTGTTTAACAAACTACTTTTTAAGGGTGCTACCTGTTAGAGACCCCTGGTATAGATATGACAGACAGAATTTATAAGAAATCACCTATTAAACACCAATGACACTCAGTGGTTTAATTTTATTAAACACCCGCACAGTAATAGTTAGGGCCCCAGCTTGGGTATTTGGCAATGCCCAATAAAAAGCTTGATAAAGTACTTGATAAAGTGGCCACCTACTGTGTGTGTTATACTAAAGGAACGATAGAAAGAATAGTTTGCTTGTGAGCAGTGCCATGCTAATAGAGACATGTCACACTTTGGAGACTCTGAAATCATTATGTGACAAATGGCAGTGGAGGCAGGGCCTGCTATAGGGCAGCAAGGGATGGAAAACCCAGTGGATCTTGTTATAGAACAAGGGGAAATGTTGTAAATAAGAATAATACGGCTCCTCCTGCTCCTGAACGGGCAGAAAAGATGTCCACTAACACACAATAGTTTTGTGTTTTGTTTTGTTTCTTTTTTTTATTTTTTTTTTTCATTTGGGAAGGGGACAATCTGTGCTGCTTCAGAGGAGGAGGTGATCGGGAGGTGCTGTCTCTCCAAAGTCTGGAGCACTCCTTCCTCAACTTCAGCTGTCCGTGTCACGCAGCACCCTTCCGGAGAGCTGTCAGCTCAACCGCGCTTGGGCTGCCCTGATTTCAAAGCTTTGAGTAAGTGGGTCAGCGCGGGGAAAAAGCACTCCGTACGAATCCCGCGTTAATGAGCCCGCCATGACGGCACCCACCTGACTCCAGGAGTTAATCATCAGGTAGGGTCCACCGAAAATAATCTCTAACAAGCATATAAGTAATGAAATATTCCCAAAGAAACTGCCGAGATTCAGAGTAACAGCCTCACATTGACACTTCAGACAATACGGATGTCTGACACTATTTATCGACATACTTGCTTTCTCCCTGTGGTAATGCTTAGTGGGTAAATTTAGAAGCATCCGTACACCTAAGCTATCATCTCCTTATTTATTTTTTTATTTTCTGCGACAATAAAAAACCTTTCTACTTCGCCGCAGTTGTCCGGACCTGTTCCTGGATTCAAATTACTTTATTGTCCACAAGCTTCTGGCAGCTAATTTGAAGGTACTTCCAGTTTTTTTTTCTTTCTTTCTTTTTCGCGCTTGATTTTTTTTCTGGCTTGGCACTGTTGCCTGGCAACAAGAATCAAAGGCTCACCCTTGGAATTTTGTGGTTTGCCGCTGAGCTCCGAACTCGACAACCGGCTCTCCTTCCTCTCCGCAGTCGTTAGTTTAAGAGTCTGTCAGGCTTGCTATGTGGAGAATGGCAGCCATATGGTGTTCGGAGTTAAGGATCATGTTCATCGACACTGGGGAGGGGGCGATGTTTTAGCTAAGGTTCGGGGACATCCGAAACAATCTGCAGGGGAAATATGACGAGCTAAAAAGCTCACGAGATGCCACGTATCACAGTATTTATTCGTTCAGTGTCTCAGGGTAATGATTAGAGATCCACTGAGCACCACAGAGATCGGTGACAGTGGATTTTAGTGCGAGATATCCATGCAAAAAAACAGGTTTGAGTCAAAAGAGATATAGGAGAGATGGAATTAAAGGGCGCCCCCATACCATTACCATAAATATAAATAAATAACTAAATTAAAAATGTTATGGAAAAAATGGAGTAACTGGAGGTTTTAGCAGGTGAAATTAAGAACACGATCTATTTTACAAGTTGAGTTGAACAGGTAATAATAATAATTACTGTAGCTTATTTCATTTCACAATAGAACAAAATGTAGGCTATAATCAGGGGTGGGATTGTTGTTTCCGGGGCTTCACTCAAAAGTCACTTTGAGCCCCTTCCCACCCCCAGTGTATGTGGCCAATGGCGAGCCCCCAAATCTCGGGGGCATTACAGAAATGCACGGTTTGTGTCAAAGCAGACAGCCCCGCTGCTTGTAATTTCATATAACTTCTGCATGCGATATTGCACAGATGATGTCAGTCGTGTTTGGCTACATATTTATGGCTGAATATAATATAATTACCTTATGTGGCTTGATTATGGGCCCCCCTTTTGGCCACCGGTCACAGGTGAGGTTAAATATGGTGCATATTGATTCATAAACACCTTGGTGTGATCTATTACTTTACCACTACAATGGGAGGTCTTCCCGAGGAGCTGATATCCATCATTTTATAATGAGCCCCGCTTTAATCACGCTTCGCATGTGTCTGGGTGGGAAATCATCTATCACCTAGAGATAAATAAATAAATAGGCGGGCTGCCTGACGGTGGAGGAGTCAACAGGGGAGATCCTGCACATCGAATGCGTACGGCTTACCGCTCGCTGAATCACCCGTGCAGGATCCACACTGTCGCCCAGCAGTAAATCGCATTACCGCCGAGCACCATTGACACTTGCGAAGGTGCACACCCGCACAACACACTTGGGGGGGGGGGGATGCAAACCGCACGCACATGTAGCAGAGGTGGGAATCAAACCCATACCCTGGTGGTGTGAAGCGACAATGCACATTGAGGAATGCTAGATTAAAATCCTTACTTTGTGCCTTCTGAATACCCTGTGGGTGGTGTATGGGTTTGTGGGTTAGAATGCCACGTCTATGATGAGAAGGATGTTTGTTAGATCCCCTTCCTTGGCGGAATGCTATGTCTATGATGAGAAGGATGCTTGTTTGAATCCCTTCCTTGGCAAACCAGTCACATTGGGCCCGTGTGCAAGGTCCTTAATCCTGTAACTGCTCCAGGGACTCTCTGACTCTGCTTTCACAAAAATGTATGTTGCCTTGTATGGAAGCGTCAGTTAATATAAATAAATGTAGCCGCTTGTGTGGAAGTTGAAGCGATAACTTTCCATTTCCCAGTGTTTATCCCCCCACATAAGGGCCACCGATGCCTCAACAAGCAGGCCCTCCTTAATAAGCCCCTTCCCTTCGTCCTGTAAATTCGTCACCTTGCAAGAGTCCATCGCACACCGGTGCAAGCTTTCAGCCGTGCCAGTAAACTGTACCATCGCGTCTTCCCAGAAGGGCTCATTATCCAACGCGGCTAATATTAAACATCACCCTTGTCATTATGGACCTGCCCCCCAAAGCCATCTTCCTCGCCATAATGACAGCAGCACGTGAAACGGCACGATATCACTGGTGCCATGCGGTACGGACAGGTCCTCCGTAATGCTTGAAGCGAGACAGTGGAGGAGGGTGTTCCTATGTCGAGTAGCGTCATTGTAGATATGAAGAGATTGACGGCAAATAACAGTCGTACTCCATACATCAAAGACAACCCTCTCTTATTTCCCCTAGTAATAACTGTCAGCTCCTGAAAGCTGGTCTTCTACTGGGCCAGGGTTAAGAAAAAGTAAATACCCATCCATCCATACATCTACCCTTTTTTATACACAGACTTTCCCAATGCCCAACTGCAAAGAAAAGAAAGTCAACATCTCATGCAGATATACACCTCTGTGGCTGACAATACTAACAAACATTACTACCGCTCACACTAATAGCATTTAGAAATCTAATACTACGCTGATGTTCCTATTTTGATGATATGAACAAAAAAATGAATTTTTTAAAAAAAAAGCTTCTTTGCCCATGATTACCCAAAGCAATAGCATATAGAATGTAATGAAAACAAGATAAAATAGTTATTTGTTTTCATATATATATATTTTTCCCCCTCTGGGAATCTATACATCCATCCATCTGCCCTCCAACCATTTATCCTGGACAGAGTTGTCGGTGAGAATAGATTTTGTTTGTCTAAATAAGTAAAAATAATCAATCTGATAATGTACTGTAATAGACCATGAAATGGATTGTACTGATCTGAAGAATGAGGGCGAGATTCTGGCGGTAGGTGTAAGTCGGATGTGTCGGACGCGGGCAGCAGTGCCCTGAAGTGCGTCATACTGTTTGCACACGACGCACCGCGAGGATGCAGTGCACTGTGCAATCTCCGACCCTGTGCCGCAGAGAGCAGTGTAACAGCATTATTAAGATACCACACCACAGTGTAGGAGAGGGCTGGATATTGGGGGAGACACAACTGAATTATTTAAATGTAAAGGTCTGTTTACTGGGCGATGAATGGATCCAGATTAGATACTGGGGGGGGTACATGAAATGACGGCACCCAATGAAATGCAGTGGGAAAGAGAAACCACTGCGGTGAATGTACAGTGTGAATCCAGGGAATCGACAGAATAGCAGCCTTGGTAATCCGCAGGACAGAACCATCTTCAGCAAAATAAAGATGTAAGATTCACTTCCTCCTGACATAATTAATATTTTTGTAATAAGTAGTATGCATAGGAATTTTAACACTTTCTCACGGCTCTTGGTTAACCAGGATTTTATCATCGATGCTTCTTAGATGTTTAGTGTGGTTCTCTTTCACTGAGGTGCTTTTTCTTTTAGGGCCAAAGGGGTCAGAAGCTACAGAACTCTGGGGATTGCTGATTGATTATTACCTCGAATGCAAATCGAACATTTTTTAATGCATATATAAAAATATGAGCTTGTGTATTATTGTGACCGGAGCCTGATTAGCACAAGCGAGCCTAAATCTGTCACACGTACCTCATAACGGCTTTTGACAGAGGTCTATACATATCCATATAGTTTTAATGAAATAGCCAGTCATGCAAAATCTACACCTGATGAAAGCTATGAGATTTTCTTTTATTATTATTAATTTTCACAATAACTCTGAGACAACTCCGAGTCATTTTGTAGTAAAATGGATTCGGGATTATTAATGCTGTGTTTCTACTGGGACCCGTGCATCATCATGCCTTAAGCTCTTAGGCAGAAAAAAAGATGAAAAGGGAAAATTGTTTTATGAAGCAATTATGGCACCCTTTGGCACAAAGTCCCTTTGTGATAATCTGTTCTGTTTCATTAAATGGGCATTAAGGCCATAGATGGCAAAACCCTGGCCTCTTTAACGACTGGTCATTATCGTCAGTGATTGATATGTATTGTTTTCTTATGCATGGCTTTTCTGTTTTTCCACCTGCTCATTTTGGGCTGACACGTTGATGTACGATGGGTAATGCTCTGGGTTATGATTCCATTCTGTGGCCTGTCCCCATTTTCCTGGTCCTTTCCTCCTGATCCTCCCTGCGCTTGTGGCGATTTCACACCGGGCGATGGGACCGCTTTGGACAGTTGTGACACCTGTGACGTTTCAGGGGACGTTCTTGGACGTCGCTGGGGTGACGATTCATGGGGTTTTGGATAGTTTATCATCATTGTTATCATCATTATTATCACCACAGCTAAAGCTGTGTCTCTGCTACATCATGAGGGAAGAAGGAACCACCCTAACTTCTAAGACTAATCCATAACCCTTAGCCCTAACTCTAACCCTAAACCCTATCCTCTAAGCCTAATCCATAACTCTTACCCCTAACTGTAACCCTAAACCCTATCCTCTAAGCCTAATCCATGACCCTTACCCCGAACTCTAACCCTAAACCCTATCCTCTAAGCCTAATCCATAACTCTTACCCCTAACTCTAACCCTAAACCCTAACCTCTAGGCCTAATCCATAACCCTTACCCCTAACTCTAACTCTTAAACTTAACATATAAGACTAAACCATAACTTTATTCTCTATCCCTAAACCCTAATCCTAAATCTTTACAATCTTCGCACAAATTTATTGGTGTATAATTTGGCTTTTGGCAGAATAATTTATAGGCCTATCAGAGTATTGGCAGATTACTCTGCCTCTAAAATGTGCCGGTTTTTGGTTTCATTTGTGGGTTAAAATGAAATTATTGGGTTTTTTGATTACTCTTCACAGTTGTCAACAGGAGAATAATGGTCACGTAAGTAATAAATGTTTCATGATTAAAAAGAAATACCTAAAATGTGAACTAATTTGAAAGAAATTTGAAAAAATATTTGTGTTTGGAGTGTGATTTCAGCACTTATTGTTTATTAAATATGAAAATCTGTCTTCACCGTTTTTTCTATTATTATAAATTTTTATTAATGTATTACTGATAAAAAAAGATGCCATTCCAGTGTTTTAATGCAGGGCAACGCTACAAAAAAATCTGGTTAAAATAACTCTTTAACTAACTATACACACAACTAACTACGTCAGTCATCCCAGTAATCGACCCACGATAGAGCTTTGACGCTGCGGTCTGGGTTCTGTCCTAAAAAAAAGGAAACTGCGCTTTGGGGTAGCACTAATTGGAGCGTGTCCCACTGAAATGATGAGTGAGGGCTGTCCTGATAGCGAGCGACTTGGCAGCATGGCGAGCAGCCACTTAATCAGGTCACATGGCCGTCAGAGACGCGCATGGGGTGAATCCCGACTCGGATGAGCACCAACAGCTATGATATGCAAGTCACTGGAGCAGCTTGTGCCTCCACTTTGCAGGGCTCTATTATTTTGAGATGAACCTTTTCAATCTCACATTCAAATGTTTTTCTGTGCTACTGAGGGAGTTCAGTTTACTTTGATGTTGATATCAATTGTTAAAGAGTTCCAGTCAAAAAGGATTGGTGTTCATCTGTTTTATTTTATTTTTTTTACCATTTATTGGGCGTGATAAAGCTGAGGTAAACATATAAGAAACACTCATTCTTATATTAATCTATGCATCCACCATCCAAAAACACAACATCCCATAATGCACAAGGCAAGGGACACCCTGGATCATAGACCGTCATTTATGTGTGAGGTTTCAGACTTTCATTTCGGTGTATTGCTCTTTTCAGAATGAAGTCGATCCCTTTCACTGTCGTCACTGCGCAGACACCATGTGACACGTATACTGAGGCACTGTGATGCCCTGTTTTTAGACGAACCTTTGTAAAAGAGGCTTTCTTCCTGTGTTTAAAACCCACACATGCAGATGTGTGTAGAAGACACTTGACGATGACAGGTGAGACCACAGCCTTGACAGGTGTTGGAGGCATGTGTAAATATATCTGTGAAGTAATTCGCTCCTGTCCTATGTGTGTCTGTTTACTGAAATGTTTCTGCATAAGAAAAAAAAAAAAATGTAATAACCAAGGGTAACATTGTGTAGCAGAAAAGCATTAAAATATTCAGCACTCACTTGTATCCAACGCTTCTGGAGATAATAGAACTTCAGCAAACTTAGACAGAGTAGTTTCTTTTTTTCATTCTGTCTCAATTACTGCATCAGCCCCTATACTGAACATCACTCCCTAGACCATGGTAAGTAGACATTGTTATCTGGAGGCTCCCCGTATTCCGTCAACGTTGTTAAACTTATGATGTCAGTGCTGATACCTTGACATACATGCTGACAACGTGGATAAGATCTGAATCCCTGCAGCGGATTCTCTTGCCTCACCCCCTTTAAACGGTGTCCTGGGTCTGCATCATGCATCTAGTTCCATTCTTGGAACCACTCTCTCTAAGCTTTGCATTTACAGTGACCCAGTATCAAATAAGCATACTGTATGAAAAAATGAACGGGTTTGCACAAGCTTTTGAGTTACTTCCAGGAATTACCTTCTGTTTTTTTTCTATTTGTCACTTAAACCATATTGTCTGTTTTTTACGCATCGACTTGAAACACTAATATGAAATATAATTTATAGATCAAACACATTCAAAGAACTAATGTTGACCTGTGTACTTAAATGCATATAAAAAGATGTCATACGTAACCATGTCTCTGAAAATTTTTGCCCACATTTTTTATTTATTTTTCAGTCATAGTTTAATATCTGCACACCGATCAATATCACTGTCTGTCTATAAGATGCTTTCATAAGTTCTGGACGGTTAAGGTGATATGTGGCTGTGTGTTTACCCCTGATGATGATGGTGGTGATTTGGAGATGGTGGCACTGCTGTCCATTCAGGCATGAGTGAATGAGTGGGTAGGTGGGTGGGCAAGTAAGTGAGTGAATGAGTGAGTAGGTGGGTGGGCAAGTAAGTGAGTGAGTGAGTAGGTGGGTGGGCAAGTAAGTGAGTGAATGAGTGAGTAGGTGGGTGGGCAAGTAAGTGAGTGAATGAGTGGGTAGGTGGGTGGGCAAGTAAGTGAGTGAATGGTGAGTGAATGAGTAGATGAGTGAGTAGATAGGTGAAAGGGTTGTATCTGATCTTTAGCCATCTAATCTCACCACATACTCTCTTTTTAATATCAAGTTCGCATTATACATGTGCTAAAATAATAAAAAAAAAAACAGAAAAACTTCACACATTTGGTTTGTAAATGTTTACATTGATGTTATAGTATTCTCTATTCTCCTTATATCTTTCCTATTTGACAGTTTGATGCTTTCATTGCAGTTTGTGCATAACCCATATTACTATGGTTAAACCTTCGAATTGCGTGCACAACGAGTTACTAAAAAGTCACGAACACGGGAAGATTTATTCATACATCCCTCACCTGCAGCCATTGGTCCTGTCTAAGAACAAGCAGCCGATGTGCAGTGGAAAATACGAGTGGCCCTTTTAACGACGGATGGCTGTCAGCCGGCTGTACATAATGGACATTTTAACGGTCACATTTCCCATTTCCTCTCGGAAAGCGAACGAGTGCGTGGCTTGAAGTTGTCATCCCCGTTTCCGACGGGGGAGGGCGGCCTCTAAACGAAGCAACTTAGAACAACCGCCATGAAGAGTAATATATAGGTTCCTGAAATAGGTCAGCCTCTGACAAGGACTTTATATGTCAACAAAGAATGACAGATTTGACACACTTCGGCCTTTATATATGTCAATAGAAGAAGCCTTCATATGAAAATTAATAAATATTATTTCTGTCTTCAGCAGCTCTTTCCTTATTGGTCTAAACCCAGGAAAACACTCCTCCTGTCACACCAACACACCCACGGACACACCCACACACACACACTTCCTACTGTATGTTCTGATCATTGTGGGGACTCTCCATTCATTTCTATGGGCATAACCCTAATCCTAACTAAGTTAACACTTACCCTTACCTAACTGTAACCTTAACCATAAGTAACCAAACAAAATACAGTAGAACCTTGGAACTCAAACTCTACTTAACTCGGACATCTCTGTCGGGTCTGTTGAATTTTTGTTTTTGACTTGTACCTCAGCCGTAGTCTTAGAACTTGACCGTTCATGCAAAAACTTGTATGGGTTCAGACACGTTCAACTGCACCAATTCGGACCTCGATCGGGTTGATGAAGAAAAACCTAGCCGCAATACGACCGAAAACTCAGAACACAACAAAACAGACCTGCTGAAACTTGTACGGATCAAGACGTATCTCTGTTGTGCTGAAACAAAGGCAAACGGACCTACTGCAATGCTTGTGCCTAAGAATCGCTCTCAGTCTCGCAGTCCCTCTCGACCGAGTTCGACGTGCGGAAGCTGTGTTCCTGTGTTCGGTGTGATTTTTTTTTGTGCTTTATCTGCAGTACATTTAGTGATACAGTAATTATGGCCCCAAAGAAAGTGAGCAGTGATAGCAGCAAACCAAAGAGGAAAGTAATGAGATTACAGTAACTGTAGATCTTAAAAAGGAAATTATAGCCAGATTTGATGGCGGTGCACGTGTGTCTCCTCTCGGGGACTGTGTGGGACTGTCATTTATTGCATGTTTATTGTTTCTGTACGTGCACTTTTTCATGTGTGCATTAGTTTTATATTGATTGTTAATGCTTTTTATCATTAGTTAGGAAGGTAGATAAGTTTAAATAGGCAATCATGTGGGGTCTGGGATGGATTTAATTCATTTGCATTATTTCTTATGGGGAAATTAGACTGTGATGAACACACCCTGCTACACACGCACATGCTTTCAGGCTGTATCCACCTCAGCATCTCTGGAGAAGTTGTCCTAGAAAGCGCCAGATTCCCAAGTGGCCATGTCTCTCTGATTAAAGACTCCCGGAGACATCCCACAAAACCCTGCACTGATCTGGTGGTTGGGGGGGGGGGCATGTGGCTGCTTTGGACGCCATCCACTGGCCGTTTGGCTCGAAATGTGCCTAAGGGTGTGTAAACGATGCGGGCAGCTGACCAGCTAGCCAGACAACTCCGGCTCCTGACTGGTCCTGAGCCTCGGGGAGACTTTAGACCACATTCTGGCTTCTCCTCGCCTCCTTTAATGTCTCCGTGCAGGAGCGCACACTTTTTCTGGAAGGGAGGGGTAGAGAGAGGAGACAGGGAGGTAAAACAGAAGCAATAGAGAGGGAGAGAGAGAGACGGAGAAGAGAGAGCGAGAAACAAGCAGGCATGATAGTCTGCGTTACCAAGTCTGAGGTTCAGTCCTGGGATACTTTCACTGTCTCCAACCTTGACAGCCTGGATTAAACTGGGAGCGATTCCTCAGAGGGAATCAAAAGACGGTAAGAGTCTCTTTGTGTGGCTCCGTCCGTGCAGAACCGTGTACGATTACTGGGACAACAGAGTAAAATGAGTTAGTGACAGAGAGGGAGAGCATGCTTCATTACATCATCGTTACCAGCTGAGCTCTGTGCTGCAGACTGGAAAGTCACTGGGAAATCAGTCACAAAGGTGCATAAAGCCGACAGGTTTGGGTCACTTTTTTTTTTACCCTAGCAACTCTTCATCTTATAATAATGCTTCATCCTTCAAAAATATTCTTTTTTATATATCAAGTTTCAAGATTCAGGTTTCAAGTTTCATTTATCAAACACACTGTACATGTATTTAGCGAAGTGCTTGTATTTATATGAAATGAAATATCTTAAAAACAAGTTTCTGAAACAAATGAGAATTAATATTGCTTAAATGCGTAATGTAAACCATAACAGGCTTTAAGTGTGTAATGTAAACCGTAACAGGCTTTAAGTGTGTAATTTAAACCATAACAGGCTTTAAGTGTGTAATGTAATCCATGACACGGGTGCAATGTGTACTGAACGCATGCAGACCTTTTCTGTACTGATCTTTCATGGACTACCTGTAACAAAGTGTTAGAATGGCAAGCATTTCATGTGACTTCAAGCTGTCTGTAAGCACAGTAATGAAATCAAACTTGGGGCTTTGAAAAGCCCTTGGGATAATTGTGCCCCTTGGATCCTGTGCTGCGGGTTTAATTCCGCTTTGGCGTTAAAGTGGACTGTGGCTTTGAAGCCCCCCCCAGTAAGCTGCAGGTCATTGTATTAGCTGTATCGATAAGGGTTCGTGTCCTAAGACGCTCCTGTTGCATCTAAAAACCATCCATCTGCACTATTAGGACAATGTAATAATCAGCCAATAGTCATTAAGCTACTTACCTACCGTGTTATTACTTAGTCATAATTAATAGCCATACTGGTGTAATGCTACTTCATCTGTTCATTTATATGACGCATCGATTTATGCAATATCTTAGGATATGGCGCTCATAGTTAGGGAATATTATAAATGAGCAATTTTTTTCTTAATGATTTTGAAGTCCACCCCAGAGAGATCGGATGGGTCCTGTTAATTTTACTGGGCCTGTAACCAGTATTTCTGATAGTATTCTCATAAGGAACAGTAATTTCTTATGGATCATTCAGCTGAATTTTTCTGCATTTCTTTAAGCCCCATTTCCTATAGAATGCTGATAAGAAATGGTGAGCCCCCCG
>JAODJU010000081.1:6845035-6865060 GCA_026776725.1 Gnathonemus echidnorhynchus
CCAATGCAGAAGCTGTCCCTCTCCTCCAGTCCTGCTTCGCACTGTGAGCTGAGACGGGGAAACTCAGCACCTGGGAGAGTGGTGGCAGGTGGGGGCTTAGGGGGGGGGAAGTGTGAGCTCACAGCTTCCCAGCATGACAGACAAACCCTCCCCCCCGGCCCTGCAACATTTACCAGGTGATCTCCACTGAGCCGCTGCCTCTCTCCAGCTGTTTTCCACAGAAACCTCTGATCCACACAACCCCTGCTCTCACTGTTCAGCAGACCTGCCCACGCTGGAGCAGCTCTTCACGGTCCAGGAACTAAGGAACTTTTTCTCCCCTGGGCATGCAGACACTGCCCTTGAACCCCCTTCCATTCCAGATCCACAATCCAGCTCAGTGCCACCTCTGTCCCTCCATGCTGCTTTTCAACTCCAATCACACACATTTAAGCAGAATTATTGATGATGTCTCATTAAATTGTATTTGTGCTAGACTGTATTGCAGTTTAAACCAGTGGAGTGAGTGTCGTACACAAATCACACATTTCCGCTACCGCAAACATAGAACACAAGACCAGCCCGTCACTGACACAGGAGACCAGCCCATCACTGACAGACGAGACCAGCCCATCACTGACACTGGAGACCAGCCCATCACTGACAGACGAGACCAGCCTATCACTGACACAGGAGACCAGCCCATCACGGACAGACGAGACCAGCCCATCACTGACACTGGAGATCAGCCCATCACTGACAGACGAGACCAGCCTATCACTGACAGACGAGACCAGCCTATCACTGACACAGGAGACCAACCCATCACTGACAGACGAGACCAGCACATCACTGACACAGGAGACCAGCCCATCACAGACACAGGAGACCAGCCCATCACTGACAGATGAGACCAGCCATCACTGACACAGGAGACCAGCCCATCACTGACACAGGAGACCAGCCTATCACTGACACAGGAGACCAGCCCATCACTGACAGACGAGATCAGCCCATCACTGACAAACGAGACCAGCCCATCACTGACAGACGAGACCAGCCATCACTGACAGACGAGACCAGCCATCACTGACAGACGAGACCAGCCCATCACTGATAGACGAGACCAGCCCAACACTGACAGACGAGACCAGTCCACCACTGACAGACGAGACTAGCCCATCACAGACACAGTAGACCAGCCCATCACTGACGCAGGAGACCAACCCATCACTGACACAGTAGACCAGCCCATCACTGACAGACGAGACCAGCCCATCACTGACAGACGAGACCAGCCCACCACTGACACAGGAGACCAGCCCATCACAGACACACGAGACCAGCCCATCACTGACAGACGAGACCAGCCCATCACTGCCACACGAGACCAGCCTATCACTGACACAGGAGACCAGCCCTTAGGGTTGAACCATCATTGTTTTCGTCCCTCTCGCAGAATCACTGGAGTGCTCAACAAACAAGCTTCAACACATAGAATATTCAAATCCTCCTGCACCCCCTGAGCACTCCGTGGAGGAAATCAAAGCCTATTAGCGCCGTGGGCCCAGAGCTAAGCGATTTCCCACTTCCTCACCAAATATGTGCTTGGCACGTTTCACCACAATACCAATGGGATAATATGGTTCATTACCAGTATCTCATTAGCTATGACATTGCATTCGTGCGACACAATTAAACAGACTCCAGCTCCTGAAATACATCTCCAAAACTTAATTTTTTCCACTAATAATGATAGTAATAGCAGCATGAATTCTCAACAGCAGGTTTACATCGGGTTCATATAATCATGTGCATGCAAGGGCTTAGCTTGTTTTCCATCATCATCATCACCATCATCGAGTCTTCAGCTCCTGGTGGACCCCTTCCCCCGTTTCATCCCAGACCCCTGGACACAACTTAGTAAAAGACCAAGTGTGACGATGCACAATAAACTTCAATTTTCTTGACGGCTATGACTGAGTGGACCAGTGTGTTACCTGGGAGTTTGCTGCTGAAAGACTCTGTTCAGGTCCTGCTGGGTCTGTCTGACAGCAGAGATGATTAAGTGAAAAGAAACATCTGGGATCCAACCACACACAACAAGCCTTACCTGATGCCACTGTCGTTTTTTAAGGTTAAAAAGTGAATCTCTAGAGACAGGTACTAGCTTGTGTCATGCATAATTCTGGTCCTGTATGCTCTGATCTGCATCGATTATTAGCCACACACTGCCTTTACATTTAACTTATTTAGCAAACACTTTTTTCCAAAGTGAGACACATTATTTTTTTGTAGGAACGAGGGTCAGACAGTCCTTTGAGATATTGGGGGTTAAGGGTTTTCTCGCTCAAGGGCTCAATGGTGAAATTACTCAGGTGACACTGGGATTTGAATCGGTGACCTGAATGCAGACCCAGTGTCCTTATTCACTGAGCCACACACTGACCTGCAAAGGAGGAAGGTTCACGTTTCTTTGAGTGAGGGTTGAACCAACGACCTAAGGAGGTGTATCTTTCTGCTTTGACAGACCTCTGGACAGGGCAGAAGGTTTGTGCAGATGAAACTGCGGCTTGAACCCAAGTCCACCAACACTATGACACAAGCACTAACCAATTGAACTATTCTGCTCTTTGGTCTTTAATGCTAACGCCACATAAGAAACTCAGTCTTTCTTTGAAGATGCTCAGGACTTTTCTGAAATGGCTACGTTCTAAAGTAAAATTTGCCTCTAAGAGCTTGTTACAAATGCCGTTGTATTAGATGTGCCTGGAATGAGGAGGTTACCAGAGACCGTTCCGCATCTTGACCTTGAGCCGGACGTTCCCTGCCACCACATCACATCCACGTCTGCATTGGGTTGCTAATTTGCAGGTTGTATGATAAGACCCCTTTGTGTCCTGGAATGTGAATTCTTAGTAGTACAAGGGACCTGGGAATGGTTATATTAGTACTTGACATTCAACACTTTTGATATCTAGGTCATGGAAGACCAAGATGTAAAGCGTAGAGCTCACTGTTTAAGTTCAGCACTTTAACAAACATCTGGCACCTGGCGGCCTTGTATTATATCATACCAGTGTAGGTTAATGTATTTTTGTAGAGTCAATGTTTCATCCATCCATCTATCAATCCCACCCATAACTTATCCAGAACCAGGTCACCACGAGTCACAACTGGAATCTGTCCCAGGATGCACAGGGAACAAAACGTGACTGACAGGTGGGGCCTGGATCCATCAACAACAGCCTAGAATTAAAAATAACTATCTGAGGTTCGATATTATATAACTCAACAATGTAGAAATGTTGGCGTTAGCCAGAGGGATTTACGTTTCTGTAATGCAAAGCGTTCCTCCATTGAATATTTTTATCTTTACCTGCTTCTTCCGAACGTTAAACCTGGAGATGGAGCCACCTGCCACTCCGGCCCAAACCACGCATGACGGTACCAAGACTTCCAGCCGAAAAGGCAGACAGCAGAAGGGTTAAGAGGGAGATCGGGTTAAGAGTGCGAGCGCAGAGATGGGAGGGGCCGCCAATCCCGAGGGGTCCGGCGAACGGAAGGCAGCGGAAGCAGGCGAGTCGCTCGTATAGAAATGAATAATGACAAAGAGGCGAGGAATCCACATCAAAGGCGGCCTCCGCTTGCTTCGTCCCTCTGTGCTCTGTGCTCTCTCTCTCTCTCCGTGTTTCTTTCACAGACTCTCTATGTCAGGCAGCATACTCAGAAATTCTGAGGTCCCTGACAAAACATTACCTTATCCCCCCCCCCCCGCCCCCCCCCCCCCCCCCCCCAGTCATCCAATTTTATGTCTAATTTTACCTATTGAAGGGCCCCTGTATGGTGCTGGGCCCCCTGAATCTGCCAGGGTATCCATACCTCTCCGACGCTCCTGGTGTGAGTTTGCACTCTCCTTCCCTGTGTGACTTCCCTTGTACCTTCTTCCAATGCCAGTTGGCTCCCCAGTGTTCAAGCCTCCGTGTGTGTGTGTCTCCTTCAAGGTAACTGAACAATTCCTCCCTACATCGCAGAGCCATGCATCCTGACAACCCAGAATGGTTTAGCTGTTGCTAAAAACGGATGCGAGGAAGTTCAAATATAAAATTCAACGAACATCCATCTACCTTCTGATGGCTTTCCCTGGCCGGGAAGGCTGGTGTCTGTCCCAGGCGGCACAGGGCACAGGGCTGGGTTACACCCTGGATGAGATGCCAGTTCCTCATAGGGTAAAACAATAAACAAATGCATAAAATCAAAAACTCGAGTCGGTCAATCTGGCATCACATGACGCAGTCCCTTTATTATGGTAAGGAATCCAAATATCCTGTCATTCCAGGCTCCGGAATACTGAATGCTGATGGCCTCCGTATAGGCCGTATATTCTTGGCTCCCTCTCCTCCATGAACCCCCCTCCATCCCCCCTACCATGACAGATGCCCCACAGAGACGCCGGCTGCCCCCCGGCAGCTCGCTGAACGGACCCGCCAGGGTGTGACACCAGCCTGGCGACCACAGGTCCTCCAAACGAGGTTTTCTGCCTGAGAGCCACTTGAAAGGCGTCACACTTAATTGTTTCTCTACGGCGTCCGTCAGCTGAGACTCGCGGCGCATGGGGTGTCCGGAAATAACCGCATCTTTTTGTTTTGCCTGAACTGAATTGACTTTGAGTCATTGACTTTTTTTAATTTGGTTTCTGTTAAACGCTTTAATGTCCTCATTGAGGTCAGTGTGGATGTAAGATAACGAAACTTTAGGACATACGTTGCTGATTTTTATCACAACATCAGGGCTCTGCTTTGTGTTGGTTTAAAGTCACTCGTTTATATAATGAACCGCTTTCGATCAGATGTGTTGTTGTTATACGTTATGCTAATGTTCCACACTCGTTTCTCTATCACTATTTCCATATCTGTCCATGGAAATGGAGATTAAAATCCCAAGTTGTTCTTTTTAATTTTGCATAAATGGGGAGTTTTACTTTGAAAACGAATGTTTATAGCGCAGAAAGAAAAATGATTGGTTTAGAGATATAACCAATCAGAATGTAAAGGAGGTGGGTCCAAACTACTAGAGGAGGTGTGATCAAAACATCTGATTGGTTGCCCCAGCCTCCTCTAGTTCCTTGGGCCCATCTGATTGGTTATCTCTCTCTACCAATCATGTTTTGTTCTGCCCATGTTTTTGTGCATGTAAAACTCACATGAACGTAAATCGGTCCTGTTGCAGGGGAAATTCTTGAATTTGACCCAAAGGGGGACTCACCCACTGAGCCACCCAAACCCAGGATGCCCCACAATTAAATATGCCAGAGGATATAAAACAGATAGATACGGGACAATTTTCAAGGCAGCTGAGATGAAAAAAAACATTAGGGCTGCTGAGCTGCCCTGAATTGACTCTAGAACCACCTATATCCCTTGTAGGGAGTGGATATCTCTCTAGCAAAGGCATCCTGGCTTGTTTGTCTAATTAAAGACACAGCATGGCGGAACAAACGCACCGTTTCCTTAGCCCCCGAAGAATAATCTGTCTCCTCCATGCAGCTGGAGAATGTTCCGGCATGTGGCAGCATCCGCGTTTGTGCTGCTCTAGATATGTCACAGGAATTCGGCCAATTGGGGCCTATGATGTTCACGGGGACTCACGTCCCCCCGCACTGACACGCCAGGCCCCACCCCAGCCGCAGGCCCCACCCCAGCCGCAGGCCCCACCCCGGCCGCAGGCCCCACCCCGGCCGCTCGCCGCTCCGCTCTGCCACAGAGTCGACTGGCTGTGAGGGTAATTCCGGCTGAGGTAAAGAGCTGGTTACATTCTCCACGTTTTACACCAGCCGCTTGTCCAGTAAACGTGCCCCACCGTGCCTCCACTGCGGTCCCCTCCGCTGAAACCTTACCGCTGCCTCGTCCCCATCGACAAACCCTGTCTGCACAGCCACCTGACAGTGATGGCCGACTCTGTACCGCACGATGCTGTCTGGCTGCTGGATTTCACCAGGATTTTCTACGGCAAATTGGTACAACGACGACGTGCCTCGCAAATTATCAGCGGATGCCGCATCGAAACGCTGCATCATATCGTGTGTTTGCCGATTTTTTTTTCCCCCCCATCAAATATGTGGTTTTATCTCTTTTAGCTGTTGAGGTAAGAACACCGTGTGACGTAGTTTACAGTTTACGCAGGCATGGCTCTGGGATAACACTCGTATTAAATGTCTGCAGTTCATATGCAATCTAATATCTTTTATACGCTCCAAATAAGTAGAAGCACACCTTGAGGGCTGTGGTTTATTCCTACCGCAGTCCTGAATGTGTGTATGCACGTGTCTCCAAATGGCCGTTAGTGAGTGTGTGCTCTGAGCTGGCCTGTCTTCACACCTTCCTGTGGCCCAGCTGTTTGTGGGATTGGGTTCAGGCTCGATGTGACCCAGCACTGAGCAAGTGTTTATGGGAGATGGATGCCAGGATAGGCACGCTTCTCCACACAGTCAAAATTGACAACAATTTGACCTTTGGACTCCCTGAACATACAAACCAAATCCAGCTTCTTACATCAACAGTAGAAGCAAGAAAGCAAGAAAAAAACTGCATGATTTGTGACACATCTCTTTCACGTTCATTGAATAAATATGCGATATGTGCATTACCCATGAACTGCAATATTTTTTTTAAAGACTATATTAATATATAATTGCATATTAAATGAATTTATCAATGCAGGTACTGGACGGGAAAATCAAAACAAATCCATAAACAATTACCCTACATTGTTATAAATAGTTACACTTTGGCTGTTGTGTCTAATGGGAGTTATTTACATGATTAGTGTTTTATTTGCTGCTCTCCTGTGGCAGTCGTTTCATCTATATTTGTACATAGTTTCAATACCCATTAAGTATGATAATGGTGGAAACCATTGACCTTCCTTCGCATTTTGCTATAAGACAGACTGAGCTGTGCTGCACTTTTAGACCTTTTGGCTGTGCAGCTGTCTAGAGTATCAACTTTTTGCTGTGTTACCCCAGTCAGTGTCGGCACGGTGACGCCATGGCGACATCACGGTGTCACCCTGCTGACCAATCAGATTTGTCCTCTTTGGGATAAGCTTAAAACTCCTACTTCCTTTACCTGGAAGTGATGCCGGGCACATGTAGTGTTCTCCAGGACAGCTCCATCATTCTTATCAGGGTCATTAGGCGCAAATGGCCTGAGCCCTCCGAAAAAAAAAGTGATTTAATGGTCCACTGTCGGGTCATTGGTATGGTGTTTGCCTGCCTCGTCTTCTACTCATACCTATCGCTTCCCATGATATAATTACTCTGGCTTATTCATAAAAGGCTGGTGCCTCATTCCTGTTTCACTCAGTCAGTCCTTTCAGCTTATTGTTAGACCAGTGTCACACTGATCCAGAGACAATAAAACTACATGTGACATCAATAACCCTGAATATGTTTTTCTCCTTTATCCACCCTCATTAATGCATTAAATATTCCATGGATTCTGGGCTCTAAACCCATCGCATTCTTTTAGCTGCTACAGTTATATGTTATACCAGATATTTTTAGGTACCTTTAAAAATCCACCGATTTCTAAACGATATGAATATTTCAAAGATTGAAACGTCCTTCTGGGAAATACATTTTCACTGAGAAAGGCTTATTTTGTTTTCGGGCATAAAGCACACGTTTGATTCTGCCGCACAGAAGGTAGTGCAGCTATCGCCACATTAAAATCGACAGGGGAGTGTGGTTGACGATTCGGGAAGCATCGACACTTCAAGGTGCGCAGTTACATCCATGGTCATACATCAAGCACTGCAGGGGAAATCAAACAATAAAATGAGGACTGTCTAGGAGACAGGGAGCAGAGGCAGCGAATCTGGTTAAAAAAAAAAAAAAAAAAAGGCGAAAGAAACACCAAAAAGTGTCAAATGCTCTCCAGAAGATAAAATACCTTCATTGAAAATTCACTGCATCAAAAGCATGTACAGCAACTGAGGACATTGAAAGCAAGAGCTGCTACTCCTCTCATTGACAGCATCATTTTGTATAGCATGTCTCATGAATTAATTTCTGAATTGTGGACTTTAGGCGATGTCTGGGGATTTGTGGCCGTATTTATGTTACATCTTCTCCACAGCGCCGCTATTTGTTGAAGGACTGAGAAGACATTTCAAATGTGATTGATTAAACTCTCAATCATAATGAACTTGCATGATAACTGTGGTGTCATTTTGTACCTACTCATTATGAAAGATGTGAAATTGCATTTCAGGACCTAATATCAGGAGACCGGAGTGAATAACAATTGATGACAGTCGTAACTGCCTTAAAATCTGCATACCTAATGGGCACAGTAAAGATATATAATTAAAAACTTGCAGAATGTTACAGGATGTTTAGAATGTTACTGGATATTAAACTCCATGCTCCCCACTTCCTGCTTAACCGTCATTGGCTACCAGCTGGGGATTTTATGTAGGTCAGGATCTTCATGCAGAGCTCATGGGACCATCATTTGCTGAAGTGGTGAGATGTCATGGAGACGCTGTGCTGGATTCACTTCAAATCCCAGTGTGGTGCACACAGCATCTTTACCACTGCAAGACCTGTCCTGGTCTTCAGAAGAGCACCTAGAGCTTCCCTCCCTAGTCGCAGCTTCAACCTGAACTCCTGACAACATCCTGCCTGCATCCATGAAGCTTCTACTGTTGCCTTTGGATGAAAGTCACAGCTGCTTTCCATGTATGGTTGCACTCACATAAATTTTCGTTTGGAATCTACTAACCATCAATGATGGGTAAATGAAGCTTCATGAACCATTTGCTGTATTTTTTGATCCCACTAGGTGGTGCCCTTGGTTTGCTTTGGGGCATTCGCTGAGCCCTTTTATGAACAGAGAGCACTATCTAATGGTGTCAGAAAAATAGAAAATGGTTCACGAAGCTTCATTTGGCCATCACTACTAACCATGATCTTGATTACTCATTAATACTAATGAAGGGTAAAACTTTACTTGAGGAGGCACAGATAATAGTCTTACTCAATGTATTGATTAACCCAAAACTAAGTGTTACGTACTGATCCTATGTCCATTTATCATTAATCAATCATAACTGTTCATGTATGCCATATACTTACTATATTTGTTTATAATTTGTACTTGAATAGTAAGTTACTAAGTTACTTCTGCCCCCTGAAACAAAGTATTTCCCTAATAATGCTGTTGTTTGCATACCTAGTTGTAGAATCCTAGCTAAAACCCACAGAAGGGTGTATGGATCTAATATTTCATTGATATACTAAAATATTGTAGTCCTGCTCTAGTAAGAAAAAAACTTGCAGCACTTTGCCCAGTTCATACGTTTGAGGTATTGTTTCTGTCATTATACATACAGGAAATAGTTCATTCTCTGCAGAGAAGAAACCTTGTTTCGCAGACTTGAGTCGAAGTAAAAAAGAGAAGAGACGTGAATTCTAGTAATGACATGAAGCTGAATCCAATTTATGAGGGTGCATCGCTGTATTAAACAGTCCCCATGGGCAATTTCATTCAAATGGTGCTATTTTGTCTTTTTAAAGAGTCACTTTCACTGAAACTCCTGCAAGTAATCAGAAAGCAACGGGGAAGACCCATAACATCTCCTGGCTTAAGCAGAGCCATATCTAAAACCTGTAACCGTGATATATTTGTACGCTGTCTTATGTTTTGCTGGTAACATGAAAGAGAACTTACATTATGGTCAGAATTTAATAACTATTAAGTAAAAGTTCTACCAGTTGCATAAACAAATGGATTACAGAATCAGGAAACCCTGGATTTGTGTGTGTCTGTACGTGTGTGTGTGTGTGTGTGTGGTGTGTAACAGAGAGAGTGAATTTAAATTTTTTGGAAGCTTCCGTGCATGAATACGTGAGTTAATATAGGTGTATGGTTGGGTCGGAAAATGGCCGGTCATGGGCAGTTTAGATAGGGCTTCGCTATCAGAATGGCTGAGGAACAGACGGGGCCTTAGGTGAGGGCTGTCATTGTGGAGGCCACCATCCCAGCCAGAACCTGACAGGAGAACCGACCCACTGGAGTATCTCAGCTCCGCAGGGGCTTACAGTAACACTGAGGACAGTGGGCTCACCTCGGCGCTTCCTCCACCGAGTATGTGTGGCCAACTGGAGAGGATGCTCTTCTGGCAGAACCCCAAAGAATGCATGCGGCTTCACTGTGCGGCCGTGTGCACCTCACTGAGGATAGAAAACCGATCAGCAAAGGTCGTTAATTAACTGAAGCCCATTCTTTTTGACCGGCTGCATGTTGTGCAGTGTCCTGGCAGCACAGCTCGTTATCGGAGAAGGTGCTTGATTGAGGAGGATTAATCATGTGGAATTTAAGCAGCACAGTGCCAATGGAGCTAATTACCTCAATGTAATTTTATTTTCATGTATTTATATCAGTGAAGAGCCAAAAAATAAAGTGTTGTTACTTCTATAGCACCATAAGGCTTCTTTCATTTTTCTTTAAAATATTATGTTCAAAATATTGTTATGCTGTTCAATATGATGTACTGTAGATCAACTTGACGTCAGTTAGGATCAGTACGTAACACTTAATTTTGGGTTAATCAGTACATTGAGTAAGAGTGTATTACAACCATTCTCAAAGAATGACACTGCATTTTAGTTTTAAATAATTTTTTGATATTCAACTCAAACCATAAGCGATCACATTGTTTATAACAATAAGTCTTAGTTTGCGAAACCCTGTTCTGTGAGCTTCAAGTGGTGACTGAAAACCATGTAAGTTTTAACACTTTAATATGGTAAATGAAAAATATTCATATACATTGAATCTAATATGGAGTGTGATTAGACAGCCCTTTAACTGAGAGGGATCCCCGCCCCGAGGTTAGAGGGCCCCTTGCTGGCCACAACCCGTCACTACACTAGAGGCTGCCTTTTTGAGTAGGACACCAGAAGCAAGGAAACCCGTCCCAGGCCACCAAGTTCCTCCAGGAACAGCCAACGCAGATGCAATTTTTCATCATTACACTGTTGGATTGTTACAGTCCAAAGGACACAGGCTTCATATTCCTGTATATCAACCATTCTGTGGAAAATCACCAGAGGCTAATGGACGGTCTTGCACTGGAGGCTGTATCTGGGTGCTGTCACCTCATCAAGGCCGACAACTTCTCCTTTAGTGGAATCACGGTCCCGGGGGATTTGTGGCTCCTTGTCTTGTTTCTAGAGATGTGTCTTTGTTGAGGCAGTAAAACATGAACAATTTACAGATGTGCCCCAAATCATCAAATACTTTACAGAGCTAATTCTTTCTCCCTGCTCTCAACAGTCAAGCTCTCCTTTTTAGCTGAACTCCACATTAGGATGACATGAAGAACTTGCTGCATAGTATATTATCCCCTGAAGGCCCTTTACTCGCACAGAGCACGGCCCTCACCCTCACAATCTTCTCAGGAGTTCCTCCCCCATTTTATTTCTGATATAAACAGATATGCAGGGAAGGTCTATGCACAGTTTGATCTTGCATCACGTGACATCACGCTTTCCAGGCTTGTTTTGTTCCTTCTCGGCAGGATGGCACCGTTCGAATTTAACAAAGCTTGCCCACTTTAAATTATGAGATTTAGATGGGGGGTAGTGTGACTGACGGTCATCCTATAGACTCCCGATGCCACCCCAGCTTTCCCCATTCACATCTAATAGCGGATCGAACCATTATCCTGGTTGGGGGGGGGGGGACCAGGAGTTCATCCCAAGCAGCAATTGGCACAAGGCTGGAGCTGGGGCATCGCCCTGGGAAGGATGCCAGTCAATCACAAACACATACACACTGTCACTACATGCAATTTTGAGACACCAGTTAATCTCACTGCACATCTTTGGTCTCTGCAAACTCCACACCTACACAACAGAGGTGTGATTCCAACTCCCAGCCCAGGAGGTGTGACGGAGCAGTGTCACCCCACCCAGGGCCCCCACACCAACTTATCATCAAAATAAATCACCCTACTGTAGAAATGATGCAAAGCAGTCCCCCGTAGAAATCGTAGGAAGATATTCCCTCGCATGCCATTCCGTAGATTCCATTCTGCTTTTAAACATCATCTATGAACATGCAGTCTGGTCAAATGAGATCCCGCTCACCTTCCTCCAAAGTTACCCATTTCTGGTACATTTTCCTCCATTCTTGCAGTGTGCAGACTTGCATGAGATGGGTTCAAGCATTTGTCGTCCTGAAAGCCCTTCGCGTTTCTTTGCTGGCTTCCTGGTGACAACGTTCGACATTTGCATTTTCATAGCCCATCTCTTGAAGATGGTGTTGCTGTCCTTGGCATATCATCATCACAGTAAGGATCGCACAGATCAATGTTATTCTGCTTCAGTGTCACCAGTATTGGCAAGCACCTTTTCCGTGTCACTGTGGACACCCAGACGTTGGAATTACATTTTATTGACTGTCCTCTTTTTGAGCGTCTATTTCAGGCATACAGCATAAAGGAAGGCACAGTTTAAAAGTTAAATACTAATTTATATTCTTTAGATACGACTTCTCTCCAGTCTGATGAGCAAAACATTAATTAAAGCGTAACAGACATTCTGTGGAAAATGTAATTGTCTGCTATCGGATATTAATAATGAACATCAAACAGTCTCTGGGGTATCCATACGTAATGGAAACAAGTTGTATCTACTGAGTCTTAAAAGGACAAATATTCTTCAAAAGCTTTTCAACTTTTCCGCTTCTATTCCAGCAAAGATTTTCATGATACAGGTTTACAGCCGCTATGCTGAGTGCTGTTCTGTAGTTATTACGTAACGGTTACTGCTGTCACCTCTAACATATACAGTATACACTGCACTAATAGCAATCTTAATTATTCATAATTTAATATGACAGCAAAAACATAATCATTGACATCTAATATAAATAATGCGATTTCTATAATGTCATTCAGTCCGAAGTATACAGGCGGCTCATGGCTCATAAAATCGATTTAAGTCACACAAAAAATTTCCAAGATACGTAGAGTTTACAGAAACATTAATGCAAAAAGGCGATATACACCCATATCTAAATTTACAATTTATCTTTCCATTTATTAAATGTGTTCCTTGGTTTGTATTACTAGTACAGTATATTATTGGCTTGTGTGTTTTTGCTGTAAGGTGTTTTTAATGGTTGGGGGAGGAGGTAAATCTGACTTACCTAAAATTTGAGTTATGTAAAGGTTTGTGGAATGGATTACGTATGTCAGTCGAGCACTGCTTGGAGTTAATTTGGGTTGAACATGTTACTCCGCTATATGTAGTAAGTCATGTTTGGATATAATTTTATAATGGGAGAGTCTAAGGAAAAACAATAGATCTTCTGATCACTACTTCTTGGTTGGAATTACCCACTATTACATACACATCAATTTTTTCCCCTGTATTTTCAGTGTATCTCTGTTTTTTTCTGCTGGGGGTGGGTATAGTTCACTCCAGGGGAGTAGCAGTCAATCATACATCCAGGGAACAAGAGAAACGGCATGGTAATCACCTGCCTTTGAAGGCAGCGCTGTGACTCATTAGTCAATGTTCCTGCCTCGAAGCTCCGGGGCTGTGGGTGTGACGCGCGGCTGCAGGTCCCCGCTTGAGACGTTTCCATGTTCTCCACATCTCCTCCAAAGATAGTTTTGCTTTATAAAGTTTAGGACACCCCACAATCTATTTCCGGGGACATGCTTAGTTTGCCTCCGTGTTTATATGTGTGAGCGATGTGCGCCTCACTGGTGTCCTGTAAGACATTTTCAGAATGGAAGGACTATTCTATTAGCCTGTCCTGCAACCGGCACAAATATCAATCCACCTTCATCTAACAGTGCATTCTGTCCTTAATTAATACCATGCTTTTAAGGCGTGTTGCATGAAGTTTGCGTGGTCTCCACATATCGTGTAGCTTCTCCCACGATCCCGGGGTTCCTAAATTATTCAAAACATGCGAGTCTGTGCGTTTCCCGTGACGGAAAGGTCGGGCCTTCCCCTGTTCAGGAAAACAGATGCAGCTAGAGTAACAAACTGCATCTAATTATTTTACACTATTTTTATGCTGTTGCTGCAGTATTCGTACTTGGATACTAATAATACGTTTTTGCTTTGCATAACGTGAAAGGGCAAAAAAATTGAAATGCACAAACATCATTATTCATAAGCATTAAAAGGAAGAAGGAAGCAAGCCCCCCAGTCTGTGCCCCAGACCCTTCCCCACAGAATAAACCATCACCTAGCAACAGGGCACGGACATACAAAAGACCTCTGCCACCATTTCGCTTGGGTGTGGGGATCTCCCAGGGACACTTTCACAAAGCAAATAGGATGAATAATACAAAAATGAAGGCTATGAGTGAGGAAAAGCTTTAAGCTAAACCTTGAGCGCATAGCTAATATTTGGAATAACTTCACATAAAGTAAATAGCCAGTAAATAGTAGCCAGGATAATGCATGTGACACTGAGGCCATATTAGCCCGACAGGAAGAGTTTTAAAAAATCATACGGCTGCCAGCTTTTATCTATATAATTCACAGAATAGAGAGAAGGTAAAGGATAAAAGTTATCTAAATAATTACATAAACATGCATACGTGCGTTTTATGTGGGAGCACACTGGAGCAATACCGAAATATTAAATATAAAATGAAATATTTATTTTCCTCCTATCCACTCTTCCTAAGGACTAGAGAGAGAGCAAATGGATGTATTCATAACTACGATATCACTTACAGTATTTGTCCAAATATAAAATACACTGCAGGCTCCGTAAGTCATAAGCCATCAGTTAGATGTGGTTCCTGTTGCTGAATCATTAAAGAATATTATTACTGGTTTTGAATAATTGCACAAAGTTGTGAAATATTTAAGGCGAACACGTCTTTACTTATACATTACTTCCGTGCCTCCTTGAGTGACCTGTAACACGATCATTCAGAGTAGCTTTGCTTTTACTGAGAATTAACCACCGTCCTGCACCTCTGCACCCAGTAGGGCTGAGTGGACTTCATTCAGCTACTGGGGCCAAGGCAGAAAAATTCACTCCATGTCATGAAAGAATCCTTCCCCTTGATGCAGCAGAGTCATGCTTATGGGCTGCTTCTGTAGGACCCTGCAGACCTGTCATCGGTTCACTGCAGCTGGGGTGAAAGGTAGCCCATCTGACCTCCAGCTCACGCCTGCGCTGTTGCCCCCACAAATTCATTCGCAAAAGTTTACTCGGGTGTAATAAGAGTACTGCACACTCACTACGGTATCTCCGTGTGTGGTCTCAATGCCCTGCACTTCAAATACCTCTCTGCTTGCTCTTTCGATTGACACTTTGACCGCGAGTTTTGCCTCGCATTTCAAAGAAAACTAACTGACATCTTATTGGCAGTGCAAGCTTTCATCCACAAACGCTCCCAGGAGATGATGTCTTTCACTTGACCTTTGCGATGACATCGTCTTCATTGCCGGTGTCCAATGTGTACCGGCAGAAAATCTCGTCAGGGTATCTGTAGCGTAGGTGGTTCTCATGTTTGCTGTCTGTATGAAAGGTCCCCAGTTTGAAAATAGGTGGAAGCATGAAATGTAGATTTTCTTTTGGGGGGGGGTGATGTGTGTGGCCCCTTAGGTTAGGACGCTGTGCCTGTAATCGGATGGTTGCTCATGATGTCACCCCTGGCCCCTCGAGCGAGGCCTTTAACCCACAAATACACTGGGCACTGTCTCAGAAATGTGCATCGCTTTGCAAAGAGTTTGTGAGGAGAAGGTGCTTGATGCAGGGGAGGGGATAGGAAAAAATTTGTTGACTGGGAGGAGGGGGGTTGTTGGTAGCCATCGGCGCTCAAAAATTCAAAAGCACAAAAAGAGGACTCCGTACCTTTAAGGGAAAGACTCCTCACTCTCTACAGGCCAAGGGGGCAAATGCTCAGGCACCCCAGACTCCTTAATAGCCTTTCTGACTATACTATTTTACTGTAACCTTTGGGATATTCATTGTGTGAAATACTTCTGTACTACACTTCTGTAGTGATTCCTTCTTTTTATGTAGTTTGCTTTCCCCCATGCGTAAATGCGTTTACAAATGGTAAATCACCAATATAGGCAATTGTTGCTTGATAAAATGAGTCCCTTCCTCAAGAGAAAAAGTGAGACTTCAGTTGGAGAATGCAATCTCAATCCATTTTGATTGGCTTAAAGCAGGAGAATTTGTTTTCAGTCCATTATGATTGGCTTAAAGCAGGAGAATGCGTTTTCAGTTCATTTTGATTGGCTTAAAGTAGGAGAATGCGTTTTCAGTCCATTTTGATTGGCTTAAAGCAGGAGAATGCGTTTTCAGTCCATTTTGATTGACAATCTGGAATTTGAATTAACTGGTGACTTGAAAAATGCACAATACATAATAGTTAGGAGCCTGTCGATGGAAGCGTCACACAGAATACAAACACATACTAAAAGTATCTTTATTAGATGAGTGTTTCAGCTCCTGCTAGTTACAATTCATGTACTTTTTTTTTCTTTAATCTATCCTTCGTGGTATATTTGCCCATAGTGTGAGATGACTTAAACTGCTGATGTACAACATTTTTTCTCAAGACTATCCACAGGACTATTCAATGGGACTGAGATCAGGATGGGATACATTCAAAGTCATTTTCTCAGAGCAGCTTTAGGCTGTGAATCACTGTCACATGGCCTGAGGCCTACATAGCAACATGGCTATTGCTTTTTCAATAAATGTTTGATCTGTTTGCACACTGATGAGCCAAAACATTATGACCACCCCTATGTGAAGCGAATAATGTTGGATGTGTGCAAAGGCCAGTCAGACCATCAAAAGCCCTAACAGTGGGCTGTGAAGCACTGAAACTGGACCTTGGTGCAATGGAAGGAGCTCACCTGGTCCAGTGAATCCCATTTTATGTTGCATGATGTAGACGATCAGGTGTGTGTGTGTCAGGCATCTGTTGGATGAATTGGACCGACAAGTCAGATCTTTGGCTATGTGGCCCCATACACAGCAGAGCTCGATGTGCTGTGTCTCATCACACATTACTCTTCTAATTATGTCACATCGTGGTGGTCATAATGTTTTGGCTCATAAGTGTGTACATACATTTTAGGGTTAAAGACGGCATTAGGGTTAAGCATAGGGTTAGGGTTATGTATTAGCATTACGGTTAGCATCGGCATTAGCATTACGGTTAGGCTTGGCATTAGCATTACGGTTAGCATCGGCATTAGCATTACAGTTAGGCTCGGCATTAGCATTACGGTTAGCATCGGCATTAGCATTACGGTTAGCATCGGCATTAGCATTACGGTTAGTATTAGCATTAGCATTACGGTTAGGCTCGGCATTAGCATTACGATTATGGTTGGCATTAGCATTACGGCTAGCATCGGCATTAGCATTATGGTTAGGATTGGCATTAAGTTTAATGTTAGCTTAATGTTCGCTTTCTAATTGTAGCACCCTGGTATCCTTGCTGCCCCACCACTGCAAGCTTGAGGGATTTAGTCTCACCTCTACTCTGTATGTGGAGTTTGCAAGTTCCTCCCATGCCGCTAGCCCAGGTTCTACTCCGCGTTAGTGGGGGATCAGTCTGAAAAGTGACGAGCCTATTAGGTCTTGTGAGATAGCACAGCACTGGGTTGATTCATTGTAAATCTCTGCTGTAGTGGCCCTTTAGATCAGACCTTTCCAGTAATGCAGTTAGGATCAGTGTCTGAGGTATGATACTCTACATGGGTACATGTTCCCCAGCATACTACACTCCTGTTTTACACAACATCAACAAACATGTGGCATCGTTTGTTTCCATATAAAAGGAAACAAAAATGAAGGAAAGAAGCAGAACTTAAAGGACCATTAATTATCTAGCACAAAATGTTAAATTAAATTCAAATAGATCAAATAAAATGTCCTTGCGTGGGTGTACGTCTGTGTGTATTTACGTACATATTGTCACTCTCAAAAACCCTGACAAAATCCCCCTTGGAACTCAAAATACAATCTTCTCGATGCATTTCTCTTGAAAATGTTAAGTACTTTTTTCTGTTAAGCAGTGAGATGGTTTTTTTCTAGCAGATAAATTAATAGAAAATAAAACAAGAAAAAGAAAATCCTAACATGGGTTTGATATTCAATTCAGTTCAATCAAATTAAGTTCAATTCAGTTCAATTTTATTTGCATAGTGCAGGTTCATAACATTATATTGTCTCAAAGCGCTTCACATCATCCTCGCCCAAAGCTCCCAGTGAGCACGCCAGAGGCAAGAGTGGCAAGGAAAAACTCCAGAGAAGTAAGAAACCTTGATATGGGCTGAAATAAATTGGTCAGGCACTGAGATGGAAGCGGTGCCCTTTCCACACGTCCTGGTACGGTCAGTGGCAAATGGCCACCCTCGATTTACTAAAGGCCTGCGGAGCCTGTTGGCTCAGGGTCTGAGGAGCCCCGCATGTTAGATAGAGAAAATCACTGAGATTTAAGGCAGGGGACACCAGCGTTCCACCTTTTAGTCATATCTCTTTGCTGGTCTCTCTGTGCTGTTTGTATAGACCTCTGTATGCATGTTTTGTGGGTGCTGACATGTTAGATGATGTAAGTACTTTGTGACAGTCTGCAGTTTTGCTGCCATTAGGTAGTAACATTGATCTATTGTGTTCCAAAAATATTTTTTCATATTGTGCGCACAATATAATTTTTTTGTGGCAAAGGATATTGTCTTGAATGAACAATAAATGGTAACACACTACTTAATGGGACATGAATAACATAGTAGTCCAAGCTTAATTAATGCATTAATTAACCAGTAACTAAGTGTTTGTTAGGTACTGATCCCATGTTCATTCATCATTAATAAGTCATGACAGTTCATGTATTTCATGGGGAAACATGTATTAGCTTATGATTTGTTCTCGAGTAATGAATCAGTTAAGTAATTTTTGCCCCAAGTGAAGTCTTACCATTATTAACTAATTAGTTAGCTATTAACTAATATACTGCCTGAAAAGAATACATGAACTGTCATGATTGATTATTGATGAACAAGCATAGGATCAGTACCTAACACTTAGTAACTGGTTAATTAATGCATTAAGTAAACATGTACTGTACTACTACATTATTCATGTCCCCTCAAGGAAAGTGTGACCCAATAAATTAACTTGTGCGCACAATATATTTTCGTGAGGGGACAAAAAATTACATTGTGCACGCTAGATCATTAACATGGAACGCAAACACATCTCATAAAATTCTACTTCAAGCTTAGAATATCTTACAAAGGCATTCTTGTTATACTGCGGTAAAGTTAGCCTCATATTCGATATTCAGTTTTGCGGCTGTAATATGTTTTAACAAAAGCAAGCCGTGCAGTTTTTAATCACAGAGCTTTGATGTCCAGTACACAGACAGTGATGGACAACGATCATTTTTGTGGTTCAAGCCCTTTCACTATTGGTGTTTAATCTTATTAGCAATGAAAATAACCTACTTCAGTTCTAAGGAGATGTTGTTTCAGCATTTAGAGTTAATAGCAACTCTTGCACACCCTTTGTATGGCATTTAATTAGTCTCAGAACTCGCCCACATAAAAACCATGCGTGCGTATGTAGCCACGAGCAGAAAACCAATCCTCTCTACCCGCTTGCACTCACTGGACCCTACCTATGTGCGCACATCTGCATGTATATCCTTCTGTCTGTGCTGTGTGTACGTCTGTCTGTCTGTGCGTATATCCGTCTGTCTATCCTGTTTGTATGTCTGTCGTTCTGTCCTGTGTGTATGTCTGTCTGTCTGTGGTGCCCCTGACGCCACCCCTCTGAACATCCCTCCAGCAGACCCTCTGCAGGTGTTTGGTAGCATCAGGAAGCAGCCTGATCAGTAGTCAAGCTGCTTCTTCCTCACAGCTTCATACATAAAGATGTCTTGTGGCCACTTCTCAGCCTAAGACACAGACAGCAATACTGCTTGTCTGTGCTAATGGCCAGCTGCCTGCTATGCTAATACCACCCC
>JAODJU010000081.1:6865189-6882993 GCA_026776725.1 Gnathonemus echidnorhynchus
GCCAATGTGCCCAGGGGTCCGAGGTCCTGCCAGGCCCGCGGGGTGGTGGGTGGGGGTGGGGGGGGGTGTTATTAGCTGCCTTTGGTTTAATTCTTAATGTGTCAGACATTCTGATCTTCATAATGCATTATGAAAAATATCTCGTCTAAAATTGTCCATGATGTATCTGTATAGCTTCAGGCTTGTTATTTCAGAGTTGGAGCAATGAATGCCCCCAACTCCGTTGTACTCGTCTTAAAATCCAAAGGAGGTGGCGATTAAACACCACCCCCCCCCCCCCCCCAAAAAAAAACCCGCCACGGCATTTTTTTTCGTATTTACTCTGGGCTACTTCATGTTTGTGTTTTCCTTCACATTCTCCTCTCTTTTTTTGTTCTCTTTGTATTAGGAAATCAAGTCAAAAACTGAACGATAACAACTCTCCCTTTTTCAGATCCTAGCGCGACACATTGGCACGAAGTAGCACAAATAAACACAGAAGCAGCAGAAATATCCCATGTCACCCAGACTCCCCCAGCACAGTTTGCAGCCTAAAAATAGCACAGGTGGAAGACGCCAGCCTCTCAGTGACAATGAGGTTTTATTACATCAATACCAGTGTCGTCCAGGAAATCCTCCTGCTCCGAGGTGAATTTCAGGGCTCGCTTTTATCCGCTCGACCAGCCGGGAGCTACCGGAAAACAAGGATCCGGAGGAGAGTTTAGAGGGTGATGTGGAAAAACCGTGCAGAGGTGTCTTTAGATGGAACGTTGTGAGTGGTGAAGTGACAGGAACCAGACTCATGCAGCTTCTCCTCAGTCTGAACAGAGGAGGCGATGGAAGGGTGACAGGTAGGATGGGGCACCTCACACACCCCCCACAACTGGTAATCCTGGGAATATCATCCCGCCGTACATTATTAGGGCAACAAACCACCCCGTTTCTTTAAATAGTGGGCGGATAAAATAAACAAACACGCACCTAAGGGAGAACAGCTTGACGTCTAATTAAGCCCGAGCTATGAGCTGAGCGAGTGGATCGAAAGTCATTCTCCAGAGTGAGGGACCACCCACTGCATGGTTTTGTAATGCTCTCACGCAAAACAGATAGCTGGGAGTCAGCCAAAAAGTCATTAGCGGGAATGTTGCAGTCCTCCAGCATGTGAGCCCTCCGAGGCGGCGCTAGGCTCTGAGAGAAAGAGCGGCGGACTCTACGCTTCGCGAGCGCGCCAAAAACTCGACTGCAACTCAAATGTCACAGCACGTGGAAGCATCTCCCCTCCCTTTCCAACATCCCACCAGGACTGAGTCATTAAAGTCCATGCTGGAGACCTTTACACTGAAGATGCAACTAGCTAAGATGCAAATTACTAGTCGTAACTACGCTACGGTAAAAACACAACGATATGCGACTGGATGCATGGAAAGGCCAGCCACACAGAAGATAACAACAGTAATGATGCAATGGAATTCAATCCCTTCAGGATTGCGTAATACGCATCGTAAGTATTCTAATTAAAGGCTGCATACGAGGTTTACAGAAGACTATGCAACAAAAAAAAACCCCACCATGCATGAGCATTAGCTGGTCCTGTGAATGCTGACTTTTGTTCCAGTTGGAAGCCTGATTAATTATCTGTGACTGCATGGTGGATTTAATGTAACGAGTTATATTTTTGCATTACCAGAGAAATAGCTAAATGACAATCTCTGTGTTTGTATGTTTTCCATTTTCTGTCCTTGAAATGTAACGATTTGTGATTATTACATTAATTAATAAAATGTAGAAGAAGAGGTTTTATAATAAAATAGTGTATGTCCAATTTACTCTGTCTTTTATTAAACAATAAATTAGTATTGAACTTACTTAATCAACCCCTTACTTACTCAATAGTTCAATTATAACACTGCTGAAAACACTACTGGAAATTACAGCCTCCTTAATAAAAGTGTTCTGTGCAATACAGTTTAAATTATCAGATTGATTTGGCCAACAGCTCAATTAAGGCTAATTACTTAAGAGCTTAGCTGAACTGAAAGCTTGGACCCGAATTAAACTAAAAGGACCAGCAATGGAGAGACTAATATCAAAATAAGCCTGTGTACTGTGTGTTCCTGCTTTGCCGTTTCATTAGATTTGTCAATAAACTTAGGTTAATATATCTGTACTATGAGTCAGTACTTATGTGGTTCGAGATGGATGATAGATAGATAGATAGATAGATAGATAGATAGATAGATAGATAGATAGATATTTTCTTATATATTTTTAAATGGACACTCATAATTCTTTATTTGTGTTGTATCTGGAGGAGGTTTCCTAATCTGAATATGAAAAACTACAATACTATTACATTCCTTGGGAAATCAAAACAGCCCTTCTTTAGCAATTTCACATGAAAGTAATCAAACCAATAAGAAAGATTTGCTTACTGTTCAGTTGTTTGTTTTAGTTCTTATGATTTCTTTCTGTGGCTCCATTATAAGGGGGGGGGGGCAGTCTTACATTGAGAGTTAATGAATTTATGTCTGGCAGGCAGCGTTTCTCTGTGATATAATTAAATACTCGTACTTTGAGATTTAATTTTTGCCCTTCAATCAGTGATCATTACGAGACAAACAAGGCTGAGAGAGACTGAACACTGAACAGGAGGCATTTACCAGAGGAACAGAAGTGATCACCTTGAGCTGGAGAAAGGAGAATTAATGGCGATGAGAAAGTTCTTGAAGAGCCCATGCTTTGGAAGCGATACTATTTCAGATGTATATTGCAAAATATCCTTCCATCCATCCAACCATCCATTCATCCACACATTGTACAAAGGAAGCAGTTACATGGAAGATAAGTCTGCTCCCCTCTTTCTTCTATATGGCACGGTGTCCTCCTAGGAATCGCAGAGCCTTATCATTTAGTCAGACCCACAGGACTTAATTCGCCAAACAAAATGGAAGCTCGACGCATGGAAGACATCGATCGATTGTGTTTCCGGGTTAGAACAGGAAAGACGTGACTCATCTCCTTTGGAATTTACCGGAACTTCCTGCGTCCCTGAAAGCTGCGGGTTACTTCGCCTTTTTTTCAGTAGCTAAACAAAAGCAGCTACGCTCTGATTCTGAAGCCAAGCAAACAATTCCACTGGTGATGTGCTCAGTTTGCTGCACAGCACTGTTTAATTTTTTATTATTCCTTTTTTTCCCTTCTTTTTAGCTCCCAGACAAAAAAATTAATCAGGTTTTCTTGTGTTTTTCCTGACCTGGTCACCGACATGCGAGCAAATAAATCCACAGCGCGACCCTCAGGTGAGGCACTGAGGCCCCATCGATGGCCAGGAGGTACCAGGGCCTGTAATGAGGCAGTATCCATCCTTGGTGGGTATGGGCCGCTGTTCCACATGGGGGAATTGGTGCAGAACAGAGATTAGAGCTTTTTCATGCCGCGTAGCCCTGAAAGACGGGGATGGAGTGTCAACAGCCTCCAGCCGGCCTGCAAAACAATGTCTGCGGCACAGTTTAGCAGTGATGTATTATCTTATTAATGTCCTAAGGCCACCGCTGCTTTCTCACAATGAGGCAAGTTCCTTGAACTGCGATATTTAGAGTTGTCCTCCCTTGAAACTTGCAACAGGCAGTGATGAAGAGCTCCGCCGGTTCCTGCCCGAGAGGTTGGGGCGCTCACTTTAAAGATGAGGCGAACGGTACGGGCTAATCCAATCATATCGCCACAAATGAGGTTCCCGGGGGGACACGGACCAATCGTAACACGTGACGCCTCCCGTCGGCTCCCTCTCTCCAAACGGCGCTTCTGAGCGGCGTCTGGAGGCCTCCGGGCCGTTTCCACGTTTCGAGCTATGAGGAGGAATGGCGAGTGATGCCGTTTATGACTACTGTATAAATAAAAGGACTGATAACCATTTTGGTGCAAGCGCACGGGAATGAGAAAGACCACGAAGCAGAATGGGTCCTGGTTCACCAAAGGGCCACAGCTGAAGGCCATGATGTGGGCACATTTACCGGGGCGAGGGAGTGGAAAGCGCCTTCGGTGTAATGGCTGGGAAGAGGGAACGAGGATACTGAGTAAATGGACTGGTCACCTGATTCTGCACCCCCAGGACTGACATGCGCCTCCTCTCCTGCACATAACAGGGAGTTTGTCTAACATTAGTAGTGATGACATTTTCAGGAATTCTGGGAACCTGGATCTGCTGCACACCACATGCGCACACACACACACGCACACACAGACCACACAGATACAAACAGGTTTCTAATTATATCTTTGTGGGGACTCTCCATTCATTTCTAGGGGTAAAACTTTAATCCCAACATGACTTAACCCCTACCCAGCCCTAACCTTAACCATAAGTAACCAAATAAAAACGAGATTTTTGGCATTTTTACTTTTTTGATTGCATTCACAGATCTTTGTGGTGACCTGAAAAATGGTCCCCACAACATCAAAAAAAACAGGCTTTTATTACATTGTGGGGACCGAATGTAATATAAACCTAATCCACACACACACACACACAAGCACCAGTGCTTCTTTCACAGATCCATAATCTTTCTGGTTTGGAGGAGGAAGAACTGCAAATACAATTCAATTTTCCGTTTTGTATTCATTTGTTTGTTTATTTATTTTTATTGGTTTATTTGTTTGTCATCTGTATTGTGATGGTTATAGGAGATCTTAAAGGCATTATTTGTCTTGGACGTGCATCCTGCTTGACTCGAGACTCATTTCGCTTTGCTGCCTCTGTTATCGGCTGTGCTTTGTTTGCCATTTAATTAGGGTCACCACTCTTTCTCTTAAAGGCTGTCCAGACTCCACTTGCTTCCCTGAACATTTCACTGCATCCGAGCTACATTCCACGTGCCGCTAATCAGTTTTCATCTCCGTGCGCATATTCAGCTGCCGTTATCCATTCCGTACAACATTAACTTTCTTATATCCGGCAGCATTGTAAAGTCTCACTGCTTGTACCGATGGTGAATCTGCGTCGCTGCTCCGTGGGTTAATGCGCATTACTTGTCAATCTGTAGGTCACTTTGAAGAGAATCACCAGCCTCAGAGTAAAACCGTAAATAAAGAACAAACATTGAAATGAGAAAAACTACTGTCACAAAGTAGAGAATTTGCAGGCGCAGAGAAGGGGTGCAAATGTTTGGAGGTTTACTGAGTATTCAGGTGGGAAAAGCAATAAAGACAGACACAAACAGCAACAAAGCCAGGTAAACAAACTATGTAACAGGGCTTTGACAAAAGAAACAACAGAGAAGCTGTGCTTGTGTAAGACTTGGCAGAGAGAGCCTGGGAAACAGAGCAATATATATTCCAGGTTGTTTATGTGACGTGAGGGTCAGGTGAGATCTGTACTTTGGGGCAGTGTTTCCCAACCCGGTCTTCAGGGACTCATAGACAGGCCACGTTGTTGCTTCTGCCGGGAGCTTGGAGGGAGCAAAAATGTGAACTGTCTGGCAGGGACCTGGGAGGGAGCAAAAACACAGACTGTCTGTGGGTCCCCGAGGACCGGTTTGGGACACGCTGCTCTGGGGAAGCAGGACGAAGGTGGATGTGGGCAAGAAGCACATGTGATCTTTGTACCTAAAATGTGTTTCATTGAAAATGCAGAGACAAAACCGAAGACTGTGAAACAGATGTAATTCTAGACCCCATTCAGGGGGACTTCAACCAACCTATTTTCAGTCTCAACCACCCTGAAAAATGATTTGTTCCATATTATTGTATACATTTCCTAAAAATTTTATAGTCGTGCTTGGTTAATTTTATCGTTATAGACCCAAGGGTGTGGGGGGAGGGCAAGTCCTAAAATCACCTCTGCTGTGAAATCATGACCACACTCTGACCAGATCTATCCCATATTAGGAGAAGACAATCTCAGTTCTCATGTATGTTAACACAGTCTATCATAGGCGTAATGAACATCTTGTTGGCCAAATATGGGAAACATGGGCCTTAACCTGCTTCTAAAATGTGGAAATGGAAGAACGGGAAGTTATCTATTCATGGGAGAGTACCAATGACTTCAGGATGAGGTGAGCACTTTGCACAAAGAGCATGTAATAGAAATAAATCAGTCAACTTGACTTTCATCCATCCATTCATCTTCAGTCTGCATTTTCTCAGCGAGGTTCACCGTTAAACTTGACTTGCAGAACTGAAATACTTGACCATGACAGGACACTTGACGTATGTCACATATTTACAAGCTATTTAATCTGGTACACTGGCTAGGTAAAACTTCAAGGAGCAAATAATAATCACATTAGCCTCCAAAACTTGGATGCTACCATTATCTAAAACCTTTTGAGCCGTTTGCTGGTAATATATCAATATCAGCCTCCTGTACGTTCTAAAAATGTCTACCACCAGCCCCCCCCTCCCCAATCGCCTCAAGATTTCTGACCCATAAATATATGTAGCTCCATTTTACTGAAGGTGGTGTGCTCCAAATAATGTGACGGATCGCCCCATAGGCGAGGGCAGTAGGCTCTTAGAGGTGTTCTACCAGTCTTTGGTGGCCCAGCAAACTCTACTACACTGTGGTCTGCTGTAGGAGTTCGACAAGCTAATGAAGAAGGCCAACTCCATGAAGGAGCTCAAATCGGGCTCCACGGAGGTTCAGGCAGAGGAGAGATTGTTAGCCAAGCTGAGGTCCATCGTTAGCAACCCTGGCAATGATACTCTTTAGTTGCTGGCTCATCCCACCGTAGATCTACAGGAGGCCTTAATGGGATGGTTTCTATCTCTTGTTACCAGTATGTTCTATCCAAACTCACCTCCACCACCTCCTTCTACCACCATGCCTGTCACGTCCATCTAAGCAGACGTTTATCATTATTATTATTACTATTATTATTCATATAATAGGGATGGCACAAAGGCTCAGCAGATGGCATTACAGCTCCATGTCTCCAAGGCTTGGGGGTACAAATCCCACACCCTCTGTGTGTGTAGAGCTTGCATGTTCTCCCCATGTTGCACAGATTTCCTCTGAGTATCTCTGGTTTGCTCTCTCAGACTAATTGGCGTTGCGAAATTTCCCACAGCGTGTGTGAGTGACTGCCTGCACCCTGTGATGGACTGGCACTCTGTCCAGCGGGCTCCCCCAGCCCCCTTCTGCCTGGGGTGGGCTCCAGGGCAGTCACCGCAACCCTGTACTGCATAACTGGCGCAAAGACGGATGGACAGATTACTATTAAGAGCTTGTTTTTATGGGAGTGATCGCTGTGTTCCCAAACTCAAACAGACCCAGCATAAGGTAAAAATCTGTATCGTGTCACTGACCACTAGCAAATCAGGCTCTGTTAGCTACATAATAAAGTACTAGCACCCGCGGGAAATCAGCAGGGAGAAGCTCACCCGTCCCCCGTCCCCCACCCATCGACAGCAAAAAGAGGGCAGAGTGGAGAAGTCTCCCTCTTCTTTCCAAAATACACAAGGCTGAGGATAGTCAGGGAAGAGGAGATGAATAAAATGGGTGTAAATTGGGGATAGATTTAACAATATACATAAACAGGGGTGTCTCTCAGTAACGGTGTGATTGCAAGCATCAAATCAAGTTTTGCAGTGACCGTTTAAGTCAGAGCCATGTCTCTAGGGCGTATACCTGGCATCCAGGAATAGTTCATTATTCTGACTACTTAACAGCATGAAACTGCTCAGGACACAGATTACAGGTATTTCAGTACTGTGCAAAAGTCTTAGGCAGTCAAAGGAAATGCTTAAGGCTATTTACCTGGGTAGTAAGCATACCTTTGCTTAGAAATAAAAAAAAAATAAAAAACACACACAATTTGACATTAGAACATATGCAAATGAACAGTAACACAATACAAACTAAAAGGAATTTCCTCTGTTCTCCAAAAGGTCGCTTCCCAAACCTCTCCTCAGGGGCAGCGCAGCCATTCCACGTATTTGTTACATTTCACCACCAGCTTAAATGAAGTACTGATTATCAAAATGTGGCGTGCTAGTGGTCAAGTCAAAAAATGCATGGGTATATTGGACGGTTGCTGGAAGTGGCTAAGCTGACACCCTTTGACAGACACAATGTCATAGTTTTACACCAACATGAAGTATATTTAAATACCATTTTCTTTGACTGCCTTAGACTTTTGCACAGTACTGTATCCAGTCAACACACATTTCTTACTCTTGAGTATTGAGTATCGTATTGAATCAGGGTGCATAGTGTACTCCTTCTTACAGTGGCAGTAAATTAGTGGTCATTAAGTATTTTGACAGGTTGTTTAGAAGAGTAGCATTTTTCTAATGATTCATTTTTTCCAGCAGTGCCGAGATTTAACAAAACAAATTGATCTTTAGTAAATTCCCTTTCTGTAACACAGTACTCATATTCATCTGGTTACTTATTTGTTTATTTAAAATCCTGACTTAAATCTCTACTAATGTAAGTAGCCCCTGTGTTTGCCCTACCCCCTTAAATGACTGTTGTTATGTGCTTTATGAAGGTGTAATGATCATAATCCAGCCTGAAACGACAATGTTTTTGTGCAAGACAGAATTAGCTTTATAAATGTGTTTTGTTCCCTGAATGGCCGTCATTATGGTTAAAGGACATAACGTACCGACAAGCAATGCAGGGAACTTAAGGGGGCTTTTAAGAGGAAAATCAGCACAAAAAGAGAAAAGAGAACAAACACTAGCAGCCAAAACTCAAACGTAAAAATACACTCTGCTTCCAGCAATGGCTGAGTCGTCTTCTCTTCCTCCCTCTTTCTCTCAGATACTAATCAGGTGTTTTTCTTGAGGCTGGATTCCTACCAGTTTTTGGCCGCTGGATCTGTAGCCCCCAATGTAATCAGCACGCCAATATCTGGTAATACCTGTGGAAGCAAAAGACAATCCAAACATGGCTGCTGTTCCAGGTGAACCGATACCTCTAAATTGCCTTCAGCATATAAACATGGGTGTGAGTGAATGTGAGAGGATCCGGCGCCCTCTGTAGGGTGTGACCTGCATCACACCATGTGCTCCCTGCGACTGGATCAATGCCCCTGCAGAGTTAACCAGCTTTGATGTTGTGTTTCCAGTAACAGCCACCTTCTCAAGGCTGAGGTCAGAGAATATCATAGAGCAGAGGTTCTCAACCACCACCCCGTGGCCAATGTACACAGAACACTGGGGGTTTAGGGGAGGGGTTGGCTGATTTCCAAAATTAAAGTATATATTTTCAAGCCATGCCTTTTTCACACATCTTATCAACCCCCCCCCCCCCCCCCCCCCCCACACACACCCACACACCCACCAGCACCACATACACTCACCCCCAAGCTGACAATTCTAATGGGTCTGTGAGAGTACAGCACAACATATGTCAGTCTCTGGTCATCATAAGGCTGAGAAACCATTTTCTAGAGAAATTCTATTTGAGATAATAATAACAAACGGAAAACCGGATCTTTCCAGCATGTTTTCCACCCCTTAACCAACTTGTGTGTCTCTAGACCACTTTGGCATGACTCATTATTCTCCTGAGCCAAGCACCTTCAACACCCCCCCCTCCGAGGCACGGTGACCTACCTGCATCGCGAGGAACATGCCCACCCAGAAATGTCACCCCCCCCCCCCATCATTAAAGACAGCTGTGAGGTTTTACCAGCTGACAAGAACAACAACAACAACAACAATAATAATAATAATAATAATAATGCAACATTTTTGGACTGTGACCCTCCCCAGGAGGAGAGGCAGGAAAATGATGGTGTTGATTAAGATGAAAATATCTATTTCCCCTAACAACCTCAGGGTTTTTTATGCTTTTTGGTAATATATTGTCCCAACCACAGGGACTGGAACCATCTCTCCTGCCGGCGCAGCAGAACACAGTATGCAGACATAAACGGCACCTAAACCCAAACCTTAGTGCCAGGACCTCTCACACATTTGTCGATGGTAGCATGTCAGTTTGGATGGACTCACCCTGAGCGTTTAGTTGCTCGGTGTGTCATGACACAGCAGTGACACCGCTGTCAGGCGACAGGCAAGACCTCCACTCCGCCGTTGTCTGTGGGTAAAGCACGGAGAATTAACATTAATAAACTCGCTCCATTTGGCTGCCTTAGCCAGGTACCGCGGTGCCTGTGTCCATGGCAACGGTCGCCGGCAGATTGAGATTTCGGCCACTTCAGTCACTCAGACGAGGCTCATTACATCTCGCTCGTCTTTTAGACGCCGGATGACTGTTCCGGCTTCGTCGTGGTTCCACATATTTTGAGACATAATCGTCACGTCGAAGATCAATTTTAAAACCCAGTCTGTTGTGGAAGTTCACTGTTGTTGTTACATGAAAAATCCATGGGTCTTTTAATAAGCACATATTTTGAAAGCCTTTACTTTACTAAAAATTAGCCTAATTAAAAATCACTGGACAGGCTCTTAGCTAAGAGAAGGTGTAAGCAAATACACCATTTATGGATTCAGAAATAGAAGAGACCATTTGATATATCAGCCCTAACCATAGGCATTAAATACTTAATACTAACTATAAATCATATAGAAATATTGCTTTAATAGTTTTTTTTATTCCAGTTTTGGTATCTGATCAAATTACATTTGTCTTTAGGTGGTCTGATTTTATACTGTAATAGGATTAGCATTCCCTCACATTAGCACAACCAATACAACAAATGAGGGACAATTTCTCAGTAGACACAAACACAGATATAGAAACATACATGAATATTATTTAAAACATTAACATGCTGAAGTTTAAGTCAGGTCAGGTCAGGTCAGGTCAGGTTGGGGAGCATGCACTGAAGCTTTGTGTTGCCACAACCACCACATGACGAAATGCCTCAGGATCCCGGCTGGCGACCCCCCAGACTGACACACCATTCAGTCCCACCCTCCAGAAATGGCCATCCATCTGCCACAGCCAGTTGTTACATGGGCATCTCCTCGGCCTGGTTCAGCCTCTTGAGTCCTCAGCAATGAGGATCCTGTGAGCTGGATCAGCCTCAGGGAAACGCCTCACATCACAATGCACAACGTGCTCCTTCACAATGCAGATAATGTGCCTCATTTGGGACTCTCTTAGCAGCCGCTCGTTCGACATAAACTCAAACCAGTGGTACCCAAGAATTCTCCGAAGAGACATAGTACTGAAGGAGTCCAGTCTTCGTCTCAGCTCACTGAATGGTGTTCATGTCTCACAGCCATACAGCAAGACAGGGAACACCAGACTCTAAAGACTCAATGACATGATGAGGTCGACATTCTCCCCACAGACAGACACACTACTGATGGCTGTGCCTAAGAAGTCATTAAAGGCATGGATCTTTGTTTTTATCTCTGGCAATCCCAGGCACTCAGACTCCTCCTGAATCTCTTGAGAGCCCCGATCAGAGCCTCCATTCACTGCACGAAGATCACAGCATCATCGGCAAACTCATGATCAGTAAATCTTTCTTCACTAACAGGTGCCCCACAACCGCTAGACCCCAAAACCCGGCCCAACACCCAGTCCATGCAAGCATTGAACATAGTAGAAGAAAGAACAATCCCCTGGCGAACCTCAGAATCAAATGGGAAGAACGTACAGGTTCTCCCTATACTCTGCAAAGCACTCACAGTACCAGTGTATAGGCCGGTCATGACGTCCAGCTACTTCAGGGGGATCCCATAAAGTTTCAGGATGTCCCACAGGGCAACTCGATCCACTGAGTCAAACGCTTTATGAAAACTGAAAAGTTTGCAAAGAACCTCTGCCGATATTCGTGCTTGTGTTCCATGAGAACCCTCAATGCCAGGATATGGTCAAAGGTAGACTATTTAGGCGTAAAACCATGCTGCATCAATCACTGGTAGACGAGCAAGTGATCATGGATCCTGTTAAGGATGACCATTGCAAGGACCTTACCCGGCACTGAGAGCAGTGTTATCCCCCTGTAGTTGCTGTATTTCAGGTGATCACCCTTCCCTTTCCAGATAGGGGTAACAAGTCTCATTTTCCAGTCAGCTGGGATGACGCTTGTATCCCAAATGGAAGCAAAGGTTTTTCGCAATGCTAGGAGGACAGCCTTACCACTGGCCTGGTGAGGTTCACCCCAGATACCACAGATCTCTCTGGCCTTCCCTACCTGCAGCTGATTCACCACCTGTGCGATCTCAGTGAGACTGGGTGGTTCACAGCTGACTGGAGGATCAACTTCAAGAACTTTGGACCCAGAGATGTCCAACGTCCTAACTGCAGGATCAGCGTTAAAGAAATTTCCAAAGTAGCTGGCCCAGCAGGTCACAGCTGCAGTGTCATCTGTAAGGACCGTTCCATCACTCGGCCTGACTGCAAGTCTCTGTGGAACATGCACGCCTTCCTCTGTAAGCAGGACGTGGGTCACTAGACTGCAGATGGTGTGTCACCTGCTCACAGATTTGTCTAACAAACACCTCCTTATCTGCCCTCAGAGTCCTCACAGCCACCCTCCTCAGTTCCCAGTACAGACCAGAGCTGCCACCAAGTCATGTCCTGCAACTCCTCTTGATAGTATCCAGGGTGCCCTGCATGATGAAACACCTCCTTCATAGAGCACCAGCAACACCAACACAACCCTTCGTAACCTTCAGGGTCTTATCGTGGAAGGTCTCCCACATCACATTAGTGTTGGCAGTCGCACCCAAGTCTGCAAGTTTCTCACATAAACTGCGTGCTAACTCATCAGAAAGAGCTTGATCTTGGAGTCTGGCCAAGTCCAGCCTCATTCTTCTAGTAGGTGGTAGCTTACTGAATCTAAGCTGAATCTTCAGAGTAGCGAAAACAAGTCTGTAGTCTGAATTCACAAATCGGGCACTTCTGTAGACCTCCAGTGTCTGCCCATGAGAATGCAATCGATCTCCTTCGCTGCACTACCAGTATTGGAGTACCAAGTCCAATGATGCGGCTCAGGGCGTTGGAACCAGGATCCAGCGACCCACAGCCCCTGACCTTTCACAAAGTGAAGGAACATGGAGCCACTCTCACCCTCGTCAGCAGACCTACGGGGACCGATACAACCCTCATAACCAGTCTTGTCAGTGCCAGTGGTTGCACTGAAGTCACCCGTGTCACCTTGTGGGCACCCATCAACCACCAATTGAAATTGCCAGTAAAATGTCTCCCTCAGCAAGACATCACTCACCGCAGTCAGTGCGTACACAACAGACCAAGGAGTGCCTTAGCCTGAGTGTCATAATACAGTTGTTGAAAGGAGTGACATCAGACACCACTGGGAGGAGCCAATCCGCCACAGCAACAGCTACTCCATGAGTATGGCAGCCATCAGAGCGACTAGACCAATAATAGGTATACCCACCTACAGATCCAGCCGTTCCCCATGCTGCAGAACTCGGTGAGTACCGTCACTAAAACGCGACGTTTACGAAGCTTCCCTGACAGCAGAGGAACATGGTCATCTTTCTGGTGAGACAAGATGTTCCACGCGCCTACCCAGATGGGCCGCCTCAAACTGGCACCCAAGTGCTGCCATGCAGCGGGTGAAGCTTCAGCAACACACTAGCTCTGATCCCCAACAGGCCTGACCCTATTAGCTCTCCGACGGTCTCGATTCCTTCAGGGATGAGGCTCCCAAATCCCCCATCCCCTTTATGATACATGCAGCCTTCCTATGGGCAACTGCAGCTGAGCTACTCCTACAAAGAGAAGAAGGGTGTCAAGCCTGTTTGAACCGAGCTGTCATGAAGTGTATTGCGATGGTTCGCGTGCTAATCCCGCCACTAACCTCCAAAATTTTTCCCTTTAAGTTGGAGGACTGCTTGCAGGGCAAAAAATGGGTGCAATTCAACATCATACCCAGGCCAAAATCCTCTAAGGTAAAATGAAAAGGTATTCAGTTGTGATTAGTTAAATACATAGTCTTCCTTAGAAGTTCTTAAAAACATATGTTTGACATCGCCACCTCACACATTACTGATTAGCAGAACTGTGGTCATCCAGGCATGTGGGCATAATTCTGACTCCAGTCCTGTGCAAAGGGCATTTGTGTGTTCTTCCTTTGTTTGCGTGTTCTTCATGTGTCTGCGTGTTTTTCCTGTGTTTGCATGCTATTCCTGTGTTAGTCCGTTCTTCCCGTACCTACATGCTCTCCCTGTGTCTGTGCAAATCTCTACCCACACAGCAGTACCTCCCCATCGTTTCTTCCCACAGCACAGACACACACAGTCTCGGCAGCATGCTGTCTCTAAGGGACTTGGTGTACGTGATGGACTGTCGTCCGTTGCAGGGTGTCGACTGCTCTGTGCCCCCAGCTTCCTGAAATATGCTCCTGATTCAATGTAACCTTGGACCAGAGAATCAGTTATGAGAACAGATCAAAGCGTGGCACTCGCACACTACACATTTATGATTAAATTGTGGGGTGATTTTTAAAGAGATCACAAAAGAAAATGTCTTGTGATGAAAGTGAAGGAGAGATTACAGTGGACAGCAGCAGAGAACTTAAAGTAAACATAAATATTACTGTTAAACTTTCTCTCTTTCACATCACAGGTACTAATATGCTTTCTGACTTACATCTACAGACCAGCTGTACTTGTAGCTTGTAAAATTTAAAATCTGGCTGATTTAGACCAGACATCAAAATGAATTCCTTATTTTGGAGCCCCATGTTGATTCTGAAGGTGTGATCGTCACAGAGCTCTGCTCCTTTTGACGGGAAACAAAGACAGCACAGTTGCCTCGAATTTCCAGTACAGACCAACATAAGTAAAGACCCAGCAGGTGCAATTACAGGTCCTGGATCAATTGGAATCTGCAAAGAAAGTGTCTGCTTGTCGGCTCTTGACACCAGAACAAAAAGCACAACTTTGACAGTTGGACACTGTTTTGTGTTCTAACATGGTCCCATTATTCAGAGATGAAGGACAAATCAGGCACTGAGAGTCGTGACTCAAAAGGCCCAGGGAATCAGACATGTGAAGCAGCCCCAGTGGCTAAAAGACCTGCTAACATCCTGTGTGGCTCCATTATGCGGATAGTGACCTCACACATGGCCATCTCACCCACACCGTCAAGGGCATCGTCAGGGGAATTATACACAGGAACAATGAGGTCGCCCATGGAAGGGAATTATTCCACGGAAACAAATCACATTTCACACAGAAGATGAATTTGGAATCTGATTGCTTAGAAGCACAAGTGAAGTGCAATTGCAACAGCAGCATATGAAGCAATAAAAATAGTAAAGCATAAAAACAGATAGGGAAGATCAGCCGGAATGTCCACCTCGAAGTTTACGATGGGGACCACCTGACCCCATCCTGCACCTCATTATAGAGTCCACTCACGACAATGCTTTATGGCCTTGATGACAACCACCACACGCCCCCCCCCCCCTTCAAACTTCAATGCCCAATTTCACCCTTTATGAGGAGTGGGGGGGGGGGGGGCAAAAGTTGTCAACTGGAGGGGGTATCCACGGAAACGCTATTGATTTGGTGGGGCAGGTGGGCGGGCACCAGCGGTTTGCTAATTCTGCGCTGCCTCAGAAGTTGCCACTCTGGGCTTTTGCCCATCTCGCCCTTGCCAGGATCCACCACCGTCTCAGTCCAGCAGACGTGTCCTGGAGATGATCCAGAGGAGGCGCGCTTGGCTCCAGATGCTGCCTAACCTGCTGCTGTGGATGGTCCATGGAGTATCCATCTTGGCCACCAAAACTCAATCTGTGTGCTGCCGCACATATTGTTTTTGTCTTCCCGAGGCTTTCGCACATTTAACTCCTCCAGGGGCGAGTCTGTCTTCCCACACAAGAAAACCAAGGTTAGATTACAGTTTCACAAAAAAAAAAAACCTCACTCCCTGCTGAAAGGGCAAAGTAAACAGCAGTTTGTGAACTGAAACCTGCTGAGGGTCATTTGTATCATTAAAAGAGAAGCTTTAGACATTTCACTCAGTACTTGTGGTAAATAATGGGTCATTCATTTATTCATTCTTTCTTTTCTCCTGTTCATTCCGCATGGTGTAGGAGGGAGAACAGAAACACATGGTGGCTTAACCCAAAACAAGCAACGTTGCTCCTATGCTGAATGCTGCTGGGCTCGGGCCAGCTAGGAAACTCAGAATTTGTATTTCAGCCAAACACCTTCTTTGGATTTATATCTCCATTTATTCAGGTTGTACTGCTGGGTCTTCATACCTGTAGCGGGTTCCCAGTTATTGTGCGGCTGGCGTGTTCTTTATTTTCATGCCCAGATTCCTACGTTCAACCCAATCCTATTGGGTAACCTATCCACAACTCGATGTCTGTTTGGCTTCTGTACACCCAGTTTCCTTTCCTCTCATCCGTGTGTCATATGACTTTGTTCACTGTACCATACAGAGCAAGTCAGTACAACAGAAACAACCCATGGTAACATTATTAGCTTAAGTTACAATCCTGAAAATTGAAATCACTGGGGAAGGAAAAAAAAAAAAACCTTTTCATCATAAGATAAACCTGATAGATTTTCATGGAAATGTCCAGCTTCATGCTCATGTTTTGCCATTCAAATTTTTTTGAGTGATTCTGGGGGTGGCAGACCTACAGAGATAAGCTTAACTCCTGTACTCCCTGACATTTCATTAAAGCTGTGTCATACAAATCTTGTACAGTAATCCTCTCAGTAAATATTGTGTCACCCAAAAGGTGGCTGAAACTGCTCACTGTCCACGTGAAACCCGTTTTACTGTCCGAAGACACCTCCACTTACTTCTCACAAAATCCCATGATAGATAAAGACTAAGCGGTTTTAGCCCTTAGTCATGGTTCTGTGAACACGTTTATACAGGGGAAGGGTCACCAAAGACCTCAGCGATAAAACCCTTCAAACATTCCCAGTTGGCAACATCTGGATGTTCTACTCATATTTGTGTTTCTCAATATGTGTACTTGACCACACTTGTGATGTCATGTACCCATTTTATGTCATCTTCCAACAAGAACAGTAATACAGAGGACGGTAAAAATCCCCAGATGTTGTTCGTCCCAAGATATCAAGGATGCATTGACTGCATCGTCACCAACTGAAAAAAATCCCATGATTTATTACGCCCAGAGTTCGCTCTTGAGAGGCGAGTTAGCGAGACCGCTCTGGCCAAGAAGACAACTGCAATCTTTGCTTTCTTGGTATTGAGAAACAGTCATGAGTCTCTTTATTCGTTTAGTTTTTTGCTTTTAAATTTGTAACAAGTCTCCAGGATCACCGTGGCAATTGACAGCTGGAAGGTGGGTTGATGGACACTTTGAAATTAGGAAGATTAATTTCTATTTTTTAAACTATGCCAAGAAATTTGGATACAAACAAACACATTCCCTCATTTTACTACTACAGTTACCCAGCGACTTCACCTCAACTGAAACAACTCAGATAAAATTTTCTCTTTTCTCTGTAAACATGTCATGCTCCCATACTGTTGTAAGAAAAATATGAGAGCAAATCTGTGTATTTAGTGGAATAGCCCAAAGAAATACATAAATATTTCAAACAGCGCAATTAAAGATCTGCAAAATGACACCAGAAAACTGACTGCTCCTAAAATATGTTTCCTGATGACAGTGACGTGAGTCAGCCATTGCTACATTCTTATGGGAGTGAGAGAGTTATTCCAGTAATTTCTCTAAAAAAATGGTAAAGATAAAAAGAGATCGACCAGGATGTGACCTTTAAGTAAATCAAAATTTCACTGCGCTGCAGTCCCTGTTGTTTTATGCACTGCTTGAAACCACAAGCAAAAGCTGTCATGCCCCGATCATCCGCTCCTCTCGTGTGCCACGCCCCCTCATCAACCCCGTGCGGATTCCCCGTGTTTACCA
>JAODJU010000081.1:6889347-6925691 GCA_026776725.1 Gnathonemus echidnorhynchus
ACCCTCACTGTGAGCCCACTCCTCCACCCCTGTATGATGGTCTACGATTGACAGGAACAAAACAGGAACAGCGAGTATCATGGAGATCCTCTAACAGTAGACCATCCTACATGAGCCTGCGTGCACCTTAGATTTTATCTGTGATATAATTCAGATACAAACCTTGTGAAACATAACCGCCATCAAAAAAGTCTACAAAGAGCAACTGTTAATACCTCTGTCCATAGAAAGTGCTTGTGCACAAAAGCATAACTATATAAGTTCAGTACAGTACATGACTTAATTGTACAATGTGATGATGGCAGGGTCATGACCCCAGAAGACTCATTTTTGTAAATGGGGGGGGGGGGTTGGATTGTGAAACTTCACCTTGAGTTTGATGGCACTCAGAGCATCCAGAATTCTCTGAAGATGGCTGTTGGGGGCACCGATCTGAAACACAAACACCGAGATGCCCGCTGAGCATTTCCACCCAAGCGCAAGTTTCTTTTTAGATCGGCGCGATACCGGATGCGTCTGAACACGACATGGTTTCGGTTGGTGTGATCAAAAGGCGACCGCTTGAACCATCTTTCCATCTCATACGTTTTTCACTGCCAGCCTTCCCACGCCCCTGTCTGCCCATCGGGGCGCTGGGCGACCGCCCACTGTCTGACATCTCCAACGACTTGACTTAGGAACTAGTTAAGCAACTAACTCAAGAGACCAAAGAAAACACAAGGGTTCATAAAAACGTATGTCACCATAAAAGTCATGAAAACAATAGTGATAATTATACCTTGAGGAAGACTCCCACCACGGCAAGTCCGTCAGGCTTGGTGACAGCGTCCGCGAAGCTGGGGTATTTGGTGTTCCAATGCACCAGGTGGAGCTGGAGATAAGGAGATAGCAGTGAGGTGACATGGACCAGCACCGGTTCCTCGAGAGGCGTCCTTCCGTCTGCCTGCTTTCCTCTCCAGAGATAAAGGGGGCGCGACCCCAGCTTACCTCGGAGGCGTACTTTTTCCCAGCCACCGTGTGCTCAGATCCTTTTTGGTCATTGCCCCCCCAGTGGAAGTGGAACTGGCGGAGCCGGTATGTCCCAGAGACAGGTCCCCCCTTCAGAGCTGCAGGTCAGAGCATGCAGCATGAGAGCAGGCCTTATAGCCCCCCCCCGGGCCAGGTCCACCCCCCCGTCCCTTGAACTCCTGACCACAGGCACATGGGTTCAAGTCTACAAAAGGCACTCACTCACACACACACAAACACCTGCACGCACACACATATACAAACACACAAACACCTGCACGCACACACATATACAAACACACAAACACCTGCACGCACACACACATGCATACACACACATGCATACACACACATGCACGCACACACACACGTGCCTGCGAGAGAAAGCTCAGTGTCACCCAGCAGACAATGGCAGCTCCTCCTGCAATTCTTACGCGCTTGCAATTAGTAACGACTCATTGTCAGAGCTTCCTAGCTTCCTAGGTGTGTTAATACACGGCCGTGTATCAGGTGGCAGGGCGGGGGGCTCTGATGTTCACACTGCCTTTTACTTCCCTTCATGCCACCCAGGCATAATTGCTGAGCAGTATTATCTGAGTTATTCAAAAAACTCTGTGTAAGTGTCAGGATGGCAAAGCCCGTTTACCATTTACCAAATTTTGCAAACGCATTGGATGTGTCCTTACAGCGAAGTCATACAGTAATAACACTTTAGTTATACAAGGTAAAACACAATATTATATGAATTAGGCCTATAACACATGGTAAATGTATTGCTAAATTCAACTATATATTATATATAAAGTTTTATATATATATATTTTATATATATATTATACATACACACACATACATATATACGCAAATATGTGTATACTATACACACACATACACACGCACATAGACCTATAAATGTTAAAAGGTATAGTCTAGGTAAATATTGTGTTGCCTGGCATTACCTAGTTTTTCAAAATAAGTGACAAAAAATAAGTAATAAAATGCAGATCTGAAAGCAAAACAAGCTGAATAAAACCAAACGACGCTGTTAAGTTAAAACGGTTTCCAAAGCAAAATGCTGATGTAGTTTGACATTTATTTTGGCTGGACTTTTAAAGGAATGATAGGACTCAGCCAGTCACCCGTGGGAACGCAATGAACAGCAGTAAAACTAGACGTTAATTATTAACTACTAACAAAGACAAGGGTAAAACTACGTGTACATTTAATATATATGCAAGGGCGTCGTTAGGTCCGATCACCCGGGGATATAGCGATAGCCCCGAGTATTTCAGCCCCGATGCCAATCTTCCTTCAAAATAACAAAGTCAAGCCCCAGGTAAACTTTTCGATAGCTAAAAACGCCCCTACGTGGAAGAATATTAAACTACATGTATATTAAATGTAGGTTAAGAAGTATGAGTGGATTTGATCAGTCTTAAAGAAAAATTATACATAAATGCGCGAATAAAATAAATATACCCGGGACACTATAGCAACTTTTTAAAAAACATAAGCGGCACTTTGGTGACTCACTTGAGCTGTCAGTGCCATCAGCGAAGTCCACCTGGAAAGAGTGTCCGTTGTTGAGAATGTCTATGGCGGTCTTGGGGTCGTACTGGAGGCTGAGCGGCTTCAGCGCCGGGTCGTGGCGCGCCTGGCTGGGGACGATGTCGATGGGGGACTGCCGGTTACCATTGGCAATAGGAAACTCCAGGTGCCACTCCGCGGGTCCTGCAACATAAGCCGGCAATCTCCATTTAAAAGCCGGCTTTTTACGGCAACAATCCAACGTGGCTGTGCTTCACAAGCAAGTTTTTTATATACCTTTTCCCTCTAAAGATCGCTTGACCTCTTTTACCCCCTGTTAAATATGAACCCAAAAGCACACACCGAGTGGATGAGCAACACGGACGGACACGACATTTAGTTAATGCATGAAAATAGTGATGATACTTGCAATTCCTAGAATAACTGGATAACTGGTGTCCGAATGCAATACTAGTAATAATTTAAAAAAAAAAAAAAAAAAAAAAAAACAATATGAAAAGCTCACCATCTTTGGGACCGTATCCCCAACTGTGAGACATGGTTATGAAATATGATCTTAATGAGTCTTAAATCCCAAATGAAAAGCAGCCACTCTGTGACAGACTGACAGCTCCGGGGGACCGGCGACACGCTTTTTATACGCTCAGCTGCTATGTATCGCAATCTGATGGGTTTGGCCACATGATCTCGGTCATCTTCTGCGGTCGCAGGTGGAGTTAAAGAGGGTTACATCAGACCTTGGGCTGCCCAAAGCCAAGTTCCTCCAGATCGTAATTGTTTTTAAAGAGTTATCCTCACGGGCATTTCCTTCAGGGCGAGTCGAGGAGAGAAGAAGCGTATGTCCATGTCCACTTGCTCTCCTGGAAACATAGTATCTGCTTTCTTGGTGCTTACATGGTCTTGGCTGCTGGGACGTGTTTACACCGTCTCATTTGTAATGGTAGTTCTCACTATTGTCAGAAAAAAAAATGCACACTCAGACTGTGGGTTCCGGTATAAAACGCTTACCACTCGATCATGGCAACTTATAATGAGACAGGAAAGCAAGACGACCAGCTCTGCTGCAGTCCTTTAAATACGTTCTTCTGACCAGAAATTACAGTTTTCAAAACAGAAGTGAATGGAAGTTAAAATGCACTCCGTGCATAGCTGTCCGCGCGCCTCCATACACTTTTAAAGGAGCCACTATACATGCCAAAGAAGCGTGCCGAAACACAAACCACGTATTCTACATTACATGCACCTGCATCCGGAATACGGTTACAGTACATGCATGCAAGCATAACATAACATCCCAACATTCAGATTTTCCTGAACGATGTTTACTTCATTAGAAACACCATATCAAATGCAAGGCAGATCATTCCGCTCATGTCCATCATCACTCATTTCTACATCTGCTTGCGAAATCCCCTTTCTAATCACCTTTCCGGCTCACATTTTTTTTTTCCAGCATTTTCCCAAAATTGTATTATGGCGACCAAAATGTGGACCATTACATTTGTTTGCACTATAAATTCCTACATTGACCGCAAATGAAAATGTACACACCTTCTGAAAGTTGCTGTGGACGTGAAAACAAAATTATATACGGTAATAAATTTTGGACAAAACTAATGGCTAGCTGATGCGAGACTTTACATATTTGTATTTGAATATGAGATTAAGTTTAATTCTCACTATATTCTTCAGAGTAGCTGAAATGTTGTGCAGAAAACCAGCTGTCAGACAGCGCCGTATCTTCCAGATGTTTTATTATTGATAATAAATTTGTATATTTTTGTATTTTATTTAATAATACAATGTTTTGTTCAAGCTTGTGAAGCTAAATTTAAATGTTAGTTTCCTGATGCCAGTCTGAGTTTCCTGAGGTTTTCCCGCCCCCATATACTGAGGGTATATTTTTTAATTTACATTAAAGTGTAAATACAAACTAGTAACACGAGAGGAATCCTGGAAAAAAAAACAGCTCAGTAGCGACATCATGCGGAAATTAATTTGTTTTATGAAGAGGAAAAGATCGTAAATAAATCGTTTCCGTATTTTAGAATCTGGCTTATGCTGTATAAACCAATTCGGGACAGGAAGCGCATTCACACGCTTTCCAGTACTTCTTGAACTAATTCGCAGGTGAGGTAGCATGAAACCTGTTTACATTTGAGCGGGAGAAGGATGAGCTTTTTTGGAGTGTCCCCCCCAGGGCTGTACGACTTCAGGCCAAACCAGTCTGTCACACACACCCTGAAATACCACATGTCAACTTGTCACAAGCAGTGATGACTGTTCAGGAGGGCTGATACTGTACTTGGAATAATAGAACCTTTTGTTGGCCAATACAAAAGCAACAAATACAACAACAACAAAAAATACCTGACAACATATTACAGTAAAAACGAATTAATTGTGATGACTTCTAATGTAGATCCCAGTCAACAAAAACAACAGAAATGGGTGTTTTGTTATTTTAAATACAACCATTTTGGACATTTCACCCTGGGGCTTTGAATACAAGCAGTCCCCGGGATAAGAACAGTCGACAGACGCACAACTCCTACTTACGAACATACTGCCATAAAGAATATTATATTAAAAATTCAGGTTAAATACAATCGTTCGTAATAAGGAACGCACGCATTATTCCGTGATGCTCATCAAAACATTGCACAGCTTCGTCTTCTCGAAGTACAGTAAGTCTACTACTCCGTATGTAGTTACTTTCATATTACGGCGTTATTACTACGTACTATATTGTGTTTTGTATTATTATTGTTCAGACTAACCCATAAATACAATTTAAAGATATAATTATGAAACAGATCTCGTTCGTAACCTAGACTGCCGGTATCCAGAATTCTAATTTTTCTAAATTAGGATCAATGCATATACGTGGTCTTTAAATTACTGAAAAGGATTATTAAGGTAGAATTAAAATGGAAAGGCATTTTATTAAATCCTTCAAATAAACGCTAAGGGGAAATTATTTCCAAGGAACAGCAAAAACGTTTATGGCCCCAGTGTGGCACAGGAGTGGCGACTGGCACCCACGTTAACGGGACGAGCTCTAGTTCATACGGCAGGTGCCTTATTAAAGGGGTAAAGCAGGCCAGCGATGGCTGCCAAGCCCGGCAGACAGGCTCACACACACCAACCGCCGGAGGGGGTGCTTCTTCAGAGCCGCACCTTCTCGCAGCTCTGGGAATTTCGCTAATGCTACTTTTAACCGGAATGGTTTCCAGGAGCCGTTTACAAATCAGCGGAGTCTTGAAAGTGCAGGTTTCGGTTCCCATGCATTGAACCCATGAATTTGCAGTCATTTGTCATGGCAGTTGGCGCGCTTTGGAAACTGCGCGTTCCACACTGCGCGAGGGCAGGCGACGGCAGGCGACGGCTGACGGAGCCTTTGACAGAACGGGGCGACCAGCAGAAGGTTCCGGGTCTTTCAGCACAGAGACACCAACAGCAGAGTCAGCAGAACGCTTTTTATATTAAACTTTGGTTCAACAGAAAAATGTGCAAATACAATTGGGGGGGGGGGGGGACTTAAGAAAAAATTGAAGTGTTGGGAGAAAAAAAAGGCACCATCTGGTCAGTGAATTTAGACACATCATTGCAAGGCAAAGCAAAGCTAAACAGACAGAAACTACACTTACGTATGCCTTTTCTTAAACCTAAGCAAGCGGAAGTACGTTCATTTGTTAAAATATGGTATGAAATAGGGCAGTGTCAACATTTGGTTAAGGAAGAACATTGATGCAACTTACAACAAATCAGATCAGTGGGTCTTCCAGTGCCATGGGAAGCCGCTTTACTGACTCACAATGGCTCATATCGCGCAGCGAACACTGGTCAGGTGAAACCACGCGGAACACAGGGTTAGGGTTCCAAGCTTAGAGTTAATGTTCAAACAGCTCCAGAAAATATGAGCTGGTATTCAAAAAAAAAAAAAAAAAACCAAACCAGCACTTTCCAGAGGACCTTCGGAGCTGGGTTTCCTGCATTCCTGCAAGAACAGCCTTATAGCTTAAGGCTTTTCACCCTGTTACTGTAAGAAGAGCCCTGAGGTTGGCAAAATGGATTCAGTGCGATATTATGCTCCCGGCATTTTGGTTTCGGTAATTACCAGTCTGTGCCAAGCACAGTCCGCAGCGTGATTACAGGGCGGTGAGGACGAGGGGGCCAGGAGTACAGAGCGATAAACTGAAGCCATAGCAACCAGACTGACCAAGACACCCCCTCCTGGTAGCAGGGAGGGAGCCAAGCTCCGCCCTCAGGTTTGGGGCCACCTGAACATTTAGGCACTTTTAAACCAACTTTTAAGCAAGTTGAATGAATTTTGCCTCCCACCTCAGCACTGGGGTTGTTAGGATACAAACATGGCAGTGACACCAGGCTTCGGGGGAGGAACAGTGGTATTAAGGCAGAAAAAATGGGATGGGGGGGGGGGGGGGGACAGAGGGATGCTGGAAGACCCAGAGGTAGGCTGATGGTAGCTTCTGTCACAGTTCATCTCAGTAGTTAAGAATCTGAACGTCGAACAGATCGCAGACGCCCTCGTTGTCATCCAGGTTGAAGTTGTAATCCGCGGTCGGCGTGGGGGACAGCCGCAGCAAGGGAAACACTGCGTGAAGAAAAGGTCAAAGGTCGTGAACGTAGGGAACGGCCTCGAGAAGGACGAATTATAAAGATAGGGACAAGATGCTGAAGGACAGGAAGAAGTGGACTCACCATCTGAAGACATTAACTCATCTATCAGGTCGGCGACCCCTGCAGGGCAAGCACAGTAATTACATATGCACGCTGAACCCCACCCCCACCAACACACACTAAAGAGCTCCTCACGGCCCCCGAGCTTAGACAAACATAGGCGTTTGTCCTTACCAGTCTCTGCAACAACCCCAGCACAGGTCATGGGTTCGGGCATCAGCGGGCATACAGGAGACTGAGGGGTGCAGTCTGAGGAGCATGAACATGTCAGGATTATGAAAAGGGGACTGAACACAACCATCAGAGCCACTGCTCAGAACATTAGGAGTCAGTCAAGCCAAGTCTTCTGTAAAACTGTCCTACTGAATCGTTAATGTGAGGCCAACGACCTCAGGGTCAAAGGTCAGTAATATGACAAGGGATTTTTTTTTTTTTTTTTTTTAGCAAATGCTTTAATGCAAAGCAACGTACATTTTTGAGAAAACAGGCTAAGACAGTCCCTGGAGCAACTTAGGGTTAAGGGCCTTGCTCAGGGGCCCAAAGGTGAAATCGCTCTGCTGACTCTGGGATTTGAACTGATGACCTTCTGATTACAGGCATGGTGTCCTAACCCGCTGAGCCTTCCCAGAGGGGTCTCAGGTGTGGCACTCACCGATATGCACGTCGGCTGCAGGGGCACTTGTGAGCTGGGGGTCCGCCAGAGAGACCTTGCGGTCAGACGCCGTACGGAGATCCGCCGAAGATTTCGGCAAGCTGGCCGGGGTGTCAGGAGGGGTGGGAACAGCGGAGATGTCGTCAGGGGGGGGGACAGAGAAGACCACAGGCTTGGAGGAGCTCGTCTCGCGGTTGATCAGCATGACATGGATGGGCGCTGATGAACTGCGCAGATTCACCTGATACTTCTTTTGGCCATTATGACCCTGAGGCAACACAACCATTCGTGTCAGAACATTTGAAATACATTCCGGAAAATTCCGTTATGTCAATTACAAAAAAACGGCCACTGCTTCTCAGGGACTTTCAGAATCACTGTACTTGTAGAGGTCTGGTTGCAAAATTAAACCAGAAGAAAGTAATGCACACACACACACAGGCAGTGTATTACAGCGAGACTCTCCAGAGACTGTGACCATCTGCTGAAGGACAATTTGGAACGAACTGCAACATACCATCTCTGGCATAGGGACCTCCAACTGTGTCCCAGATGGCGCAATGACAGCCAGCAAGGTGTCCCCTGTCCCACACAAGACAATAGCTTAAACAGATTTTACTACAGCTAAACAAGATCACACAGGAAGTTCTCAACATAACCAAAGGTATGGAAAAAAAAAAATCGTAGAGTTTTCTAACATGTCATGATCTAGACTTCCAGGCCTGCAGGGAGACCTTATTTGGGCCTCCAAGATGATGAAGATTCTGATAACAGAAACATCAATTCTTATGAATATTAACTTCCTGCCACATCAGAGACACATACAAGGGCAAATCTCTGGACTGAGTCTAGGTGTTTAAGTCAGCCGACACTGCTCTCTAAAGACTACTGCAGGGGGCAGCTGCTTTTACGGTGGATGTGAAAGCACGTGGACCAGGGAGCTGAACATCTTGAAGTGTACTTACCATTAAAGGCGTTGCAGATGTCCTCATGAGTGACGTATTTAAATGTGAGCAATGTTAAGGAAACTGCCGGCGTTCCTCTGAGCCAAATATTGGTCCAGGTTAGATGAGGTAAACACGGAGGCTTATACCAACACCCCCGTCTGCAGTCATGTTTGAACACAGTTAATATTCAAAGATTGCACTGTTTACATTAGAAAGCGAAACCCTTTTCCCATCAAAATGGTCTATTAAGTCATTATCCATTCATGCAGATTGAATAATTCAATAGTAGGACACTGTTCAGAGGTACTGCATCACCTATCATTCTCATCAAGGCCCAAGAAGCTGGTGCCCTTATGGGCCAAGACAATAGGAGACCAACCCCTCAGAAGGATATCTGCTATCCACAGGATCGTCACTCAGGTAGTTGATGCTCTGCTGCAACCATGATTTCTGACTGTCAAGTTCCTCCTCTTTCAGGACCAGCTCCGCAATCTGAGCCTTCAGAAGCTCGACCTGGTCCAGGGCTTCTTTGGTGTGGCAACCGGAGTTCTCACCCCTGGATGAGCAGGATGAGAAAATCCAAAGTTGGAAGGATTCATTTACAGTATCAGTGAAGACCTACGACCTGGGAGGCACGCATTCCCAAATTAACCTTTCACCCCTAGTGCCTTACTTCCACTGGATAATATTCTTGGTCTTCTTCTCAATGAGTCCGACTCCCTCGAGAACATTGGTGATGTCATAAATCCTCCTCTTCTGCCTCACCGCCAGGATATCGGCAGCCTGTCAAAACAAAGACCGGCCACTTCGATCGGGGCTCTGAATGGAGGCGGGTCCTTCAACTCACAAAACTATGAGGAAATTCAGTTACGAAACCGCACCTGGGAGGCAACCTTAAACAAAACCCCAATGAAGAACACCTTGTGCACCACGTGTCAGAACACACGAGTCTGCAAAATGTGCGTTTTGTGAAGCATGGGGTCCCGCTGGAGCAGAAGCAGCTGCCGGGCTTCTCGACACGCATGTAAAATCATGTTAAATAGACAACCATTAAATATTGCAAGTTTAACGAAACAAAAAAGGAAAACGGCATCGCCATTCTGCGAACTGTGTTTGCAGCTTTAGTATGACAAGCATGAAGACGCCGCTGTAACACACCCATTTCTGAACCTGGACCATCAGCATTATCCGGGCTGGAAGCGCAAAAGAACATGGATCACTTCCACACCTTTACTGAACGCGGCAGAAAATGTGATTTCATATTCGAACAAGCAGAAAACGGCGCCCGAACTCCATGCACGGTTTACGGCATCGGTGCTGAAACGGGTCGGCTTCTTTGTCTGGGAGAAACGCCCATAGAGGAAGGTGCGGAAAGCCGGGACGCACCGCTTTGAGGTCCAGCACGCCGCCCTCCGCCTCCTGCAGCAGCGACACGAACTTGATAGTGAGCAGACCCAAACTTTTCTCATGGCGACTTGTCCCGACCGGAACGCAGCTCAGAGCTCCGGCCATGACGGCGAGGCCCACCTCACGTCGCCTCCTCTCACCTATACACCGCTCACCACGATCCCATCCAGAGAGGACCGGACCCGCACCTCGGCCGCCCCACCGGCCCCCGTGCGAGGTTTTTAAATCGCAGGAAGTGACGTAGGATTACCGTCGCCAAGGCGACCGGCGCACCTGCCTCCTGCCCACGGACCTTCGCACATCTTTGGCTGAAGCCCGTAATTAGTTTGCATGGGGAAACTTGATAGGATCAGCCTGGGATAAACTTCGACTTCCGAACAAAGACCGTAGGTTTTTGTTTCTTACGAACCCATTTTTATACACACACACACAAGTTGTGACACTTTCTGACCCTCAGACTGCTTTTGATTACAGAATTTATTTTTATTTTGCATTCTGGCCGTACAGCCCACAACACTTCCAGTTCACAAAGCACGAAACATCCCCAATCCAAGACGACCTGATAGAGACCACTGACTTTCATTTATTTATTTTTTGCTCACAACAGCTCCTTACATAAACAGTAAAACTCTGTATAAACTACAATAAATGTAGAGCACTGAAAAAATACCTGACTGATCCTGTTAAGGCTGGAACGGAAACACCTGGAGGACTACAGCTTAAATCTATTGTCTGAAACGTCAGCTTAGTATTCGAAGGAAGACAGAAATCTGCCAGTAAACAGCAAATGTACTGTGCCAACATTTTCCCCCAAAAGCATTTTAATTTTGTGTTGCAGTACATGGTTATATTTAAAAATACGTATAAATAATTACAACAGGAACACTGGAAATAAATTGTATCAGCATTGCATTTGCCTTTCCACTGTACAGAAAACACTAAAAACCATAAATAAAAAAATCTATCATTTAAGGAGAAATTTCACTAAAATTGCTTTTTGTCTCGTGTATAAAACGAGCAGTGGTTTCATACGCATTAATAAAAGGAGCCGGGCATGTTTACAGTCCCGTGAGGAATGAGTATAATGGCAGGCGGGTTAAAAGTCCTTCAGCACATTCGTCAGCAGCCTCATCTTCTCGTCCATCGTCCTCCTCCTCGACTCGGTCTCTTCCAGTAGCTGCCGCATCTCCTCCTCCACCTGGAGCACCTGTGTGACGTTCAGAGGTGGCTTTAAGCAGCCGGAACTACACCCAGGGAGGCAGGAGAAGCAGGTGAAGTGCGGACTTCAGGGCTGCCTGCAGCAGCCTGACCAACCCCCCACCCCTAACTAGTAAACTAACTGCTTATTCGAGGAACATAAACTGCACACACACCACCCTAACCCCGTATTAAAGGCGAAATGGCCGGTTGCCACGGTTACCCTCTGCCTGGCCAGCTCCACGTCTTTCTGCTTGTCGCTGGCGAGCTGCAGGAGTTCAGCCTGGTGGGACACCTGCACCGCCTCCATCTGCCTGCGGAAGGCGTCGTCCATGCTGCGCAGTTTCTCCACCGCGGCCCTGGGCACGTAGGCACACACGGGCACACACACGCACACACACGCACACACACGCACACACAGACACACGCGCACGCACACACAGACACACGCGCACGCACGCACACACAGACACACGCACAAACGGTAAATTAAATAGCAGGAGGTCTAACAGCCTGGCCCCCCCAGTCCCCGGGGGCCACCTTACTTGTGCTCCTGCTGGGCTCTCTCTTTCTCCTCCATGAGCACCTTCTCCTTGGTGTCAAAGTTCTCCTTCATGCGCCTGACCTGAGACTCCAGTCGGCTCAGCAGCTCCGCCTTGTCCTGCCACTTCCTGCTCATGGTGCTGTTGGATGGGGGGGGGCATTTATTACTCAGAGTGGATGCTGATGCTCACAAGAACAGGCAAGGTTAATGGAAAAGGGGCGATCGGTGATCCAGCGAGATATGATTCTGGTCCGGAATGTTCTATCACGCAACACACCATTCAGGTATCCCCTCTTTATCTCCTCCTCACCTGTGCTCCCTCTTCACCTCCTCCAGCTCGGCCTCCCTTTCCTCCAGTAGCTGCTCCAGCTCCTCCTTGCGGGAGCTGAGTTGATCCAGGTGCTCCTTCTGCTCTCTCAGCGGAGCGGTCTCCTCCTCTAGCCGCGCCTCGAACTGCCGCTGGGCCTGCAGGGTCTCCTCCCGGAGGCGTCGGGTCTGCTCATCGCGCTCCTGCAGGCCCTGGGGGCGCGAGCGAGAAGGAGAGTGACGGCAGGGAGGGGCTCCAGGAGGTGGTGCTCATGGGAGGTCATGCTCATGGGAGGTCATGCTCATGGGAGGTCATGCTCATGGGAGGTCATCTCGGCCGGGCTCCGGCTCGCACCTCCTTCAGCTTGCGGATGGTCTCCGTCTGGTCGTCCACAACCTTGGCTTTGATCCTGAGTGAGGTGCAGTCGCTCTCGCTCTGTTTCTTCAGACTCTGAAGTTCCGCGTTCAGCACCTCAATTCGGGCCTCCAAGCGGCCCCGGTCCTGGGCCAGGGAGGCCCCTGCGGAAGCAGAAGCGGACCATCAGGGCGAGGCTGGCCGGTGACAAGCCATGAGAGAGGGCCCGGCCCGCCATTCTGACCGGGCCTGAGAGATTGGGAGCTACAGAGCAGAGTCCAATCAGAATGATCCCCTTAAAGATAAACATTTGATGACATGCTTTTTGGTTACCTAAAAATATGAATTATCATTAACAGTAATTAACACACTGCTGCAATTGCTCATATTTTTCATTATTACCATAAGTTATTGCCAGGCTCAGGTAAAAAAATATATATATATATATTACTAAATTATTCATAAAAATATTTCTTCAAAATGCTTTATCAAAACACAAGCACAGCCTAAGTACTACAGCCAATATTTTTCATGTCACGCTGTAAATAGTGTGTGCAAAAAAAAGAAAGGCCACTGGGTGGTGCTGCAGGGTAACAGACTCCCAGCCCTCCGCTATAGGTTAGGTCCGTCGAGCCTCGTCCAATAAGCCTCCCCGGCATCATGCCGTGGCCCCGCCTACCCTGCTGTGCCAGCTCCTGGCCCCAGAGCTTGCGCTCGGCCCGCAGGCCCTCGATGACGGACTCCTGGGCGGCCAGCTGGGACAGCAGCTTGGACTTCTCCTGCTTCAGCAGCTCCACCTGGACGGCCTGGCGCTTGTCCTCCTCTGCCGCGGCCTCCAGGGACCGCAGGCGAGCCTGGAAGATAGGCTGTGATGAGGCCGGTACCAGGACGCCGGGCCATTCAGAGAGAGCGGAAGACCCCCCGTCCAGGCAGACCGCCATTTAAAGGGCGATAACGATTAATCTGCCGAAAATCTCTGTCCACCACACTCCTGTCAGCCAGATGATAGAGCAAGACACCTACTTACACACTGATCTCATATAATATCTTCACATTCTTAAATTCAGAAACATTCTCCCACAAATAATGCACAAAATTCTACCTTAATTCACAGTTTAAAACGTTTCGGATCATGATTCTTAATTTCATCGGAAATGCACTTCGATAGAGTATGAGTGGGACTGCGCTTTTTTTCGGAGGCTCGCACAGACGGGGAGCGGGAACACCTCCACACTCCTCACGCTGACAATGGCGGCGCTCTCCTGCCCACGTTCCCCGGAGAGTGTGAATGGAGTCGGTGCGACCTTCTGCGCTTCCTTTGATGCGAAGGTCACCGCTTAAGGAAGGAACCTCGCGATACAAAAGCATCTACGTTTTGAAAAGCGATTACCACCCCCCCCCACACACACACACACACACACACACAGCGGCTCCTTTATGTGCCACACACAGCGCCACCTACCTTCAGCTCCGTGACAACCTCCCGCTTGGATCTCACCAGCTCGCCGATGCGTGCCTTCTGTTCCTTCACCATGCTAGTGAGCTCCTGCACCAGTCCTCCTGACTCACGCTCCCTCTGCTGAGACCTGGACAGTTTGGACCTGCATTCCACCAGCTCTGCCGCCTGGAGTTCCAGGGCCGTTTTCACCTGCAGGGGGCAGCACAGAGCAGAGTCACTCACGGACGAGGACTTTGTGGCATTTCAATGGTAGCCATCCCTTTCATAGAAATTAAGCAGGTGTGAGGGATTATCTAATGAGATTTGTGGTAGCTGGCGCCCCCCAGTGGTCGGCTCACCTCGGAAAAGCGACCAGCCTCGATGGTGAGCGCCGCGCGGAACTCGTCCTCCAGCTCGGAGTATCTCGCCTGCGCGCCGTTCACCTTCTCCCGCAGGTCGGCCAACTGCTGGGCGTGGCCCCGCTCCACGGGTGCTACCGCCCGCGACACCGCCTCCTGGAACTCCGGGCCGCCCGGGAGCAGCCGCGCCTCCAGCTCCTTCCTGGGAGAGACGGGTCCGAGGGCCCCGGTCACACGGGGCCCAGACGGGCTCCCCGGGGTCCCGGGGCCACGCGGCAGCCGTACCTGTGCTCCTGCTCGCGGGAGGTCAGCAGCTCATGCAGCTGCTGTAGCTTATCCTTGTGTTGCCGTGCAGACGCCCGCAGGATCTCCAGCTCCCTCTTCAGGACAGACACTGTGTTCTCCAGCTCCTGGGTCCTCCTCGCCTGACCAGGCACAGGAGATCCCAGGTCTCACAAACGGCTCGACGGAGCGAGCCGGTGTTTGACTAAGCCAGTGTTTCTCAACCTGGTCCTCAGGGACCCCTGACCAGCCCACATATTCGCTCCCTTCCGGCTCCCTGACAGACAGGGAGCAAAAACATGGACTGCTGGGAGTCCCCGAGGACCGATTCGAGAAACACTGGGTTGACAGTTACATGTACTTCATAAATATTAAGTGCTAGAATATATATAATATTTATAAGTGCTAATGCTGCTAGCACTTTTGACCCAGCAGCACCTCATCAGCCCGCTGCTGGGCTCTCAGAGCTTCATCCCGGGCCGCGGTGTCCTGGAGGCTGCGCAGCGCCCCCTGCTGGCGGTCCTCCCGCCCATGGGCTTGGGCCAGCTCCTGCCGCAGCTCCTCCACCTGCTGTTGCAGCTCCACTCGTGCAGCACGCTCCTTCAGGAGGACCTCTTTCAGCCTGCACCCACCCACACACAGCGTCAATCGCGAAAGAGCGCCCCCCACAGACACACAAACAAAACCAGCACTGCATTCATTTCTCCCCACATAAGCACGCGCCCACTTTTGCCCACATCACTCGGATACTTGTATCCTTCCTTACTCTAACCCCTGCAGAATGGTCAGCCATTTAAACGCTTAACGGCGGGTTTCCAACCTAACATTCTGATGCCAAGCTACACCCTCTAGCCTCTGGCTACAGACAGACATAAAAAACAAATCATACATAAAAGAAGTCTGCAAGGGACAAAACTACAATCACTGGCAATTCACACCGCTTTATACGAAGGGGTCCCACATCTCTGGCTGACCACATCTCACAGATCTGAAGATGATCTCCTGTGCTGCTTCTCTCTCCGTTCAAAGATAGCGATGATCCTTTCATTTGGGAGAGAGCCAGGCACCGTGGCCTCACCTTGATTAGCAAAAGCTGCTAAACAGTCACACGTAAAAAAAAAAAGATGTTTACCCGTGTTCAGAACCGCACGGCCCTCGGCAGGACACTAAACGATACATACTGAGCGCACCAATTAACATCTCCTTTCCGGAAAATGCCGGGGAATCTCCTTGGTTACCGGTAACTCGGTAACCCTGCACGTTTGAAACAGTTGGATGCAGGATTCAGGAAGTGCCGGGCTCGGTCATGTGACTGGCACGTGACGTCAGCCTCAGCAGCTGATTCGGTCGCGGGGAGGGGGACCTGCCCGTCACTTTAAATACCAGCCGAGGGTTTCACGAGCGAGAGCACAAAGGTGACGCGGAGGCTAACCCGCCTGATCACCGGCGCGCACTGCCACCTGCAGGGTTGCCTCACCGGTCAGATGTGTGCAGCGCCATGCTCTGGATGTCCCTCTCCTGGCTGGCCTTCCTCTCCAAGCTGCTCAGCTGCTCCGTCAGCTTCCGGACGGCCTGCTCCGCTTTCCAGCGCCTCTCCCGCTCCTGGTCACGCTCCTCCACCACCACCTGCAGACAGAGCGATCGCGGGCATCGCGAGAATGCCACCCCCCGCTGCGTAACGCGCACGGCACAGGTGCTGCAAACGCACCCTTTACGCACTCACTGCTGCTGATGCATCCTTCGTACGCGACATTAACACGGTAAACGGGCTCCGACAGCATAGCCGGGCCCGGCAAACGGTACGACCGGGTTCAACATCTCTCTAGGCCAGCGTGCGGCCCGTTCCGCAGTGGAGTGTAGGAATTCTACATAAATAACTTTATTTACATGTGAAAACCACTGGAAAATCCGCGCCTGTAGCTCCTTGAAACTGGTCTTTCAGAGCCCCCAGTTCTGCGCACATAATACTTCCAAAAGCCGGATTACGGCCCAGCGTGACGGCATTCCCAAGGCTCCATGCCGACGCGGCGGCGATCAGACCAGCGGGAGCCGAATGGGGGAAGGAGGGCTGGCGGGAGACGACGCCTCACACCCACCCTGAAGCTCTCCTCCTCTCTCTCCCGGGCAGCCAGCTCCTCTGGGAGACCCTCTGCATCCTTCAGGCCCGCTTTCACCACCCTCCCCGGCAGTTGGGAAGATGAGCAGGGGGGCACCTTCTTTCCCGAGGAGGCTGCCGACTTGCTGTCTGAGACGGCACTTTCTGAAGTGCTAGGACAAAAAAAAAAAAACCAGTAGCAATATTTGCCGTACGAACTCTAAGCCAGTAATAGTACTGAAGCCTCAGAAGACAGACAGCAGATCCTGTCTAACATTACTGTCTGCCAAGTCTATTCCCAGGTATAAACTGGCATCTCATACAGAATGTACCCCCAACGTGTACCCTGCGCTTCCGCAAATAGGCTCCAAGGACTCATATTAGGTAATCAGTATGATGGATGGATGGATGGATGGATGGATAGATAATTGAATAAGTAGGTAAAATAAGAGCCAAGCAAAATGTAAAAGTGGGGAATGAAAGTCTCAGTGAATTAAGCCTGACGTTAAGAGTCGCGTTTTCCGCTCCAGAACATGACGGTAATTTCACTAGGTATGCTAGAATAGTTAGTACAGAATAAAGACAGCCCACCCTCGCAGGTCGGCACCCCCCAGGGTCACGTGTACAGAGCGGGCCGCAGACGGTGGCGGCAGCGGGGGGGCTCGTTTACTCTCATCTGAACTAGGGAGCGCCGCCGATCAATAAGCCATTCTGTCCTTTGATCCTGCATGAGAATTTTTTTTCTCTCCTCTCACCCACGTTCTTCTCCAAAGCCATGGAGGAGAATGATGACCAGCACACAGGCACCAGTGGGTACTTCATTAGCTACACCTAGCTAGTGCAGGGTGGGACCCGTTTCTCCAGAACCGCTTCTAGGCTTGATGAGTAGAAGCCAGTTTTACAAAAGACTGTTGTACCGAGCTGTTATTCTTGCACTTGGGGCCTCCTGTAAAAAAATCTGGCCATTCCCCTTTGATTTGTCCATATAACAAGCAGTTCTCAGCTTCAGAACTGCCACAGACTGGATGTTTTTTGGTGGTCACTCCACCCTCTGTAAACCCTACACACTGTAGTGTGTGAAAATCCCAGGAAGGCGGCTTTTTCCGAGATGCTGGAACCACCACCTCCAGTAACTGACAATCACACCACATTCAAAATCACTTCTCAGCCATTGTAACCCTCAGTTGAACAGTAAATGAACCTCTTGACCCCATCTGTGAGCTGTATGTATTCAGCCCATGATTGGCTGCCTGGAGGAGCAGGCTGCTTGTTCTCACAAATGTACCTAATAAAATTACCATTTAATACACATTTACCATACAACCACTGTTTTCTTACTAATTGCCACTGATTTCTCAGGAATTATTTCATTTAACTTGAAAGCTTTCTTGAAGGTTCATTTTCTTCAAAGATACACTGAACAAAAATATTAATGCATCACTTTTGATTTTGATTTTTCAGCAGTTAAAAAAAAATCCATGATTTTTCCTGGCATACAAAGAGCATACGTCTTCCAGATGCAAAAGTTTACTTTAAAAAAATGCATTGATCTGACGGACTTCACAATCAGGGACCATGTGGCCCGAATACTCAACAGATGTGTCACCCATTGAGCATTTTTGGGATGCTCTGGACCAGTGCAGGCAACCTCCCACAGTAGTTGAACAGTGGGACAACATTCCACAGGCCAAAATCAGCAGCCTGATTAGCTCTAAGGAGATGTGTTGTCCTGCTAGTGGTGGTCACATCAAACACCAGACATGAATGTGGAAATTGTTTTCCATGGCCAGTCTTGCTTTTCGGTGTTTTTGTGACCAAAAGAGCCCAATGGATCAATTTCACTCGCTGGATTTCTATTAATTGATTTCTATTCAATAAAATCTTTCAATTTAGGCTGATTGTTCAGCGTTGCATTTACATTTTCGATCATTACATTCCTTTGATGCTTTGATAGTTCTTTGTTCATAGCATATATAAACAAATATAATCAAATTTCAGTAATGCAGCTACACGAATGTGTCTCCTTACTAGAGTATTCCTATGCAAGACAGACGTTTAATTACCAAGACCATGTATAATTGTGTTAGTAGTGATATGATTATTACTTAATACCATCTGGAAGTCTGTAGATCTTTTAAAAGACACGGTGGCTGGTGCAATATAAACAAATACAGACTCCAGAAACTGTTATTGTAAGCTTTTGAGGTCTTTGTTGACAGGTAATTTTAAATTTGTGAACAGTCTATGTGCTTCTTGGCCTTCAATGCATAGGTTTTACGTTACCTCTAAAATACCACATTAATACAATTTTCAAAAAGCAGGCGTAAACGACAGACTGCACAGAGAGGTATATTAATCCATAAATGTATTGAAAACATTTATGAAAGTGCCACAAACAACATGTTCACGTTACAGCAGTATGCTGCAGTAAAGGCTGACATATGCTCAAGGTTTTTATACAATCTGTCTTTCAGACTGAGCAGAGACGCCTATAAATAACTTTCTTCTTTCACTATGTGTGGGTAGCTTTTCCTTGAGTTAAGGATTTGTATTTATTTAGGAATATGTTTTATATCCCATTGTGTTTAGTTTATTTGTAGCCTGAAGTAGTCCTAAGAATGGAGCTCCTTGGTGTTCAGTTCTGCTCCATTGGGTGCTTGTGATCCATGTCAAGGCCCCAAGCCAACGAGGCAGACCTCTTAACAGCTAAGTGTGCCGGTAGTGTAGAGATATCAGCGGTCACATCACACGTTACAGGTATATAAGGGCATGGTGGATTAAGCCGTCTATCACACGGGCGTCATTAATCGTCAGCTTTCCTTATTGCGATATAATTTCCATTCATCCATCTTCTAACCACTGGTCAGGGTCAAAGGGTAGGTCTAGAGACCTTTCCAGGCACCATGGGGCACAAGGCTTAGGGACACACTGGACATGATACCAGTGTATGACAGGTCACACACACAGTGATGCACCATGGGCAATTTATCACAAACACAGTGATGCACCATGGGCAATTTATCACAAACACAGTGATGCACCATGGGCAATTTATCACAAACACAGTGATGCACCATGGGCAATTTAGAGATGCCGGTTAGCCTAAACACGCTTCTGGACTGATGGAAGAAAACTGAACATGGAGGAAAGCCACACGATGCGACACAGGTAGAACTCCATACACACGCACATACACACAGACAAGGTATGTATCTTTTTGGGGACTTTCTGTTCTTTTCTATGGGCATAACCCTGATCCCAAATATGAGAACCTTAACTGCTATCCGGCCCTAACCTCAACAATAATTTACCAAACAAAATACAATACAAGACTTTCAGCATTTTTGGCTTTTTGGTTGCATTCATAGATTTTTATAAAACTGAGTTTCTACTTCTGGGGATATTTTGTTTTGGTCAAAATAACAGGTTTTTATCACATTGTGTGGACATTTGTTCCCTACAATGTAATATATATACACACACACACACACACACGCACACACAGCAGAAATGGGATTCACCCTCCCTGCATGGAGTTTTGAGGCAGTAGTGTTACTCACAAGCCACCAGACCACTTTATATCTGTTCTAAAAAGCTCTCCTCCAACTAACTAATTCCCTCAGTTTCTGGTTAGACTGTGATAGCATCCTTAGTTCCTGTGCCTGCTCAGAAATACACTTTGAATTTCACATTAAGATAAAATTCCCAAGAAGAATAGTGTTGGTACCACTATGAAAGTGTTCTGTTCCAAAGTTTTCATTCTAAATATTAATAAAGTCCATTTTTAAGGGTGTATTGTCTGATGTAAATGGTTACAGTGTATTACACGTGCAAAAAGAAAACAATAAATAAAACAAAAAGAGATTAATGTTCTCATCAATGCATGAGGATTAAAGCATTTAACTAAAAACTTTAGCATGACAAGCGCCTTTGTAACTAATCTAAATGCAAATTACTAGTGAGAGGAATAATTGGACATACTTTCACAACCATACAAAACACATCCATCATTGGTTATCATTTTTTAGAAATTCTAATATTTATTCACCTACCATGAATGGATTTCCAGGTAATATTAGTCATAGTGATATTCTTCTTGTAACTATGTATACATCACAAAAATTTGTGGAGCAGCTGAATAGGTAATGAGCAGCAATATCAGTTGTAGCATTGTTTTATTTTCTTTGTCTGGCCCATTATTGCGTGCTGTGAATGAGGTGACATGAAGTGTAATTACCTTGTCAATGTGCGCACAGAGCATGGGAAAATGATGACCTGTTAGAGTTTGACTAAGCAGAATCCGCTGACACATTTACATTCAGGAAATGACAATAAGCTACATGATTCTGGGATGCTCGGAGGACACATGGACAGATCGGTATGCGATGCCGTTTCCGGAAAGATCATTAATAATGGCCTGTGGATGTCTGAAGCCTCGGGCTACAGGGGAACCCTTGCTAATATTACCGAAAATACAAATTATAACAAAGAGACAAATTTCCAAACATGCTTGGACACACTACTCATATGTGTAAAATGTTTTTTTCAACTAACCCTTTGGAATCTGGCGAGCTTTTGCACTCTGAATATATTAAAAAGAAAACATCAATATGAGATGCAAATATGAAGACCAAATGGCAGAATATCAAAATAATCCATTCTGTCATCCATCCCTCCGTAAATCCATCCATCCATCTTCAACCATCTATTTCTCTTCCATACACTTATCCAATGCAGGAATGCGAGGTGAAATAAAACTGAATTGTATGAATAAACACAGAATATCATTGAATATATGTAATGCACCGAAGGTTTAGAGAAGCTCAGCCCTTTAAAACTTACCCCATAGTCTCACATTAAGGCATTGATATGTTCTACTTACTGCTCTTTGCAAGGGTGGCTCTATCATTAAGTGAGTTGAGTCATAGTATCGGTTTTGAGTCATATTATCACTGTTGAGTCAGCCAGACCATTATCATGACGTTAAAAGGGTCATAGAACTTCATATACACATTTTTTCTTTCCTTTCTTCAGCTGCTTTTGTTCCATGTTTATCTGTAGTTGTGTCTTGCTAGAGGATGTTGGGAGTTTATTTTACTTAACTGCCTGAAAGCTTCTTCGTGTTCAACTTGGATGTTTAGGACCACTGATACTCATCAGATGTGTCATGAGTGGTGTCAAGGATGCTATCCCAGAAGCTACAGGCACAAAGGCAGTGAATAACCCAGGACAGGGTGCCAGGTCATCACAGGACACACACCATTCACATGTACAGGATAATTTGGCAACTCTAATTCACCTTAGTGTGGTTTTTGGACTGTGATGGAAACCAGAGAAACCGGTGGAGACCCCAGAACAATATGGTGAGAACATGCAAACTCCACACACAGAGTCATGGCGGAAACTCAAAACCCTGGTCCCAGAGGTGTGAGACAACATTGCTAACCACAGTACCACTGTGCCTGTCTACAAGCAGCTCATCTAAATTATATTGATCTAAATCTAAGTGTAGATTCAATACATGTAGCGAGTAGAACGAATCAAAGAATATCAGTATTTTTGTCCTCACAAATCAAATATATAGAAAAAAATATGCAGCATCTTCCGATGATTTATCAGAGGCAACTGACACACTGTCAGTTGAAGAAGAGGTTGTTGATTTCATTTTTACGCAAGTCAGCAGCCTGCAATGAGTACGTCTGAGTTGATGGTGGAATCGCTGTTTATTATAAGGTAATCTGTCTTCCTGGAAGAATATTTCCATAGATTGTGAGCTTATCTATTGTAATCTGCATGTGGTGCAGTTGAGCAAAATAAGTCAAACTCCTTACAGTGCAGTGCAGCTGTGTTATAGACGTTTTAGCCTGACCTTATTGGAAATTTGTGTTGCCATTTTCATTGCATTAATCTTTCGCTCTGCAAAGACATGTATAAAAAATGTGTAATCAGATGCGTCCTAGCGGTAATAAAAATGACCGTTGAACATGAAATGCCTGCAGGGAGTCCCTGAAGGGGGCTGCTGACATACTTATTGACAGTCTGATGTTGGCATTGCTGGGATTATATGGTTTGCAAGTACCTACATACTCAGCATATGTGTCACATTAACAAACGATTGTCATATAACTCCATGAGGGATCATTGATTAACAATCTATAAAATGTATGTAAGTTAAAAGAGAAGAAACTATAGTACAGGCACAACGGGGTGGGGGGGGGGGGGGGGTATTTCTGGATCTTTCTTTTGTTTGTAATGCCAGCTTTGTGCATTACTTGCAATACTCGTTTTACCAGATAGCAGTTTAGCATTTTGCTTTGTTACTGCTGTTGGTATAGCTAGTATTAGGCTAGATAAGTTGCTGTTAAGTGTCCCTCCCCCCCTCACGGCCATGACGCGGCATCAGGAATCACATTACCACGGACAGCCTGACACGCAGAAACAGGATTATGTAGCGGGATCCATTAAGCCAGCCATTACCAGCCCAAGTAACCAGGTGCCCCTGATTTATTCTCATGTGAATTAGATCTGGTATGGTGAGCAACTTCCCCCTGATCATCCATAAAACATCTTATCTAATCTCAGTAACAAATGCACATGCTTCTTTTCTGTGGTTATTAAACAGTCGTCTCGGGGCAAATGCTTTGTCATTTGGATTTACTGACCGGGGGATGAAATCCTATCTGCCTGGCTGCATTCTGTAAGGTATAGTTTTATAAGACATATATGGCAATTTGATGTTTCAAATATTAATGCGCGATAAAGATCCAGAACACCATTTATTTTCTAAGAATGCCATGTTTTTCCAAATTCTTCTTCTTAGCATTTAGTGCATGAGGCTGATGTTGTGGAAGCAAGTTATGGAAGTCCACTTAACAGCAGTCTTACGGCATTATTACCTATTTATTCTCACTGGCTTTTAACAATGTACAAAATGTATTGTCTGTTTTTGTAGCTGTAGTTTTTCTGTATTTTTGTACTGTCATGTCTATTTCTTATCAGTACAGCACTTTGGTAAGCTGCTTCCGTTTTAAATGTGCTTTATAACTAAATTTGATTTGATTTGATATCTCAACACACATGACAAAATTATTCAAATGATTCACATGCAGTTATTCTCGCAGGGTGTTTATAATCACATTAAATAATTATTTATAGTCTGTGATATTTATATAAGTGTTTACGCTCCTCCGGATAAGTTGTTTGAAGACGAATGGATGATATTTATATGAAATGCTACATGCTAATCAAAACAGGCTAATGGATGCTTATTATGACGCTGCACAGTAGAATATCAGAAAGTAGCACAAAGATGAAAATAAAGTTATCCTTGCTTTTCCCAGCAGGTGTAAATATTAGCGCTCTGCTGAGTAAGCAGCATCTCCGCTCGCCTGTGCTTCGGCCAGCTGGTTACATTAGCTGATAATCACGCCTCAGAAAACGAGAGCCAGCTGGGAGTCATTAGCAGCAAAAACATCCACTGCTTTGGAATGACGGTTGTCAGCTCTGAAGCATCAATATCTCATTCTGTGAATCTCATTTCAAAAATTATACACAAATTGTATTATAGAATCACATTTTTCATTGGATTATATGGTGACGCATTAACTGCACCTTCATAGTGCCTGTATATTGCCTTTATAGAACATTCATAAGCAGCATATAAGTATACCATAGCATCCTAACATACCTTAACTGCTTTCATATACATTAATAACAAACATTTTATGATTACATAATTATAATGTTTGTTATTAATCTATATTACAGCTGTCATGTCTTGTTCATTGAACATATTATGAATGCAGTGCTTTTAGACATGTTAAGGTATACTTACATGCTGCTAGGAAAAGTTCTATGATTGCATTATAAATGCATTATGATGATGCACTGACTGTTTGATGAATGTGTCATGCATGCATTATGAAGGTGCAGTTAATGTAAAGTGTTACCGATTATATTGCTAATGGTAATGTTTCTCACTTTATGTTTCTAATATCTCTGTCTTGAAGTTGCTTCCGAGGTCTAACAGCCAGTGAACTAATTTTATTTCTTATTGGTGCATTTTTCAGTGAAAATTATAAGAAAATGATAAAAAAGTATCTCATTTGTAGTCCATGTAGTTTCATGTGATGAAACTAGAAATTAAAATAACTATTAAGGAAAGAGAATTTTGTATTTTTTTAAATAACAATGTACTTTCACAATATTTGTATTTGGTTGCTGTTATGAAAAATTATAACAGACATACTGCTGGCGTAAGTTTCAGAAGTGACCTTACTGTAACACTCGTTTTGCATTAAAGTTTCATTTGATCTATATACATCTTTCACAGGAATAAACAAACAACTAAGCTGAGCTAGACATTACAAGGCAAAAATTAAAGCTTCAGAAACAAACTATCCGCCGATGAAACATTAAGTTCGCCATTGTCCTGATAATTCCCTGGGAGGGTTATTAATCTGAGCTGCCTCTTACCGAGAGAAGAAGGAATATCTGTTCAAACATTGGACTTGTCATCACTAGGCAAATATTTTAATATGCATTTTTTATACCATGATGGCAGCAGAAGGGGGTGAAGGTGAACTTTGTACTCATACTCTTCTGTGATTTCAACACAAGGCAATGTGCTTGTTATCTGTAGTTTAATTAGCTCCATGTAACTCCCGGGGAGTTAAAATAGCCCCCTTCAGTGTAGCAGTCAGAGCCCGATGCCAAAAAGACAAAGGCTAAGTCATTCCGGCAGAATTCGGCACCTTTCTTGTGACTCTCTGGGTCTTAGCAGTAACTGTTATGGAGGTATCTGGAGATTTTAGGGAGAAGAAACTGATGCTCCAGCACTGAGCCTGGGCGTTACTGACTGGTGTCACGATACTTGCTGCTGAAGCCAGTCACTGAAGAATCAGAGTGTTAATCACGCATTCCGATTAGTGATTATCTTGCTTATGTGATCTCAGTTGTAATAAGTGGCAGTATTCTTTAGAGTAAATCCTGCAATGGAGAACACACAATCTCACTGAACCGGCTTTCTTAATATTGTACAGCTCTTTTAAGATACGCAGGGAAGTTTCCTGGGGAAATGGTAGACACTGCAGTGCGTGAAAATCCCAGGAGCATGTCTGTTTCTGAGAGGCTGGAACTGCCATGTCTGGAGCCAACAATTACAGCATGTTCAAAAATGCTTAGATCAGGCGTCTCGGCCGTCCAAACCTCAGTCGAACGGTAAGCGAGTCTCTTGACCCTGTCTGTGTGCTGTACCTATTCAGTTACAGACACATGATTCCCTGTTTGGAAGAATAGACTTCTTGCATCAGCAAGCAGGTTTACCTAACAAACTGCCCACTGAGTGTCTATATTTATGTGTATAGACCCAACAGGCCTGTTTCCCCTGAAATATGTATATATTCTATGGCTTTGTTAATGCTTTTGATCTTGATGTCTCACTAATCAGATTTTATAATTGTGATATAATCCTCAAATGTTCCACTGATGACTCCTATTGCATTTAGATGTCTTAGCATGACTATAAAATGAAAAAACATGGAATTGTTTTTTTAATGTATTTAATGTAGTTCTTTGAAGTCTCTGGTGGGAGAGGTAAGGGGGGGTTGCCTCTCGTTTGTTTCACATGTGGCCCCTGATTTGGTTTGGCCAGTAACCCAAATTTATAATACATTGTGGGGACCAATTATCCCCCACAATGTGATAACAACCTGTTATTTTGACATTGTAGGGACCATTTTTCAGGTCTCTAAAGATCTGTGAATGCAATCAAAAAACTAAAAATGCTAAAAGTCTCAAAATTTTGGTTACTTATGGTTAAGGTGAGGCCTGGATAGGGGTTAAGGTTGTCATGTTGGGATTAGAGTTTTCCCTATAAAATGGGTGGAGAGTCTCCACAAAGATATAATTACAAATCTCTGTGTGTGTGACTGTGTGCGATTGTGTGTGTGTGATTATGTGTATGTTTGAGTGTGTGTGCTGTGTGTGTGTGCGTGTGAATGTGTGTGTGGGCACGCGCATGCTTCTTGAATGCCGTATCAGCAGAGTGATTACAGGCACATTGTTCACACGCCCCTCTCTTGTTTCCCCGCTGAAACAGCAGTTTTGTACTTTGCTTCCTCTTGAGGATAACCCCCCCCCCCCCCAGTCCCTCTGCCCTCCCCATTTCTGTTCATCACTGAAAAAGGAAAAACAAAAACATGGCCACGCTGCGCTGGAAGCTACCGGTGTCACGTGATCCTGTTAACCGGGCCGACGGCTTAGTTACATTTTTATTTGCAGTGTCTTTAACAGAAAGGCTTGTGTTTCCTCACTATTGGTTTCTCAGAATATCTTAGGGTTTAAAGCCTGATGTATTAGGAGATTATTCCAAAGAACAAGACTGCAAACTTCAAGGGGAGGATGTTATTAGATGGCTGTAGCATCATCCACCATCCACCTCTTATCCTAAAATGATTACCTACACTACTTAGCAAAGACTCTGCAGGGAAATGCTGATTTTCCCAAGTTCAACATGCCCCTGGGTCAACAAGGGAGGGGCTTGCCTATCACTTCTTTAGCCAATCACAGTTTTCATTCTATAAAATCATAACATTGGCCCATTTTTTCTCATTTTCAAAACTCAAGTCTTCCTGCTTGCAGGTTGCAGGTTGTGGCTCTGTGGGTTAAGCCTCTGCGCCTGTGATCAGAAGGTCGTTGGTTCAAGTTTTCATGTTATTGTTCTTATTATTACTATTATCATGAAATAAAGACACACAACCTTTGCAACCAAGCATGTTCCTATGTTTTTGAATCTATGGCATGCACTATAAAATGGGTGCTATACAAATCTGTGCATCTTGCCACTTAACAGGAAACATTTGAATTAATTATGATAATGTTCTACAATGAAGACTATGATTGGTTAAAGAAGTGTGACGCAAGCTCCTTCCTTGTTTACCCAGGGATGCATCGAACTCAAAATCAGGGTCTGCAATTCTGCTCTGTCATGATCTTACAGTGATATAGGGCAGAAATAGACCTTCACAAAGCCGCTAAAGAAACAGGGACAGTGGTGATTCAGTGAAGCATTAATCTTAATTTATGGCCAATTAAGGCTGTGCAGATCTGCAGATTGGATCTTCTTTTTTCTGATCATCACAGGGTCTAAAAATTATACCCATTCCACGGTGAGAACATTGCCGATAACATACTTCCATGAACAGAAAACAGTATGACATCCTTTAGCCTCTAAACGTGTAAAATATGTGAAACCTAAAATATTTTGTATCGTATTCATGGTCATATAAGCAAATGAATTTGTTAGTAGATTAATAGTTTTAGATCCATTACATGTGTCCAGATATCTCCAGCTGCTGTTGGAGTGCAATAAAAAAACACAAGAAGCTTAAATCACGATATTAATCTCCAGTAACAGTGAACTAAGGTCTCTGAGTGTTAATGATTACTGATGTACAAACCTGGGGGTTGTTTTGGGGCAGTAAAGCAGGTGAGTGCACGGCTACCCCACTGAACCCCCTGTAGGGGCTTCACCTGAGTAGGGGGCTTCATTAGGATAATCTGCCACAGCTGTGAGCAATTAAGGGGTATTTTAAGTCAGGGTGATGCTGTCGAATGAATGTATGCATTCACACACATGCAGATGGAGACTACGGTGGTCGGGGGGGGCTCAAAAGATATTGTGCTAAAATAGTGCTTTGATGCTTTACATTATACTGTACTATTTCTTTGAATTTCAGGGGACTTTCAGCTGGATCAGCGGGTTCCTCACTGGCCTTGCAAGGTAATTCTTCTTGACTGCATTAAATGGCTAATGTGTGACATATTGTGTTTCCATCCTCTGCGCACATTTCCAGAAACAGGCCCGCCATTCCATCCTAATAAATGACTTTCCTAAGTCATGTATAGCCACAAATTCTTTCCTGCCGCGGCGGCATCTAGCTGCCTGCTTAGTGAGCCTCGGAGGTCTTGCCTGGTGACTGGAGGCCGGAGACCCGCGGAATATTTGCGTTGGACTGTTTTTCCTGTAAAATCTTCTAATCCAAACCAGGGAAGGGTGACCTTTAATGCCGAGTACCCAGAATGCCGTGCGGTGACCAGGCGTTGTTTTAAGGCTTTGGTGAGATTACTCTGGAGGTAAAGGAGAAGAAAAGGCTTGACTGAAGAAATATTTGATTCTAACACGACAGAAATTAGATGACACATGAAGGGGAGATCATTGATATCTTTCCCTATAATGGAATCTATGATCCTTTACTCTAGGGAAGTGAAATCCGAGAACTGTTTCACAGGGTAAAATTAACCATCCAAATTCTCCATCCAAATTATATGAATGCTTGTTTTTATTATTAATATATGGTGAATACAGATACTCCGCAGCTTAAAATGATTTTCCCCAGTTTTCCTTTGAACCATCTCCAAACCTCAACCCAAAAAAATGATAAAACCACCCGTCCGATTAGTTTTATACACGTGGACACTAGGGCTGGGTGATAAAACACTAACAACAATTATCGCAATGTAATTTTCCTTGTTATCAATATAACAAATGCCCAATAAAAGTTCCATGTAATTTAAAGCTCGATGTGCAGCCTGCAATGAATTTTGCATCACAATGAAACGGCGTCACTTTCTCTGTGACTGCTTGTCAGAATCTGCAATGGAGCGTAAGCACAGACACAACCATAAAAAACACAAACAGGGGATTTATTGAACAAATAATAGAATGCAATAGGGCAGGCAAGCAGACGACAGACTAAACAGTTAAAACAACAGGGCAATTCACCGGGAGAGCAGGTAAGTCCAAAGCAACACGTCAAATATGGGTAATCCAGTGAAATCCATAGCGAACCAGAAATCCACAAAGTAATAATCAATAGAGAATTTTGAAATGCTAGGAAAAATGAAAACAATGGCATTTTGTCTGCACTGACTAAAATAACCTGTTCAACTCCTACCTCAGATTTGTGAAATGCTTTTTGGCAAGTGTTTGTCACGCTCTGATGATAAAGAATATAATTTAAAACAACAATTAACCATCTGGTTTCTTCAGCTTTCATTCAAGAGCAAAAGTCAACCTTTTAACAGGAGAGAAATGAAAATTTATCGAGATAATTTTCAGTATCAGCTGATAATTTATCATGATAACACATTTGGTCATATCTCCCAACCCTCTAGTGCACATGGACATTTCTCAGGTCTATAGATATTCAACTCTTTCTGAGCTTAATCATAAACCACATTATTAAATTAGGGGAGAAGGCGTGTTTATGCCTTTTCGGTATTGCTAATGTTATTAGGCTGTTCAACGATTATTCTACAAATTATATAGATATATAGGCAAAATGGATGGCCTAATTTTTTGTTCGGTGGTTATGTTGAAGTTATACAAACCAATCGGGCACTCGCAGTTTGTTTAAACATTGTCAATAGACTCTCCAGATTCCAAATTCCTTCGTAAATGCTCTGTAGTTTTTGTAAACAGAGGAAATCACCTGGCCAGGTCGGTTAAGAGCAGGCATCTCCCCTACATCAAAAACACTGGAATTTTCGAAAGATATGGTCCAGCCCTTTGACGCAGAGACCTGTTGGTTTGAGATAAAACATGACAGAACTTCAAAAACGAATGGAATTTGGAATCCTCACAAAAGTCGAAAGCAGATGTGATCAATTTTTCATCCTGGTGTAATGGGCCCTTCTTGATGTGAATGAATAGATCAACAAGTGGTGGACTCTGGCATTGTTTACAAAGCTTGATGTCTCCTTCCAAGTCTTTGGGTCGCCCTGGGATATCATCTCTTTGCTGCCTTGCCCGGACTTGCCTGCCAGTTCCAAGAGGCGAGGCCATTTAATGTGGATGTGCTTTATGAAAGTGCTACATGAATGTACTGTTCAAGGGATCTGCACAGCAATTAATGAAAATTTAATGAAATTTAATGGAATTGGCTGGAATGGAAATAGCCCATTCAATTTCCCATCATGGGGTTGGTTGCTACCTTTTCCCCAATGTTTATTTCTTCAACACATGCCAACACAAGTTCTGATAATAGCCTTGGCACAAAATGTTCAGCTGGAATGTCTGTGAGCCATGTAGGACACCGCCATAGTGAGGAAATTCCAAAGAAGCCCAATAATCAAGTTATTACCTAATGTGTTAACTAATTACTTAATGTACTTCCTTGCAGGTATATTTATTGATTGCTGACTATTGTGTCTTGACACTACGTCCTTGAAAAGATAGCTGTTGGCTTCAATATTAAGGTTGCAAGTATGATCCAATAAGCATATTCTGGTTCCTTGGGACTGCAACTAACTGGGCCAGACTTTTGGACGGTCAAGATCTGCCCTCAGTACAATGGAGAACTTCGTCTGAAGACCTGTTTCTCGCTCTTGTTAGCCATCCATCTTCCCCATACACAGTTTTCTGTTGAAGTTAAACTGAGCAAATGCCTCCCACCTTGCCCGACCCGGTGAGAACCGGCTCAAGTTCCTCTGGCGCTGGTTTCCCAGAAAATCTCTCAGTGCAAACAAATCCATGTCCATGCTTTTTCCTGTGTCAGTGGACATCGAGCCTCTGCACTTTTTGCGTGTTCAGGAGAATCCGATTTTTCAGGTTGTTTTCAACAGCAGCCCTAAGGTCGGGTTAGCAAGACGTGTGCAGGTCGGGGCTTCAGAAGAGTGACACCGTGCCCTGTGGCGGCATGCTGGATGGCTGCTTTTATATGCTAAGCATGGTGGGGAGTGGGAGAGGCTGCATCAGCTTTGACGTTTCATTAAGAGCGTCAGGAAGTCTGCTCTGAGCTGCCATCTTGCTTGTCGATCAATAGTCGCAACAAGCTTGTTATGGAAGAGGGTTGGGAAAAGTTAACAGGAAAGTACAATACTGAAGCATTAATTTTATTATGATTATAACTGTATGTGTAACTGCTGCCATTAGGAACCACAACGCCTCCTGATGTGTCACTCCCCACTCGCAGTCAGAACACATCAGAAAGCCACCTATCTTAGTAATGATACAAATCCAGTGCTATCTGCAGTCAGTATTACTGTCACTCATTTATTATAGTTCTTTAAATATTTACTCTGTATAATACTGCCATATTCTATTTTCAGGATACTCTGTTTGTATACTGTCTGCTTTTTAAATTTGTTTGCACCACATTTACTTGTTTGCAGTACATGTACTGTCTTTGCACTTCTTCTGTTTTTCACTATTTATATGTTGTTGCTGCCGTATTCACAAGAATTTCCTCTTGGGATCAATAATGTCCATCTTAATCTTAATAAATGGAAAATCTAGGATGCAGTTTTTTTTATTATAAGACACAATGCTGATGCCTCAGTTTTACTGCCTCAGCGCAACAGACCTCAACACAGTTTTCTTTCCCCGATTAAAATTTGATTCCATGGTTACTGAATATCAGGCCAGAGTAAAGTTTAGTATTAAGTGGGGACAATTTTATAAACAGGTTCACAGGAACTGAAATCTGTTTACCTTTACAAGGTGCAATCTTTAGTTCTGAAACCCACGAGAAGAATCACAGCAATTCAGAATTGATAAATGGACCATTGTATGTCGAGGTAGAAACGGGACATGCAGCCATTCTGAACCACATAAACATAATGAGCTTTTTTGTAGCTAAATCAAGTGTATAAGGAACAGAATTTGCAGCGATTTTCTTTCTAAATGAAGCAAGTTAATGTCTATGATGACAGAGGTTGTTTTAAGCTGTTTCAATTCATAATGCATTTGTTGCTTCTGTGTTTTTCAAAGCCCTGCAGTAGTTACAAGTAATTTTCAATTCATGTATAATTATTATCATTGTTCTTTTTTCCTATTAAAATGACCGGACTGTGAATAGGTTTCCTGGAATTAATGCGCTTGATGTCCGCTCCTACCAAGAACCAGTTTACTTTCTGTCATAACACTGTAAATTACATATGTAAAAATAAGTGAAGGATGAACAACAATGTGCTTACTATTTAAAATGGGCTTATTTTTATGCAGTGGCTTCTAACAAGCCTTGTCTTCAGTGTGCTTTCATAATGAAATACAAAAAAAAAAAATGATTTCCTAACCTTATTCCTCTAAATAAGGGATACATTTATATATTTTTTCCTTTCTGTTTTTTTTGTGTAACCATACAGCAGCCATGGTTTCGTAGAAAATCTCTTCCACACTTCTCGCAACACACATTAAGCATTTACGTAAATTTTGGTTCAGATCCACTTGCGTTGCCTGGACATCTTCCATTTGTTGGATCGTAGCTGATCCTGCAGTGCCAGGGTTAAACAGACAGGGATCACAAGTAATATCGAAATGGACTGCAGGTGATGTAATCATTCTTTCTGGATGCCACACTGTCCCCCACAGAAGGTCAGCCCTAAGTAGTGAGTGGGAGAATGGCCCCTCTGGCCGCCATCTTGCAGACCTTCCTCACCGTGCCTCACATATCAAAAGCGCGGCTGTGGTTTCCAAAGCGTCTCCTCCTAAACTGCATCCCCTGCTTTGGTAACTGAGCCTTTTAACTTAGACGCGTCCGTGCGGCACCTCAGAGGGTTCGTAAAAATAGCACAGCTCCTCCTGCTTACTACGAACTCAGCTGTTTCTCGCCGGGTATTTAGAGAAATGTGTGGAGGTGGGCAGAACGTTACCCTAGGTGTGTGTATGTCTGTTTTTGGCCGGAACTGGTGAAAGCCACTGTCATTGAAGTGACGCTGCCCTGAAAGGCTGTCCCCTGCCTCGTGCCCTGTGAAGGACTGGCATCATGTCCAGGCTGTCCCCTGCCTCGTGCCCTGTGAAGGACTGGCATCACGTCCAGGCTGTCCCCTGCCTCGTGCCCTGTGAAGGATTGGCATCACGTCCAGGCTGTCCCTTGCCTCATGCCCTGTGAGGGACTGGCATCACGTCCAGGCTGTCCCCTGCCTCGTTCCCTGTGACAGACTGGCATCATGTCCAGGCTGTCCCCTGTCTTGTGCCCTGTGATGGATTGGCATTGCATCCAGGCTGTCCCCTGCCTCGTGTCCTGTGAGGGACTGGCATCACATCCAGGCTGTCCCCTGCCTCGTTCCCTGTGACGGACTGGCATCATGTCCAGGCTGTCCCCTGCCTTGTGCCCTGTGATAGATTGGCATCACATCCAGGCTGTCCCCTACCTCGTGCCTTGTGAGGGACTGGCATCACATCCAGGCTGTCCCCTGCCTTGTGCCCTGTGAAGGACTGGCATCACATCCAGGCTGTCCCCTGCCTCGTACCCTGTGAGGGACTAGCATAATGTCCAGGCTATTATTTAGAGCTTATATTTGACATTTCATAAATAAATACATTTCTTAGTTTCTGTATGAGGGACTATTTGACCTCTGGATGTGGCTGTTATTAAAGGAGCCAGCTGTTAATCACCTCATTGACTTTAATTGAAATGCTCCATTAGTCTGATTTCATCAACAAATACTGATTAAAAAGACAGTACTAATTGCTTCCCCCCCCATACAGTGGTGAGTACCATCACCCAGTTTTTCCCACAGCTATTTTGTACTTGTTTCTAGCCTAACACTTTGAAGTCACCCAAGCTGGATTTATACTGAATCTGGCTCTCTGATGTTTTATCTGCCTCACTTGTGCGTCATTTTGAACAAATAAGTAAAAGCAAATCTAAATGTCCATTTCATGTAACTTTACTTGACGGGGCACAAACAACTCCGTTACTACTGAAGTACAAATAATGAACAAATCATGAACAAATATAATTGCTGCTTGATAAAAGATGCGTCACGATTCATTAATGACGAATAAACATGATCACTATTTCACTTGTGTTATTCATGACTTGTTCCTTCAGTACTTCCTGATGAGTTCCTTCAGTAATTCACAGAAGTTTACAGAATTAACAGATATAGTAAGTATAGTAACTGCTTGAGATCAGTATGTAAACAAGACTTAGTTTGTGGTTTCTTAATACATAAGTAATGGTATAATACTACATTATTTGTGCCCTGTCAAGTAAAGTGTTACCATTTAACTAATAAAAAACTGTCCTGCATGGATCTCAAGACGACTAAGATGCTACCCAGAACTCGATATAGAGGAATTACTTAATCAGGCAGGGTCATTGCAATCCAAATTGGCAGCATGGCTCACTCAGACTCTGACAGAGCTACCTTGAAACTGACAGGCAGTTACTCTATCCAGTGGTTACAGCCTCAGGTCAAAGGCATCCTGCCTCGCGCCTCCTCTTTTGGCCGCGTTTTATCTTATTTTCACTTTAAACCTGGTGCTGCTGGCATTCCCCATTTACATTTTCTCCATACCCCCCCCCCCCGGCCTCGGCTCTCACAGCCGGAGGAGTGTCACGCCACGCCACCTCGGGCTCCCGCTCCTCAGATATGATCCGTACCGCGGTAATAATCTCCCCTTTTAAAAGACCCCGTCTGATGCAACAGTCTAGCAATGAGCTGTTTAGGGAAGGCTGGACAGGCCCCATGAGGAAGTGACAGCCCTCTTAAATATGAGGATAATGTGGTCACCATCATCATCATCATCATCATCATCATCATCACCATCATCAGGGGCGAGGAATGGGGGAATTTGTACTTCCCCAATATTACATTTGGCTTCATTCATGCCCCCCCACACAAAAAAATTGACCTTTACATTTAAATGATTGAGTCCCCCCCCCCCACAATATCAAATTTTCTCCTATGCCATTGATCATCGTCATCATCATCAGCATTATGTGTCATAGCCCGTGGTCCCCAGTATACAAACCCCCTCCCTGCATACATTTGGGGTGAATAGACGTGCAGACCATGCTTGTGCACGCGTGTGCGCGTCTGTGAATTCTCGGCGAGAGGCTCCACCCCCCCCCCCCCGTATGCGGTGGCCGGTCGGAAGAAGGATGCAGAGTGCGGCGTGCTGTTCCTCCACCGCCCTTACCTGTCTCACTCAACGCCCCGTCCTTGGCGAGACAAAAAAGGAAGAGGCAGTGGCGCCACTCGCCGTCACGCCGATAAATCACGCCACGCGCTGATTAATGGCTTCGATAAACCGTGCGAAGTTGCCCCTTCCATTAGCGGCAGCAAGCGCCGCTTCGAGGGCTACAATTAGAGAGAGCGGGGGAACAACTGCCGAGGGCTTCCAACCCACACTGTGGACGTACCGCAGTAGCACCATGCTGCCTGAGGACCAGGGGGGGCGCTCTCTTAGAGGTCCGCTACTTTGAATGAACAAAAAGTCTCTGAAATATCACAGATTGCAGCCAGTTCATTGAAATTCACAGAAGGGAGCGACCAATGGAAACGTATTCGTGGTTCCAAATGCAGCCGGGCAGATCATTCCAGAGTCACGCGCTCTGTTTTTCCGGAATAGGCAACAGGCTGTCTCCAGGCACACATTCACACACTGAGGATAACAGGAAGCCTGGGAAGTTCACATCAGCAGCAGGTAACCCTGGCAGAAGCACGTGAGCCTGCAGCCCAGGAAGGACATGGAAGACATGTCCCCGCCC
>JAODJU010000081.1:6925791-6954301 GCA_026776725.1 Gnathonemus echidnorhynchus
CCCCGCCCCCCCCCCCCCCCCCCCCCGAGTCACACTGCACTTCCACGGAACCATGAACGTCACAGGAGATCAAAAACGAAGCATCTAATAAGGTTCCTTCATTTAGTACGACGAGGGAGAGCTGGAATTGTGATGTGTAAAACCCTGGGGGGCCCCTCCATTAGTGATGAATGAACCATGATCATATTAGCTTTTACAGCTACTATTACAGGTGAATGTAAACCAGCTCTTCTATGCCGGCATCGTTCTTCGGTTATTACCTGAAATCTAAAATTATGCTCTATTTTCTACTGGTCTTTATACAGTCACATGTACAGATTTCTACAAGGACCCTCATTAATGCTTAGTTACCATTATAAATGGACTATATCTCAGTTGTCGGATCCTGCTGCTGGTTCATTTACTTTAAACGACCAGACTGCGTGGATTTGCTCAGAACTCCACATTATGTCTTCTCAGTCTAACCAGTGTGCGAATAAGGGGGCTTTTTTTTTTCGCCAAATTGCATGGCCAGGAGGAAAATATCACGTGTTGTTTTGAGGAGTGTGATGCTTTAAACCAGAAGATTTGGATTACGTTGTTGGTATGTTGCAAACAAAGGAGGCCCACAGACTTGTTGCTTAATTTGAGGGACCTGTGGTTTATTACAAGGTTTTAAGGCTTATAAGAGGCCTTGACTGCTATTGGCAGGTTCTACTTAGTCTGCAGTTTTGCCCCTGAGGTCCTGTGCTGAGGATTACCAAATTGTATTAGCTGTGTGACCCTAGGGGACCCAGAGAGGGGGGCGTAATTCACTGCAAGTTAATGGAGTGCCTGGCCGAGCCACTGACCGACGCTTATGTGTAACACCCCCCCCCCCCCCCCAAACAGCAGCCGGAACGTGTCTCAGGTCGTGATGAACTGTGGAATACGTGTCTCATGGCCAAGGAGCAGCAGATACTGGATGTAATGCCCAGAACAAGGAATGGGTCCCTAATGGACATCGACGTGGAGGAGAGTTTGATACCAGAGATGGACATAACACATAATTCAAATACAAATATTTATTTATTGGGGGAATGAATGAAGCCAAATTAATTAGTGAGGGGGAACATGTCTACCCTGTCTCTCTGGTTCCTGCGCTGCTGCTAATGGAGGCCTTTGTAAGGACGATGCACTCACATGGATTTCTTCACTTTATTTTTCTGCCTGCAGATATTTTTGATGAATGCATATGACTTGAAATCTATCTTCATACTTTGTGTTGCGGTCTAATTGCGAAAGACATCTTTTCAGTATGCAGCTGGACTCACTTTGAGCGCGTGCACCTGTATGTCTTTGCATGTTTGTATACGGACTCACACCTTCTTCATGTCAAGGATGGACAGGGATATGGCTCCTCTGCAGACGGAATGGGTGGTTTTAGAGACTTATGGCCACTCTGCAGTTGTATACGTGCACGTTCCCACCGTTCTGTTCTCAGAAGAATGAGATTTTCGAAAGAGGTGAGCTCTACCGTGACTACAAAGCAAGCAGATGGGACACAGATGGAGCACTGCCATTCAACGCATCAATTAAATTCCCCTGAATTTCCCCCGATGTCCTTCAGGGTAAGAACGTGACTTCCCTTCTCAAGCGAACCTGTACTGTGCTCACCGGCGGCAAGCTTCGCCATAGCCGGCGCACTGGAGCCGGCGGAACCCGGCGGAACCCGGTGGAGTGGAACCAAAATTTGATTTTCTGCACGGCTGGGGGAAATATACTTAGCATCGTTTGAAATCAGAGGCACACATCTGGGAGAGCTTCACCTAGAACGTAGAAATTAGGTCATTAAATTAGCGTGAGATGCCAGGAAGTACAGGATATGTAAGGGAAACTTATAGCTTTGCATGAATGTTATGCTAATGTACGTGTAGCCTTTAGTTAAAAGCATGGCATATAGAATGCAAAAGGAGCAATCCTTTCAATAAATATTGGCCAAATATAAAAGAGCAACATCTGATGAAGACACTTGTGTATATATATCTTTCCTTGTTGCCTGGACTCATTGTTTGAAACTACATTCGTCTGAATAGTTTGACATTAATTAGCCTCTGTTACAATACGTTTAAGCTCTTAGTCTGTAAAATGCTCCCTTATCTGCAAACGGATTCTTAAAGGGGTTTTGAAATTAATTTTGTGCCACAGAGCTGAACGGTGTCCTAAGGCGCCTTATTAGGAGGACGTTGATGGTATGCAGTGGAGGGACCTACGGAAGGCTGTTCTTTGTCTGCCAGTGAAAGGTGAATCTGGAAAAGCATCCAGTGAATACATCTTGTCTGTTATGAGCAATAGCGGAGTCAGAGCAACAGCCCTTGCAAGGGCATTTTGAGGATTTTTTAAGGTGGGGGCCGTGGAGGGGCCATAACTTATACACAGGGGCCAACCTGAACATTTGCCACTGATATGTTTTCAGTCAGTGAGTGACAGGGAAAGGATCAATCAAGGAACGAACCGGCGTACAGTTGGGTCCAGTGCCCCTTGACCCTACCCCTGGGCTTCTGGTTGGTACAGGCCACGTCAGCGAGCACCGTGATTGGCCAGCGTTTGTGGGCCAGTTTCTAGAAATCCTCTAAACGTAGCATCTATAAAGGTTAAAGTAAAACTCCAAGAATGTTCAGTTAGGTCTAAGTTAGGGGAGCCAAACCTGTTGATGACTGTTGATCGCATACATTATGCAACTATTGCAAGGTAAAACCTGTGAGTGGGGGGGGGGAGCAGTCCAGGATCATAAAAAAAAATGTATGGCTTGAAAATATATCACAGCTTGTATACTGGGGACTCGTCTTGGGAAATACAGAGAGCCAGGGGCTTTTGACATTCACATTTCTAGAAGCATAAGGGCCACAAAAACCTGCCCCAAAGAGAAGGACGTAGAAAAGACTCCAACATAGACAACTAGAGCCTCGTACTTACGTGCCCAGCGCTAATACTGCGGTTCGGGATTTCAGCTGCAGCCTCATGATACAGCTCAGCGTCTTTTAATCTCCTAGGGAGAAATTCAGACCCTGGAGGTCAACCACAGCGTCATAGTATTAATAGTCATGCTAATAATAATAGCCGCCTGTCCACATATATTCTTGGATTCTGCTGCATAGATTTTGTTGCAGAGCTCCTGACTTGGCATTCCGAGGGCTTTCTGCATGATCAGCCATGACCTGTGTGCTCAGACGGACGTTCTCAACAGGCAAGCAGCAGAGACCATGAGGACATGCATCTTAACCTGGCATGGACTGCTGTCAGCCTTAAAAGTCAGTCTGCTGCATCTTTCCACGCTAAACTAACAAACCAGTGTTTTCTGATCATTTATGTCCATTAGCAAAATATCTTTGATCCATCACTTCACAGTTATTAAATTCGACGTGCATACCGACCTCTTTTTATTTGCTATTTATTAACTCGCATTTGGCTTTATTTATCAGAAGTTTTTTCCCTGAGCAACGTACAAGAGAGGATCAGAGATCCCAGTCGCCCAGTTTCCCTGTAGAAATTAGGGTTAGGGGCCTTTCCTAAGGACCCAATGGTGATATAACTTCTCATAATAAAGGTCAGATTTTATGGTGTATTTATGAAAACTGCATAGCATGAAAGGCCAAAGCCCAATACAAGACTTGGAACAAGCAGGATACGTCTTTAATGGGCGGCAAAAGTTCATATCTGTAGCAACACATTGACCTTTTTCACGTATAATTAACTGCCGACATGTGATATCAGCGGCAGGGTTAGCTGTGTGTCTTTGTATCAACACAAGAACTGTCACTCCTGCTTAGGATGCAAACATATAATTATGATAACATCAAAGATATTAGCAGCTTTAAAAGGGCTCGCGAGTCAGGAAGTCCCATCATGCACTTGCCACGGCAGCAGCTGCCGCGAAGGCTAGCCAGAGGGCGGCCGCGGGAGCTAATTGTGTTCAAACGCTAAGCTCGCCTGAGTAATTGAGTGATATGCAAATAGTGTTTATTGTCACACATTCCTCATCGCTGAGGTGAGTGGAGCCTTGGTGGGGGGGGGCGGCTGGGGGGTAATATTTACATCAACGTGCCCGCTGACCTGTTTGGGTCCAGTGTCGACGTGAGGCATTACAATCTCGGCATCGAAGGAACAGCGTGAACGCTGAGCGGCGACGGCAATCGAATTCCGCCTTCACGGCATATAAACTTTCGGCATTTGAAAAAACACCTTCATTTGAACTTGTTATTCGCATTGAACACCGGGACCGTAATCATTAGCATTCCAAGCCAGCAGGCTATTCCTGAGAAGCCACTGAGAGCTCTTTATAATCATTTTTAATAACTGCTTCAGACTGACATATAAAGCTCGGTGCTATAATACGGTTCCCAGTAAAATAAAACACTAACACACGACGAACGATTAAACCGAAGGACGTGTCACCTCCCCGTAAAACCAGTGAACCTTTCGCCTTCCTCTGCTCCACGTCGCCCCCTGCAGCTCCGGCCGTTATTATTTGCGGTTCATATGAGGTTTTTTGACCCCTCAATCCAGAAGTCCTCGGTGTGCTGATTTGTGGGCCGGTGTTGGCAATGCCTTGCTCAGTCAGGTGAGAGGAGTCTCACAGATAAACCAGGAGGTCTTCCTGTACAGCCCGACCGTCTGATCAGTGGAAGACATTGTGCACAGAGAGACTCGGTTGATGCATGTTTTGCTTGGGGTCATTTATATTCATCCCATGAAAGCAATATCCATTGTGGTGAATACATCCATATATGATGCTACGAAGATGGAGCTGACCCTGTCTCTTCTAGTAGCTCAGCGCGTAGAGCCTTGTGCTAACGATGCAAAGGTTGTTAGGCCTGGGGAGGGCGTATGCGTTGTAACCTTTTCCTCTCTTGTAAGTTGCTTTATATAAAACCATCAGAAGACTATGGAAAATTTGTGCTTTTCGTGTAAGTAAGATACTGTTACATGCGATCCTTGGCAAATGTAGTGGAATAAGGAGTAAAACAGATGCCCCGAATGCAGGTACACCAAAATGTGTACATTTCCGATATTTAACATACTATTTCATATTTATTATATTTCGTAACATGTAAAGATCACTGAGGCACTGAGATTGTAGGGGGAAACGTTCTGCTTACATTGTCGTTATGTACATCTTGCCTATGATGTACGCCGGCTCTCACACACTGATGCTCCTGTGACGTACCTTTCCTACCCTTGACACCTTTTCAGATTCTAAAAATTATTATTCTGCTTCCCAGGGGTAACAGAGATGATATGTAGCGGAAGTTAGGACTGGAGGACTGTGTTTAGGGATCCTCTGCATTTTTGTGACCGAATACATAAAGCATCATGGGTAATCTTACGAAAGCAGCTTCAGGCTAAGCCAGCACTAAAGAAGAGGGAATCCTCTGGTGTGTCTCATGGGTTGTTTTGGCCTTTTTTCTGTCTGGGGGAGTCAGAGCTGAGGTGAGGGCTCCCTCCCCATCTCCAGGCTAGCTTTTTATAGCTGAAATCATCCTCTGTCTCAAACCGCAAGAGACACGCCAGAGACTGAGAGACATTTCGTTATTTTTACACTGACAGTGTGTCGGGGATGGAAAGACTCAGGCCTCACCTCTCATAAACGCCTTGCCTTTCACATCGTGTTTGTGATGTATGTGTTGTAGAGAGATGGAGAATAAAAAGAACAGGGAAAAGTAGAGAGCGGCTAATATCTGTTGAGTCGTGTGGTTGTTTTTCTCCCCTTTTACAAACATTTGTGCTATTTTCGAATGCTGACTTAAAGTTAAGATGGCACTGTTGCCTCACTCCTCCTGGGCTTAGGGTTTGAATCCTCCCTCTTCCCCCTTCTACATGAAGAGTGCTCTAGGGAGTCAAAATGAAAAATGATTGGTTCAGAGACATGATGCATCAGATTGTAGAGGAGGATGAGGGTTTTAAAACTACCATTTCAACCATTTCAATTAAAAGGACCTGGATTTCACTTAAGCACTGAGTTCTTTATGCGTGCTGATTGATCAGTCTCCTATAATCATGCATGAGTCACTAATGTTGATGTGAAACAGTTGGATGAGTCTGTCAATCAAGGAAACGAACCAGTAAAAGTACAAGAAGAACTGAACTATTTAGCCGAGTGTGGGAGCCTTTCAGGTTTAAAGTAGTTTGGAAGACCTCATTGTAGCTCATAGTAAAGTAGCTCATAGTGTCCCTCCTGACGTGGACCAGGTGGTCACCCTACTGCACACTACTACATGTACAGATGATGCCAACATGCTAACGGCTTCCTGTTTCCTACTGACGAACATAAATGGTCTGAACACGGGTTTAGCACTCGCTGGGTGTTCTGAATATGCCAGCGCTAATTGGGTCGTTAGCATGACAAGCTCCCTCCTTCATAATGGCACTTCCTGCCTGCTATCTGGCTGCTTAAACACAGTGTAATGTCTTCGGTACCATTGACAGCATGTGCTGGGATCAGGCCCTGTCTGCTTTCCGTGGACCGTTCCGCCATCTTACTCTGCAGCCATCTGGAAAACAATCTCTTTTAGTATAAGAATATTTATGTGGCTTTTCTTAGTATGAAACCTTGATTGACAGCAGAAATGCAAGTCAGTGGACCGGTGATCAACACAGTATGGTTTCTGTATCATTTGAATCTGGGAGGCAGAATGGCAGTTCGTTAAACAGCTGTTATTTCTGCTAACTGACTATAGAATAGCATTGGTCATGCACCCATGAGCTATGGATTTGGATGAACAGATGCAAGCTAGGAAATGGCTTTTTAATACAATGTGAGCGTTGATGTTAGCTATGTATTTCAATAAAATATTACGTTTAATAAAAACACTAAAACCCCATTTTCCAACCTTATAACTGAAAACATATTCCCAGCAGCCATTACAATTCATATGGACAGTTTCACTAAGAAACAATCCAATGCTTATATTAGCGAGATGATTATGCTACTGAGTGCAATGTTGATGAATACAAAACTAAGTTCAGCTGCAGTTCAGCTCTTCCATTTGTAGAGGGGGCTGATTGCAGTGTAATCCTGGGTGTTAATTATTGCATCTACATGTATCTGTGAAAAGATTCACAACTGGAAAGCTTATTTCGTAATAAGCCGCCAGCAGCAAATGTCTCCCTCAAGCAGTAAATAAAAGGTTTTGAGCCTGAAGAATGTGCCTCTTTGTATGGATTCCTAAAAGTGTACAACTGAGGTAAACATTTGTTTCCCAAATGGCCACTTTAGAATTAATCATTGCACTTTGCAAAAGTGAATACGCTCTTGGAAGCGTGAAAAGGTCACAAGGATAGTGATACATGGACGTTTTCAGCTCTATCTTTACGGCAGCGTGAATCATCGTGAAATGTTAAGGAAATTCCTGTACAGTGTCTGAAATGCAGCACCTGTCTTTGACAGCATTGGAAAATAGCTCACGTCTCCCCTAGTCTGACCCAAACTGCACTACATATAGATTCCCTTTTGTGAAATGGCTTTATCTAAATCGCAAGGTTTTGATTTAGCTTCAATTGGAATCACAAGATCTTTTTGTTACCTGTACAACAATATCAAGTTATAATGTCCGTGAACTGAAAGGCACTGTGGAAGTATCATTTTCATTCTGATACTGCGACTCATGTACCTTGTGTGTATATTGGTGGGTGTTAAACAACGTCCTGCAGCTGATGTTCCTGCAAAATCATAATTGTTTGTTTGCCGAAAATCCTCCCGCTGACCTTTTTTCAGGTCAACACGAAATATGAATTTGCCGTTATTTTTAGGTTTGCTGTTGAGCAGTGTGGGAGATTGTTGTCTATATTCTAATCATTGTTTCACTGTTTTCATCTTATTTCTTGTCAGCAAAACAGGACTGGCCAGTTTTACCTCCTTTTACAAAGGGGGCAGGTGTGGTGTAGAATTCAGCCGTGACCCACAAGGGGACACCTAGCACTAATACACTGATAAATGGAAAATGAGGGCAACATCACTGGTCCAGTTGATGTTGTCTCTTTGTATATTTTTCTTTGTACGTACTTGGTACGGATATGATCAGTGTGCCTGTTTCACACTCATCTTTTCACTGCATCCTGTCTTTGGAGGAACATGGCACAGAGATGATCAATGTGCTGGTTTCAGTCCCCTTTTCACTTCATCCTGTCTTTGAAGGAATCTGGTGTGGAGATGATCAGTGTGTCAGTTTCACGCTCATCTTTTCACTGCATCCTGTCTTTGGAGGAACATGGCACAGAGATGATCAATGTGCTGGTTTCACAGTCCCCTTTTCACTTCATCCTGTCTTTGAAGGAATCTGGTGTGGAGATGATCAGTGTGTCAGTTTCACGCTCATCTTTTCACTGCATCCTGTCTTTGGAGGAACATGGCACAGAGATGATCAATGTGCTGGTTTCACAGTCCCCTTTTCACTTCATCCTGTCTTTGAAGGAATCTGGTGTGGAGATGATCAGTGTGTCAGTTTCACGTTCATCTCTTCACTGCGTCCTGTATTTGGAGGAACATGGCACAGAGATGATCAGTGTGTCAGCGTTACGCTCATCTTTTCACTGCATCCTGTCTTTGGAGGAACATGGCACAGAAATGATCAGTGTGTTGGTGTCACGCTCATCTTTTCACTGCACCCTGTCTTTGGTGGAATCTGCCATGGAGATGATCAGCATGCCAGCGGAGGGAGGGATGGGTATGAATGAGTAGTGGTGCCCGCAAGCGCTGAGAAATCTGCAGTGATCAATGGTGCATGAAAAAGACCAGGAGACGCCGCGTGCATCCCAGAGGCACCGCTAGGGCGTGCCGCTGATAGAGGACGTGTGCTGATCGCTTGTGAGACCCGTCTACCACATCCTCGACCTTGAATAAACCTTCAAAAAGCTGTGGAGGAAGAGAGGGCTCGACATGACACAAAATATTAAGATCAATCAAACGTTTGTATTTCTGTTATTCAGCTCGTGAATCCAAAGAATGCCTGAATGTCTACAGAAAATGAAATTTCATTGCAACAGATCAGAATAATGAGTTTTAAAAGAAACAACAAAGTAGACCTTCCTTGGGTCTTGGGGCTAGATATTCAGCCAACGTGCCTGTCTATTGTTCAGGTAGTATCCAGAAGAGCTCGACCTAGTGGATCTAAGGGTTTTGATGTTTATTTTTTGTATCATTTACTTTTCTGCAGTTAAGAACAGTTTCAAACTATAGTAGGTATCCTATAAGTATAATTTTCTGTGAAAAGTAATAAAAAAGTGAGTAAAATTTTTTGGGAAAATGAGTGAAAATGTACAGCAAAAAAATCCATAATTATCTACAAAACTATTACACTCAGAAATTCACTCGTCGCACTTGCTGCCTTGGACTTCACTCAAGATTTGTAATTATAAAAATCTATTTTCCCTGTGCTGTCTGGTCTGCCGTGGTCATTTGGCAGCAGTACGAGACACGTAAACATTTATGGATATTCAGATGACACCAAAGTGTTTTCTTGAAACAGCATCTGTCTCAGCAGCGCTGATCATTGATGGTTTGCCCTCCACATAAAACAACAAGCCAGTTTGTACGGCAGGCCTAGAAACATAAACACACAAAGAGCGGTCGTGTGTTTTCTGCTGCTTATCTGCCGGAAGGGTATCGCAATTTTTGTGCTATTCATCAGATCATGTGATACAACATCTGGGGCATTTCTTAAAAAGATTGCAGTTACTTAAAAGGATGTTTCAGATGCAACACACAGCATCATCGGGCCACTTATTTTACAAAGCAAGGAATTCTTTTTTGTTTTAGTTTTTATTTGAATGCTCTATTTTTAATGCATAGGTGCGGCACGGAGAGCAGTGCTAATTGTCTTCTGTTGTCAGGTGTTCTCTAGCTAGCCCAGTCATTTCACAATCTGTCAACAACCTCAAATGTAAGCTTTGAGACCCAAACATGTGCTGGCTATCGGTGTATAATTGGTGTTTCTAATTTATCAGCACTGTGAGGTCTGTTCCTGATTAACTCCTGGAGTGAAGCAATACAAGCCTTTCCATGCTATCTCAGCTCTCTGGCCTTTTGAAGGCCTGCTCCTCCCATGAATCCAGTCTCTCCGGGCATCTCATCTACTGGTTATAGTGGGGCCCAGTTTGAAGCTCCGCCATAGGCTGAAGCAGTCATATCACCATCTCTGCCTCCATCTGAGCTGCTACTTATGCCAGAAAGAGATGGTGCTGGGTGAAATGAGGCTGAAATCCAGTGTGTGTGTGTGTGGGGGGGGGGGTTACTGGACCTTCTCATTCGCCTTTATAATTCCATCCAACGTGGGCCCTGAAGCTTCATCTCCCCTTTCGCTAATAAGTCAGCCCCTGGCATCATGAATTGATCTCACTGAAGTCTGAGCGCAGAGAGCAGGGAGACACCGCGGTCCAAGTCAGGTGTGTCGTGGATCCACTGAAGCCGTTCCAGCTTTTATGCTCGGTAAAGGGTACAATCTGTATCAGTGTACAATCGGCCGTAGTGAAGTGTTTGTGGAGATCCAAGTGATCCAGGGGGACCTTGTAGACCAGTTCAGACGTGTCAAGGATCCACTGAAGCTGATCCAGGTTTTATGCTCGGTAAAGGGTACAATCTGTGTCAGTGTACAATCAGCCATAGTGAAGTGTTTGTGGAGATCCAAGTGATCCAGGGGGATGTTGTAGACCAGTTTAGACGTGTCAAGGATCCACTGAAGCTGATCCAGCTTTTCTGCTCTGTAGAGGGCACTCTCTTTAGCTGAGGCTTGCTTCTGACCCAGTCTTTACCATTGTGGGGCATCATGTCTGCTCGCCGCTCAGTGACGTGACACCAGATGTCATATTTGGAGCAGTCTGGCCATTTCCACAGTCCAAGATATCGGAAGGTCTTTTTGTGCATGTCGGATTCCGATTAATTCGCAATACTCCTTCACACGCAAGCAGCCCGTAATAACACTCCGCAGGCCCTCGGAAGAAATGAACAGAGATGCACTTGCTAATGGGAGGAGAATAAATAACTGAGAGCAGGAGTGTGCCTCTGCTAGCTGGTAGGCTAATGCGGAGCGATTCAAGTCTCACGCCAAACTTAATTCAGAGGGAAATGTGGGAAATGCTAATTATGTGTATACATTTAGCGGTTTTCAGCACTAAGCACGTTGGGAGCTTTGCGTCGTAATGATTTGCATTTGTTGCCATCATTCTTTAGACTACACAGTCATTATGTGCTGGCTGTTTGAGACTCTTATTCAGCTTCAGACAAATTGCTGCTAGATGACTTAGTCTGCATCCTGTCTAGGGTGTACCCCTGCCTGTGTTAGCCCCCTGACCCCACCCCCGTAATCCTGACCAGGAAAAGGGGTGGATGGATGGATGGATGGATGGATGGTCCTTTCAGGAACTTAATCTGTGACTTAAAGATTCCACTCATGGCTCTTGTCATCTTCCTGATATTTGGAAATATGAACAGATATTCAGTGAATACTCAATGAATGTACTGATGGACTGTATGGTCTATAACACATGTGCATTGAAAGTGCAAGTCTGCCACGGTACTGGGGCAGATGGCCACTGGTGAGACAGAAAATTCCAAGAGAGCTTTGTTTGAATAAAGAGGAAATGGCTGGAAGTCCTTCAGAGGCAGCACCTGACGGAAGGGTGCCTAACGTGGGGAGCAAAAGGGCACCGACCGAGAGGCTGAGGAAGCCTGCGAAGACTTTTATCAGCTGCTTATTATTCCTGTTTCGATTGGTAATTCTGTATTTGGTTAAACTCATTACGACCGCCATATTCGGTAACCTAGCAACCTTTTGGTCTATGCATTTCACAACAGGCCTATCTGGAGAGCAATTTAGATAAAACATAAGAGGTATGGCTCAGGCTCTGGCAGGAAATTTCATTTTAATTTATTAATAAAGGGATTTTTACTGGGAGTAAATAAGCTGCCATAGCAACCACATTGTTTTCTAGAGTAGGGTTTCTGCATCGGCCTCCAATAACATAAATATTTTATATATAAGAATAAGTCCTATAGGCAAGCATAATCTGTCTATATCAGCAGATGGAGACTGAGGGTTTTAACTGATGAAATAAAGATTGGCTTTTAGTGGTGTAACTGTATCACTTTACCACATACTGCTGCCACGGTTCGAGTGTGCCCCTCTCTTTTCATTTAATCCGTCCTGTTGCACTGTAGCAGCTACCTGGAAAGGAAAATAGAAAGTTACTTTTTTTCTTTACGCTAATTGGACACATTGACACAGGAGACTGGAACTGAAGGTCCTGGACTACGGAGCGGTTCTCCTCTCCGATATGACGTCCACAGCCATTCCATTTGAGGCACATTGATTTCAGGGAGGCAGATAAGAGACAGCTGGCAGGCTGCTGGCTAGCTAATGCTGTACACTGCAATATTTTCGTTCCAAAAGAACCACAACAAGCTTGGCAGTTTTTATTGGGAAATACCGCTACAGATATGCTTTTAAAAATATTGTCAGAATACCGTATACCATGGTACTGTATAATGCCTGGACGGTATGATGATATTAAAAATAAGATACTGCTGAAGCCTAGTGCCGCCTGGGGGCGCCGGCAGCAAAATTTGCCAAGTGGGTGGGGCGGGCTTGCATTGTGGCGGTACAACTCCTTGCCGCCGCCTGAAATGTCAGATTTTGAAACGTTGTGCATCATTCATAGGTGTCAGGGAGCTGCTGTCAATTTGCAGAAGACTCCTGGAGCTTCCCAGAGAGCTGGAATGTCCACATCCATCTCGGTCTCTCAGCGTGAGCGTTCCGTGCTGCGTGAAGCTGCACCTCCGTGTCCCGGTCACGCACACGCACGCCGCGGCTCCGCTACACGGACAAATGTCACCGTCCATCACTCACACCCACTCGTCACCTCCAGCTGAAGGCCACTCAGATCCCCTGAATTCAAAAGATACCAGGATGTTTTCCGCGGCCGTCTGCCCTGTAATCCCCAGCTCCTGCTGTGGGACCGTGGACTCTCAGCAGATGCTAACGGTCTCTCATTAGCTCAGACAGGCGCCTGCAGAACGAGCAAGCGAGTGAATCGTTTACCTTTCGCCGCCGTCCGTGACGCGCCAATATGGACGTTACGCGGAGTTATTCGGGGTTATGCAAAGCACTTTTCCAATTAAAGGCAGGGAAAGTGCGGCTTTGATCGAGCGTATTGATTATGTAAATGGAAAGCTATAAACCTTAGTAGGGCTGCATTTGTAAGCCTTGGGAAAGGGGACTTAATTTAGTCGCCTAAAAATTCAGAGAGCAGCTCTTACATACATACGAAGCTGTTGATGTGTGATTACACACAATACAAATTCTGTGAAATTGTCTGAATATTTTCATTCTGACAGAAAATAATGTGAAAACAGCTAATGTTTGGGACGCTGTGTAAAATGTAAATAAAAACAGATTGCAATGATTTACAAATCATATAAACTCATATTAAATTGTAAATAGAACAAAGACAATCTTGAATCTCAAATCTTGAAACTGAGAAAAATGTTTGTTTATGACAAGTAAAGAAATTCAATGAAGTTGGGATGGATGTGTTTGTCACTGTGTTGCCTCACCTCTTCTTTTAACAACACTGTAAACGTTTGGGAAGTGAGGAGACACACACACACACACACAAGACTCCAGTTCCTGAGTGAAATGTTGTCCCATTCTTTCCTGATATTGGATTTCAACTGATCAACAGTTCAGGGTCTCCTTTCTTGCATTTTTTGTTTCATGATAACCACACGTTTTCAGTGGGTGACAGGTCTGCACTCCAGGCAGGCCAGTCTAGCACCCGGACTCTTCTACTACAGAGTTGGGCTGCTGTAATACACGCAGTTTGGCATCATCTTGCTGAAATACACAGGGCCTTCTCTGAAAAAGACGTTGTCTGGATGGCAGCATATGTTGCTCCAAAACTTGTATTAATCATTCAGCATTAAGGGCGCCTTCCTAGGTGGCCAAGCTACCCAAGCCATGGGCACTAATGCCCCCCCCATACCATCACGGATGCTGGCTTTTGAACTGATAACCAGCTGGATGGTCCTTCTCCTCTGGAGCCTGGAGGACACAGCATCCATCCATCCATTTCCCAAGCCGCTTATCCTACCGGGTCGCGGGGGGTCCGGAGCCTATCCCGGAAGCGGACACAGCATCCATGGTTTCTAAAAAGAATTTGAAATTTTGATTCGTCAGACCATGGGACAGTTTTCCATTTTGCCAGAGTCCATCTTAAATGAGCTCGGGTCCAGAGAAGTCGCTGCCGTTTCTCGATCATGTTTAGATGTGGTTTTTTTCTTTGCATGGTAGAGCTTCATCCTGCATTTGTGGATGCAGCGAGAAACTGTGCTCACAATGGTTTTTGAACGTGTTCCTGAGCCCATGCAGTGAGTTCCACTATAGAATCATGTCTGTTTTTAATGTAGTGACGCCTGAGTACCTGAAGATCACAGCTATCCAATATTAGTTTTTGGCTTTGTCCCTTATGTACAGAGATTTCTCTGGTTTACCTTGAATCTTTCAATGATATTATATACCGTAGATGATGAAATTCCCAAATTCCTTGCAATATTATGAGTAAGATATCTCTTAAATGCACTATTAATCCACGCAGTCTTTCAGAGAGACTCTGCCTCTCTGGGAGATTCCTTTTATACCAAATCTTACTGACCTGTTGCCCATTAACCTAATTAGTTGTGAAATATTCAAACAGGTATTTTGTTTTAACATTATATATATTTTCCAGCATTTTGTTGCCCCTGTCCCAACTTTTTTGAAATGTGTTGCTGGCAGCAAATTCAAATTGACCACATATAAGTCATAAAACAATAACATTTCTCAATTTCAACATTTAATGTGTTGGTTTTGTTCTATTTTTAAATATGGGTTTATATGATTTGCAAATAATTGAATTCTGTTTTATTTACATTTTACACAGCATCCCAACTTCTTTGGAAATGGGGTTATATTTAACTGAAAATGGTCCATTAATGGTCAACGCATTAAATATTGCAGTGTCTGCACTGGCGCTCTCTGCATTTCACTGCAACTGTGCCTCATCTTTGTGCCGTCTGGGGTATTTAACTGGAACCGTCCCACCTGACACAGCCTCTGAGAGTTATTTTTATTTAAAAATACATTAAACCACCGAATCCATCCATATCAGCTTTGAATAAATGCATCTTAATGAAGATTCATCCCCGTCCGCCCTTCGAGGAGACGTGATCTCAGAGGCCGTTTTCGCGCTTGCTTGCTGTGCTGGACGTATCGCGGCCCGATTTGCCCTTTTGTTACAGTCTCAGCTCAGGACGATGTCATTACTTACAGTGTCAAAGTCACTCTCTATTCCAAAGGGGTGAGATNNNCCCCCACCCGCCGCCATGAAACACACACCCTTATGTGGTCCTCCCTGTTGATTCTTATTCTGCCTCAATGATCTGAAAAATGAATAAACAAAGTTTACATTTCTGATGTCATTAAAGGATTCACAGACACTTTTATCCAAACAATGGACAATTGAGAAAGCTGGATCAATCACTCTCTGGAACTGCAGGGGTTAAGAGATTTACTCAGGGGCCCAGGGGTGAAATCACAGTGCTGACCCTGGGATTTGAAGAGGCGACCTTCCGATCACAGGCTCAGCATCCTAACCCACTGAGTCACACACCTCCCCCATAAAATCCATGCTTCTTTGAGCCAGTATTGAACCAGCGAGCGAAGGATATCCAGCTATATGCTTTTAAAGTCTGCTGCTATACCCGCTGAGCTATTGAAGGGAAATAAATGAGACGCATATCTAAGTGCATATATATAGTTATTAATGTAAAAAAAACATTTTTGGAAATTGAATAATAACCTGACTGAATTTCCTTTTTAATATCATATTAGCCGGCAATTAACATTTCCCCTAGTCCATTTAGTTGAAGCGATTGAATTGTGACCGTTTGTAGTGCAGGCTCCAGATGACGGCATCCCATAATGTGGGTAGAATGCCAGTTATGATTATACATCACGACGAGCTCTCATGTAAAGGCTTGTCGGGTCAATCACAAAGGCTCGTCTGGAGTCCAAAAATCGACATCAGCGGAGTAAACTTGCTGTATAACCTCGGGAAGCTTTTGGATGATGGCTGTTCCCCAGACCTCAGCTGACATAGCTGGCTCAGACTACACCGGCTAATGATGTATGTCGCCTTTTTGAACTCTAGAACAGGGCTCTGATCCCCCTTAGCCATCTAGCTGACATCTAGCCTGCTCTCTCGTGATGGTGGCGTTTTATTAAAGCATGGAGCGCATACTGTCCCAATGTGTGGCCCGCATTCCACAAGGAGCGTCCTGAGTTTCTCTTGTCCTAAACCATCCACCTTAAAGCTCTCATTAAATCATCACCTATACCTATTACCAACTATAGATGGAATACATCTGTTCTCCTTTGTGTACTGACAGCATTTGACATCTAATTGAGCAATGAATGGGTGTTTTGTGAAGTAATCTATAAACATAGTGTTTATGTTTGTATTAGTTGACGTTTGAATTACTTTATATTGTTAATTTTGACAACTTAACGCTGATTGATAGAGAGCTAGCTAGCTAATCAAAAACTTAATGCTGATAGACAGCTAGCTAGCTAACCAAAAACATAAAGTTGTTAGATAGCTAGCTAATTAACCAAATCATCATTAATTGTGAATATAAAGTGAGACTAGTTTGTGAACTTGTTTACACTGAATTGTGCAGCACTGACAATCCACGTAAGTCCATTTAACACATTAAACTGTTCACTGACGGCTGTGCCAAGACGGGGTTTAAGGTTTATTTTGCAAAGTGGTTTCTGTTTTGTCATGCTTTTGAAATAATGGATTTTTGGGAAGATATATATTGTCCCCCCAAATTTGGTTAAGGTTATCATGGTTGGGATTAGGGTTTTTCCCAATGGAAATGAAATGAGAGTCCCCACTAAGATATGAAAACAGACACGTGTGTGTGTGTGCGTGCGTGAGCGTGTATAGGGGGGCTGGACCCGCTGGCCATCTCCAGACGCTGGCAGAGTTTTTCACTCTTTCCATTCACCTGTCCCTCTTTCTGCTTTCTGTTCCTTTATTCTGTAGTACCATTACGTCTTTGCCTTATAACCCTGACCAGTTTCAGTGCCGCTCCCCGCTGCAGCTCCTCTCCAGCTCTCTGAGTTTTGTCTTTTTCTTTTCTCCCATACAGCCGATTTTCCCAGTCCCATGTGCTATCAATCCCATCACCATCACTCCTCATTCCCCGCCCCATCCTGCTGTCATGAGTCTGTTCTGCATCCCGATTGGTGGGCTTCTCCAACAGGATGGAAGTAGCCTGGAAATAGCCCTGCAGACTCTGATCAATGAATGATATTTTGCATAAATATCCTGTGGAAAGGCAGGGAATAGTAAGCAAAACAACCAAATATAAATAAACATGAGCGTACCGAGATCAGACAGATGACTGCAGTAGCTTTCCTTTTAGAACTGTCACTGTCATTGTCCCCCAACGTCTCAGTCACCGCAGCCTGTTTCAAAGTGTGAAGCCGTTTCAGCGTCGCACTGGAGAGTGACAGCACGCCACGTTCTCAAAGGTGTCGTTCATATCTTAGGATGAAATCAGTTATATATCTGCTAATATGGCTGAAGAAAAAGTGGCGTCACCACTCATTAAGCTCCAAGAAAGAGAGATTTTAAAAGCCACTAAACGGTCTTTCTGTTTTTTGAGATAAGCTGTGGGACTTAAAAAACACAATCATCTGGGAAATCACACAAAGACAGTGTATCAGCTAAAGTGTTGAGAATCTGAAGACCCACTTTGCCATTGAAGCATAATAAAATATGTCCATAGAATGATTTAAAGATGGTTTCCACAGCTCCTTCTCCCAGTCTCTACTCCACTGGCACCCATCTTTTTGCCATGTCCATCATCCTCTCCAAGAGGTTCTGAGTTCGGCTCCCAGTGCCTCTCAGGCCGTTAGCGGCTCAGAACAGGCTGAATATTAGCTTTACTGCGGGGTCCACGGAGATGAAGTTTACGGCCTTATTTCAGCTCACAGTACAGGGTGCAATTATTCCCCCCTCATTGAGAGTCTGGATGCTCTATTAGACGCCTTTTTCATTTCTTTTGATTAATTTCCCTGCCCATTGACCACATGCATCACTGCCATCAGGGTGGGTGACTTACTGTAGTAATCACTACATATATACACCACTGAAGGTACCAATTTTCACACCCGCCCACTTGGGACAGAGTGAGTCGCGTTTTACACAAGGCCCTCCCTTTTACATTAGGCAGGGTCTGTATAGGCGCTTTGCTTCACTGTGACCATGTAGGTTGAGCGTATCACTCGCCATCTCGGGGTTCTGTCTGGGACCGGAACCGCTGCCATTCTGGTTGGGGGGCCCGAGACTGTGCGCTACGCTGCTCATCTTGGTCCATTCTGCCCTTTATCAAGCTGAGGCCATTTTGAACTATTCTGTACAATATGTACAATTCCAGATCACCTTTGGTCACCCTTACACGCCTGGACTGGCAATCCGGCATTCCAGGCGAAATTTGTGGGCCAGCAAAATATATCTTGATCCGCCCCCCCCCCCCCAGCAAAATCCAAAGCTAAGAGCCAACTTTTCATCTCAGTCCAGCCCTAGAGAAGTATAATTACTATATAACATAAATTTATTAATGCTAAATTATAATATAACTATATAACATAAATAAATTAATGTTAAATTACTATATAACTATATAACATAAATAAATAAATGTTAAATTGCTATATAACCATATAACATAAATATATTAATGTTAAATTGCTATATAGCTATATAACATGAATATGTAATTGTTAAAGTTTAATGACTGCCGGTCTTGTTGAAAAAAATCATTAATATTATATATTTTTGTTGTTTTTCCTCTAGTGTTGAGTTGTTTTTAGTCCTTTGACAGCTGCCTTGAGCAAATATCATATTAAATTCTCGCATTTGACGGTTGCATCACCCTCCGCGTTACGTGGCGCTCAAAGCAGCTGCGGCATTCTTCCCGCTTTGTTCCTGACGCCAAATCCCTGAGATCCCACCCGGCTTCGCTTTATCCGCCCATCAGGCGAAACACGGCGTCGGCATTTACGACCCCCCCCCCCGGCCTCGCGGGGAACTCTGCCACGTCCAGGTTATCGCCGCTCGCCCTCGGCGATGAACCTCGCCTGTATGACGCCCTTATCGCGGTGAATGGGGCTGCGCGATATTGTTCAATCCTCTTTCTAAAGGATGACTAAACCACAACAGGGCGGTTGACCTGATTCTGATTAAAAAAGCAAGAAACTGTTGTGATCAATGAACAATTAAAACAAACAAGTGGTCACATGAGTCATATAGAAAGAAAGAAATGAAACGTCAACAGAGAAAAAGCACAACTAAAGCTGTTAAGATTTTAAGAACATGAGACAAAAACCCCGCATATTGATGGTAATATCTTGACTACGAATTGGTCGACAGCACTGGCAGTAGCCGGACCAGCTAACGTTCCTGCTTCTGCCCCCGAATCCCTCAGCTTGTTATCCCTCCTCGAATAGGAGATACAAGGGGCCTAGTGGTCCAGGACAGACCTGGACCTGCTTCAGAAAATATCCACGCAAATAAGGTCACGCTCAGTGGTCGAGCTGCAAAAGTAATTCAAGGGGGGTGATGGTGGTGAAGCCTTTGCAGGGGTGGGGGGGGTCTGGATTAGTGTTCCCGACCGGATTCTGGCAGTTGAATACCCCCAATATAGTTGGTATATATGTACCTTAAGGCAAATGTTTTCGGTATTTTTTTCCCTGGGGGTGGGGGCTGACATCCATGTGCATCCCATGATAACTCCTGCCCAGTCACACTCACATGAACACCTGCTAAGCAGCTATAGTTATTTTATACGCTTACTTGTTTAAAAGTATAGGCACGTTTTCTCATACAAATCATATGTCTCATAAAAAATCTGATGTTTTTTCTGGCTTGAATGTGCCTGTGAATGAAAGATGGGGCAATTATAACTGATATCAGACTGACGAGGACATCAACGCGCTGAAAGCTTGTTCATCCAGTAAAAAATGGATAAAGCCGGTGGTCTATTGAATAAAATTTCAAACTCAAAATATTTAGAGAATGCTAAGTGAATGTAATTAGATCTGTTTAATGCTACATATGACACTCATCTTTTCTGGTTATAGAAAGTGCTCTTTGCCATAGTGAAAGCAGAGTGCTGTCCTGGAAATGGACATAGGTGTACTGGCAGCCACCATAACCGCTATGGGATTTATGGTCATGAATATGGCAGCATTTTACTTCTGTGACCGTGGTCATAGGTGCACTGGTACCCATCGTAACCGACTTGGGGGTTTGGATATGAATATAAAAATATGCATCACAGTCTGTACACAGCCAGACAGCAAGCCAAGGGTTTTGTTTACTGCAGATGGTAAACTGAGGCTTTAGAAGATAATAACAGGGAGAAAATTAGGTTCAGTCTAAAAATAAGGGCGGTTCAGGCTGGGGCGAGAACCCTGGTTTTGATGTGCTGGGATGTGTGAACATCACTGCTGAAGATGTTGAGGTTCTCCTGTTGGCTTCATAAGCAAACACCAAGGATCCTTCACGCTGGAAAGGCGTTAATGAAGCAGAACGAGGTTTTGCAGGCTCAGAGAGGGCAGGCAAGGAACAGTGAGCTAACTGTAGGGAGCTTAAATATGAATGAAGCTGTGAAGCTGTACGGAGGGAACATTCTGGAAGCTTACATAACGCCGTCTTCGGCCCATCTGCCAGGTCTGCGCTCTGATCTGATTTGAGGCGATCGAAGGGGCGTCACGACACACACAAAGAGACAGACACACACAAACAGGTCAGCCAGCGTGACATGATTGCACTCCTGCAGTAATTATCTATGCGGCAGGTGTTTATGTTAATTTCATTTGCTTTTTTTCAGTGATTGTGTCTTGTAGGGGCAAGCGGTGGTGTGTGTAAGGAGGAGATAACTCAAGTGACACACTAACAATGAGATGTGATGGTCAGGTGGTTCTGCCAGCAAACCCTGAGGCCCATGTCACAGAGGCTACTGGATCCAAATAAAAAAAACTTCCTTCTCTAAGACAATGGGGGGGGGGGGGTGTGGGGGTGGGACTCAGCTGTCAGTGGCACCCCAGTCTTAGCGTACACCAGCTGTCACTTCCGCTGTCCCGTTCAACAGGCTACAGCTTTCCGTGCGCAGGTGGGTCAGTGAGGCCTGAATCTCTGAGGGAGAGACTCTCTCACCCTCTGCCTGGGCTCTTGCTTTCAAAAGGCGCCACCCTGCAACTCTGCTCACCACCGCCCCCTGCTGGCCCCACTGGTAATCTCTTTTTAACTCACTGAGACCTGTCCCTCGCAGTACCCCCTCGCCGTCTGCCATCCAATCCGTCAGTGTGCTTCAGACGCCTCGCAGCAATTAAACGTGGAATTTAAAGTCATATATTTGTGAAGCTAATCTCAGCGCAAATTCACTCTGCGTCAGCGGTCGGAGGCATAATCCGCGAGCTCCCCGCTCACCGTCCTTCAAGGCAAACATAACAATCTGTCCACCAAAGCTATGAGACGGAAACTCACTTTTGAAGTCGCTCCTTCTGAAACTGCGTCGAAAACTTAGAACCAATGATGGTCCTTGGTCTTTCCGTTAATACAAATCAGTCAGATGCCTACGTTACGACATGCTGTTCTGCATTCTGTGTGACTGTGTGAGGACATGCGATGTACTGGCAACCCGTCCAGGGTGTGCCCTCCTCACGTTGTCCTGACCACGGAAATTGGTTAGAAGGTAGACGGGTACCATCATCTTCCTCCCAAAACAGCTCTGTCCTTACAAAACTGTTGCAGTCAAACACGCAGAACACAACCTACCTCGCACAGAATAACCAACATAATTAGTTCATGAGAAATCCTTCATTCTCCGAGTGCAGAGAGTTTTGTTTGTTTTCGTCCTATTAAAAATACTGCTTCCATCCAGCCTCTTCCCCAGACAGATACCAATGTACACTTTCATTTGTTAGGAAGTGTACTTTTAAAATATTATAATGTATGCAAACACTGAACAGAGACAAGCTGCGGCAATATCTGCTCTCTGCGTTTATTCCTACCCGCTACAGTATATTGAGTTAAAGGCGTAATGTATAACGCCACAAGCTACATATACAATTTGCAGTGAATTTAACTGACGTTGATGCATGTGATACTTCTGGTCTTCGTTAGCTAGCAGCTATGAGATCATTCAAAAGACTGAGGCCGTTTTGTATACAGGGATCGATGTGGTTTTCGCCGAGGTGTTTATATTATTCGACAACAATGGACACTGTTCCTCATCTTCTGGCCCTAATGATCTACAAAACAGAATGAAAATGTTTTAGGTCAAATTAATTAAATGTTACAGGTCAAAAAAAATATTAGTATATGCAGCTCATTCATACTCACCCACACATATGTACATAGACACTTACCTGTACTGAAATCTAGTCTGGAAAATGGACCAAAATGAGGCAGATCCTCTTTCGGCTCCACACATGGCAAAGTGTCTGGCGAGTTTCGGGGATGAAGGCTGAGTTGTACATTTACCTGTAATAAGCCCTGATTACGAATTAGCCTGATCAATGTAGGCGGGACTTCAGTGTTTAATGCCCCACATTACAAGTTCATCCACATTCAGCATAATGCATGCATCCATCCATCCATCCATCCATCCATCCATCCATCCATCCATCCATCTATCTAGACACTTGCTTGGTTAGTGACTGCATGGTGCCCATTCCTGGGAAGAATACTGCTGCAATCCCGGTATCTCTGTCATATGTGACTACGGGTACATGTTATATCTCATCTGGTCTCATTCCCGGAGGGGAGGGGCTGCTTGTCCATGTGTCCTTGCAGAGCGGGCGCACTGCTGACAGCTCCTCAGCATCCATCGCTGACACGGTCAACAAATCCGTCCCCGACCGCGGCGATGACTCGCGGGGGTTTGATGGAAAGCGCCGGAGTTAACACCGGGGGTGTGGAAATGGGGGCTGAGGCTACGGGCCGCCGCATGATTTATCGCACGGGTCAAGCGGCTTTGAATTCCCCATTTTGTCAAGGCAAAGGGATGGTTTAATGGAAGCACAATAGCTGCCCAGGACCATCACTTACCGAGATCATTCCGGCGAGCTGTGTGACCTGCTTCCCCCGCACCGCCGCACCTCTGCTGCAAAATGAAACACCGATAAGTCAACAGCCACAAGACAATAGTTTTCTTTTTTTTTTATTACTATTCTTAAGTAGAATTCAAGTAGAATTAAGCTTGCTCAAGTCATCGGAAATTTGGGGGTCACAACTAATTTTATTAAATTGTCTGTAATTACAAACTTGTGTGTGTGTGTGTGTGTGTGTGTGTGTGTGTGTGTGTGTGTATGTGTGTGTGTGTGTGTGTGTGTGTGTGTGTGTGTGTGTGTATTTGTGGATTAGCTTTATGTTACTTTGTGGGGATCAAATATCACCCACAATGTCATAAAACCCTCAGGATGGATGGATGGATGGACAGACAGACGGATGGATTTTTTTATAATCCTATTATACAATATTATGTGACCAATGGCAAGTATCTGTATTAGCAATGTTAATGTCATTATTAGAGTTTTTCTCGATTGCTTTGGCACATTTCATGAAACATACTTAACATTCTCAAGACTATAAGAGCATTTCTCAAAACAGTTCATGCATATAGCGCAACACTATGGTTTAGCTGCAAAAATTTGTAACTTACCCAAAGCAATTAACTCAAATAATTGCAAGCAATTCCACCAATGAATTAGTCACTGCCACCAAGATGAAAAGCACAATCAGCTTTGTTTTAACCACGCAAACCGAAATGCTTAGATATGTCGTCAGTATGTAAATATACTCCTGAGCTCCACGATTCTGAATGATAGTCGGTTCCCACTTTCTCATTGTCGCTGACTGATCATTTTTCTTTAGCAAACTGGTATGTATTCATGTCAAAGACACCAGTTCCAGCATTGCAAGGCTCTTCGTTACAGTATGTGAAGTTCACTGGCAAGAGAAAGCACTCGCATGAACATGTAACGTCTTCAGATCTCAAGACACCGTTCTATAGCAAACAAAAGAGTCACACTGCACTGTATAACACAAAAACAGCAACATGGCAATAGAAGAACAACAAAGGGGCAACAAAATCATGTACCATGGGAACCAAAAACACATCAGTGTCACTGCAATTTATGGAATGTATTTTAAAATGATTTTGAAAGCTTGGTTAACTGTATTGCATGTGGGGTGGGGGGGGCTAGCACAATGATCACATATATAGTTTTGGCTGTAAAATAATTACAATGGGAAACTATATAATCTATTTTGACCAACAGGACAAGACTAAAGCAACTGAAAATTGTGCCAGAAGATGACAATTTAAAACCATTTGCTTATACTGTATGTACTAACACATTTGGAGATTTGTGTGAAGCAATGAGATGATGTCCTGCTGTGCAGAAGTGACATGGTGCAGGGATTACATTTGTTCTCTTGCAAATGTTAATTGTCATTTGAGAATGTTCCAAAGCAATAGAGAAAATCTGTAATATACTGTATGTAATACTGAAAACTTTGTGTTGGACCAGCAACTGAGATTTCTTCTCAGTCGGAACATTCTAACTATGTAAATCATATTATATTTAAAATGAATGTATTTCTTTAGGTCAGACACCTCAGTGCAGTAAATCACAAAATATCTTTTGGAATATTTCACCATGTCGCTTGTGTAACTGTCTGCCATGGCATTTAATAGGAAGAAGAGAATGTGTCATTTGCAGGCAGGTGAATGTCTGTATAGGTTTAAAAAGAAGATGTGCTGTGGACGGCTATCATTCAGGTCTGCGGCTCCGCATTGCATTTGCAGATCTGCGTTCATTCTCCTCATGGCAACCCGCAGAGGTATTTTCATCTGACGCCCAAGATAAATTGAAAGGTCTCTGTTGACACAGAAACACTATATGAAAGTCAAAGAAACAATTACTCTTGGAAATCTTAATGACTCTGTCAAGGGTGCGTGTCGCACACACATTGGGACAGCGAGGCGAGCTAAATTGTCAGTTTAGGAGTAATTTTAAACAATAATAAACAGCTAATCATCTGTGTTTCATTTGCATACAAATAACTGCTCATTTTGTAGTTGGCCATTTTGAAGTGCAGAGAGTTCAATCTTTAAGGCAAACCCTATATACATGCTTCCTTCGGCATGATAAAATGTGAAATTATTTTGAATAAAAATAAGTCCTGCTTAGCATCGATGGGCACGGAAGAGGGATGCAGTTGGAATAGAGCAGAGGTTCCCAACCTTTTGATGTCCATGAACTCATTTACGTCTTACAAAAATGTCATGGAGCAGTAAGGCTTGTCAATGTTGTGTGTGTGGGAGGGGGGTGGGGGGGGCTGGGATTGCTGGCAATAAAATTTCCCAACCAGTTTTTCACATACTATCAGAAACTGAGAAAATCAGGGGCTGCATAAAAAGGTTAGGGTTTGAAAATATAGACATGGACAAATTTGTCGGTACCAACACAGCTATCTCTGACATAACTGGAAACTGACAAAAGTTTAATTGCATCCCTTATTGTTTATTCCTTAAGTCAGACTTTGCTTTTGATTATTGATTAAGGTGAATATTTTATATTATTAAACTAATGAAAATGCCACGGACAAAAAAAAAAAAAAGATTATATCCTTAATTTATTATTTTGTGGCACCACTTTTCGCAGCAATCACTCCCAACAAACGACCTCTGCGCTTCACCCTGAGACGTCTGCATTTGCCAGCAGGTAGTTTGCCCCACTCTTGCAGAGCAAACTGCTCAAGCGGTCTTAGGTTCTAAGGGAGGCGTCTCCACACTGCAATTTTCAGGTCTTCCCAAAGATGTTCAACAGGATTTAGATCTGGGCTCATGGAGGGCCATTTAAGAATATAGTCCAATGTTTTTGTTTTTTTTTTTCTCAGCCATTCTTGACTGCTTTTAGCTGTATGTTTTGGGTCATTATCCTGTTGGAGGACCCATGACCTGCAGCTGATGTTGAGCTTTCTGGGCAGTATGTTTGGCTTCAGGATGCCTTGGTAGTCTTGAGACTTCATTGTGTCCTGCACAGATTCAAGGTTCCCCGTGTCAGATGCAGCAAAGCAGCCCCAAAACAAACCTGAGTCCCTCCATGTTTCACAGTAGATATGGTGTTCTTTTCTTTTAAAGCTTCATTTTCCCTTCTGTAAATATAGAGCTGATGTGACTGACCAAAAGGCTCCAGTTTTGTCTCATTATTCCAAAGGACATTCCCCCAGAACCTTTGGGCCTTGTCAACATGCATTTTGGCGAATTCCACTCTGGCTTTTTTATGTTTTTCTGTAAATAGTGGAGCCCTCTTGGGTCGTCTTCCATGGAGCCCATTATTGTTCAAAATGCAGCGGATGGTGCGATCAGAAGGTGACGTACCTTGACCTTGGAGCTCAGCTTGAATGGTTTTGGATGGTTCCCTTGGCTCTTTTTCTACCACCCACACTATCCTTCTGATCAACCTGGGGTTGCATTTCCTCTTATGTCCACATCCTGGGAGGTTGGCTACAGTCCCACGAACCTTATACTTCTTAATAATATTGGCAACTGTCATCACAGGAACATGAAGCTGCTTGGAGATCTTATAGCCTTTACCTTTAACATGGTTATCTATAATCTTCTTTCTGAGCCCCTCAAACAGCTCTCTCCTTTGCTTTCTATGGTCCATGTTCAGTGTGGTTCACACAATGATACCAAACAACAGAGCAGCATGTTCTGTCCCTTTAAATAGGCTGAATGGCTGATGAAAAGCTTCATGGCACCTGTGATACTAATTAAGGTTAAACGCTTAGTTTGAAACATGACTGTAATGCAAGGATAAATAGTCTCTTTAGGGGCACCAACACATCTGTCCATACTAGTTTAGCATATGTTTAAATATGCAGGTATACATTAGACAATTGCTTTTAATTCAGTCATTTTTTAGGAGAAATGAAGCATTGTTTCATGGAGCCTTAAAGGTACCAACAAGTTTGTCCACGTCTGTATACGTTTTTGGAAATGGAGTTTTGGACCCCTATGTTAGAGGTTGCTGTTTTCTAGATTAGCTTAAAGAAAAAAAGGGAAGCACACTGGCTAACATCGTGAGTGTAGTTTCAGGAAGGACTGTCTGCCGTAGCGTTTCACGAGCCAGATGCCTGTTGGAGCCAGGTGCCTGTTGACTGGGCAGCCAGTTGCTTTTGGAGCACAGATAAATGTCATAAACCAGCAGAAAAAGCAGGCCCCCAAGTGAAACCCAGACTGTTTTTGGCATAATGACAACTCGAGAAAGGGACTCGTTTGTTGATCAAATCTACAAGCATGCAATATATATGAAAAAGTTTCTATAAACTTATTTTCAGCCAGTAGATAATACTTGTATTTCCACACTCTTGGCCCCTTGAAGAGAAAAAAGTTTTGTATCTTTTGTTAGTGTGTCGTATGAAAAAAAACAATTCTCTTTTTAATCCAAGAAGAGATTGAGAACATAAGAAGAATGGAATCGATGGCACTGGGAGGTCCATCTCTCTTTTTTCCGTGGCTCTTTCGATCCATGGCTTTTTCACTTGGTAGCATGGTAGCAGAGGGATGCCTGGCCAGATGCTGCTCTCTCTACCGTACCCACAATTCAATGTGGCATTAGCGAATAGGCTAGCTGCCACTCCCCTGTGCGCATGCCCATCGCTGGGGTACTGCGGAGTGTCTATTTCAGAGAACCAGCGGGGTTCGCAGAGTACAGATTAGGGAATGCGGAGCTTACGCTCTCAGGCGTAACGTGACGTGTAATCTGCCTGCCATGGGTGTCTTAGCACCATGCTCATACTGGATAGAGCATCATAATCTAACAGGATTAGGGCACCTTATGGATAAAGACTATTATAAAGCTGGACGTGCTGTTGTATTACTTCTACCTCAGTGTCTGTTTTGATGTGAAGGAGGGTAGCAATTGTGATGATATAATACAGGGGTTTGTAGAGGGAGGTTGAGAGGACTAAAATAAACAGGTAGGAAGCATGAAAACAGAAACATGATGTTACCCTGATTTCTCAGGAAACTCATCTGGCAGCAGCTGGTGTCTTAAACCCCCTGCAGCCTAGTGTCTGAAAAGGAGACAGTGCTGCATCTAATCGCAAATGCCTGCATTCAGTCATCAAGGATGGAACTGGGAAAGGCTTTAGATGTTAAACGAAGGCCTGTTTGAGCTTGGCTAGCAGTTTTTCTGGAACGGGAGTGCCATCGCCGGACAGAGATGGCTCGCAGGGGCCGGCTGCTTCGCTCCGAGGGTCTCAGGGCGACAGAGATGGCTCGCAGGGGCCGACTGCTTCGCTCCGAGGGTCTCAGGGCGACAGAGATGGCTCGCAGGGGCCGACTGCTTCGCTCCGAGGGTCTCAGGGC
>JAODJU010000081.1:6960455-6987511 GCA_026776725.1 Gnathonemus echidnorhynchus
AGACGGGCAAACAGACAGAGCAAGATAGACAGGTAGACAGTCAGACAGAGAGATGGGCAGACAGACAGGTAGGCAGAGAGACAAGCAGACAGACAGACGGGCAAACAGACAGAGCAAGATAGACAGGTAGACAGTCAGACAGAGAGATGGGCAGACAGACAGGTAGGCAGAAAGATTGATAGAGTTGCTGATAAGGGTTAAAAAATGGGAGGCCAGAAGATTTTTGTCAACAGTTCCTGTATTCATTCAGAGTCAGACCGGGTGGGCTAATAGACCGGATTCGTCTGGGTTTTTTCCCACTCTCCATCACCTCTGGGACGCTGGGACAGCCGTGCCGAGAGTGCAGCGTGAAATATAGGATTCCATTAAGGCCGGAATATCCGCCTCCATCCGCGGTCCGAGAGGCCCCAGGCCCCCAAATGGAGACGCATCACTCTGCCCTGTGGTCCATCATCAAGCCCGCTCCATCCTTATGAATCGCATGGTCCCGTGTCCAGAACGCCGCTGGCTTGGGGCTACGAAGAGATCCAGTTACACGTCTGGGGAGCCAGTCCTGCCCCAGCCAGAGATGCTGGATATGGATGGAGACATGAAACACTTTATTTCCCAGCCACACTTTGTGTTTACTTGATAATGCACTCCCTTCCTGAAGGGAAAGTCCAGGAACAAACCGGTAAGGTCCACAGAGAGCAGAAGCTGAGGCCTTTCCATTCATTTCAATCTTTCTTCTTGTAGGATGGTATAATATTTACCGTACGACCCACCTCATTATTGTTAACCATTAATGAGTTCAGGGTACGCACGATTTCACCTGTTGGCGATATTGGCGTGCGGCCCGCATGAATAGAGAATGAAGGCGTTCTAAAATCAAAGCAAAAAATACACTGCATTCATTTCCCTAATTAATCATACGCTTTTGTGCAGGTGTGGAAGCTAATCAGAGCCTCCTTATAATCATGCCTTATAATCATGATTTAGCTGTACCTGCTGCGTAGCGAAGATGCTAAGCACCGCGACACTTCGCACAAAGCTGCAGGGCTTTCTTAGCGAATGAAAAGTTTGCCGAAGATGACAGTTGCTGTCTCTGTTAATGTCGTAATTGCTGTGCATTGAGTCAGTAAGAACATAAGTTACAGAACATGTTATCTAGGTCAAGCCAGTTGCTTCATGAAGAAAAAGCCTTTCAGATGACAAATACTGCCTTTCCTTAAAATATGGAGCTAATTGTGCTCAGACGGTGACTACGGTCAGTCAGCAGAGACGACATTTTCCACAAAGTAGACATGCACAGTCTCTTTCTCCATTTAGTTAACCTGTTCAAAAAAACAAGAATATTTTTTTGTCTTAATTCTGTATAGCTTAGATTAATAAACACAGGTGAACCATGGGAATTTCTTTTTATTGCACCTAGACATAATGCTCAAATTTGCCAAGAAGTTTTATTATGAGAAACTGTCCGTAGGCAAAACATTCCCGCTGAAGGATTTGTGTGTCTGCCCACCTTGTACGAGTCAGCCAATCACAGAGCAGGGGGCGGGCAAAATGCTGAGTCATCGTTCCCTGGGGACTCCTCCTCTCCGTGCAAAATCCAGGAAGGGAATCACGTGTCGGGGCATCCACATCACCTGTGCTGTATTATCCACATCGCCTGTGCTGTATTATCCACATCGCCTGTGCTGTATTATCCACATCGCCTGTGCTGTATTATCCACATCACCTGTGCTGTATTATCAATCACACACACCTGGCTTCCTCTGCTCCCACCCCCCCATACCTTTCCCTCGTCTCCATGTGATATGGTTCTGTATACTGGAAAGTCTGTTTTTTTTGTCTCTTGTTTTTGCTGCATCTTGGGTAAACTGCAACATGACAGATAGCGTATGTCTTTCCGCGGCGATTTGGAGCGGACATATAGGTAAAAAAAAAAACCAGAATGTTAGTGCAGTCACTGTGAGCTCTGTAACTATGTCTGACTTACCCACCTTGACATTTTCAGTCCAAGACCCAGTATTAACTTTTAAAAGGCATGTAAAATGGACATTTATTATCAAACCAGGCATGTAAGGAATCCTCTGTTCCCATAAAAATGACTCATTATGATAAACTGATGTTTTACTTCTCTTGGGTTGGCCTCCCATATCTCATGTGTTTTCAAGCTACTCCTTGGCTTCCTTGGGTTTTCTGGATAATTGTATCTTCTCCATGGATATCCACCCGAAAAGAAGCTTTGCTAGGACTGAACCTGGCCAGTAATATAGCAGTGATGGAGAAACGCCACATTTTTCCCTTTATCTCGTGTTTTCAGGTACATAGGAACTCCATCAGATGAATGGGATTTCATTTCTGTGTCATTTTGTTTGTTCATTCATAACAGGGCTGTTTCCACCTTACAGATATATTTATTGGTGATACGAGTGATGTGTCAGTTTAAATAGGCAGCAACAGAATACAGGAGAGTTGTAATTGGCTGATGAAATATTGGCTGGTGAACTTCTATATTTCAAAAGAGGGCTACAACTTTTCATGTAATGACACCACCCGTCTATCTCTTCCTCCCCTCTCTGTCTTTCCAGAGGAGGACCAAGATGACCATCTGCTTCAGCTACTGATAAAACCCACAAAAATCAGCTTTTCCTCTGCACACAATGTGAATGATAGCAAACGCATGACGTCAATAGGATAAGTCTCTCCCTTAATGGGCAGCCATGGACATTAACAGAACTCTCTGGACTCGCCTAATCTGGGTTTAGCACCGTTTTGCATCGCATCACGGCCTCTGGGGGCAATTCGCCAGCCCTTCGTCACCATGCGGGTCCCCTTCAGCACCTTCTGTCTCTGCCCCTTGCTGGTGTGCCTCAGCTTTGTCCCAAGGAGTTATGGGAATCCCCAGCACGGTCCCATCAAGGGACCGAAGAACCACACCCGAGCCATCGAGATGGAGAAGGACATTCACCATCGGCCCAAACGTGGCTGGATCTGGAACCAGTTTTTCGTTTTAGAAGAACACATAGGATCGGAGCCTCAGTACGTGGGGAAGGTAAGATCCTCTATTTTTAATGACTGCCGGTATAATGTCTCCTGTGGTGATATTTATCTTAAGTGAAAATGAATGGAAGCAGTACTGGGGTCAGCAAAAGCGGTGCTGGGGTAGCTTGAGGTGGTGCTAGGGTCACTGGAGGCCATGCTGGGGTTGCTCAAGGCAGTGTTGGGGTCTCTCAACGCTGTTCAGGGATCACTGGAGGCAGTGCTGGGGTTGCTCGAGGCTACGCAGGGGTCACTGGAGGTGGTGCTGGGGTAGCTCGAAACGGTGGTGTGGTCATTCGAGACAGGACTGGGGTAGCTTGATGGTCTGCTGTGGTCAGTCAAGGCAGTGCACAGGTCACTGGAGAAGGTGCTGGGGTAGCTGGAAGAGGTGCTGGGGTTGTTCAGGACAGTGCTGGCATAGCTTGAGGCTGTGCTGGGTCACCGGAGGCAGTATGGAGGTCACTGGAGGTGATGCTTGGGTCAATCGAGGTAGTGCATGGGTCACTGGAGATGGTACTGGCATAGCTCAAGGCGGTGCTGTGGTTGCTCGAGACAGGACTGGAATATCTTGAGGCAGTGATGGGGTCACTGTAAGCGGTGCTAGGGTCACTCAAGGTAGTGCAAGGGTTACTAGAGATGGTACTGGGGTAGTTCAAGGTGGTGCTGGGGTTGTTCGAGGCAGTGGTGGAGTCACTGGAGGTGGTGCTGGGGTAGCTCGAGGCAGTGCTGTGGTCACTTGAGAGAGGACTGGGGTAGCTTCAGGCAATGCTGTGGTCACAGGAGGCATAGCTGCGGTCATTTGGGGCAGTGCTACTTTCACTTGTGGTCCATAAGTATGGCACTGCATACATGCGATGCTGCTTTTATTACTGTAAAGCGCGTAATATTCAGCTGAATGCGTAGCTTTTCCCCCCTCTCTCTCCGCAGTGAATAACTAGTGTTCTCAAGAGCCACGTGGTCTTGGCGTTCAAACTGTGGCTCTTATGATTTTTTAGTTGATGAGATGCGTGCAGTGCTGAGCATATCCAGCTGAACACAGCCGAGGGTTGTCTGTTTGTCACATGCTATAACATTAATCTGAGTTACTGCACAGATGCAGTGGATGCAGTGGCATCACCCACCCTCCCAGAGGCGCTCCAAAGCTACACTGATTACTACCACACCATTTACATTGCATGGATACCACTTGGCTGATGTTTATGGTATATGGATCCCATACGATTGATGTTTATGGTGTATGGATCCCATACGATTGATGTTTATGGTGTGTGGATCCCATACGATTAGTGTCTATGGTGTATGGATCCCATACGATTAATGTTTATGGTGTATGGATCCCATACGATTGATGTTTATGGTGCGTGGATCCCATACAATTAATGTTTATGGTGCGTGGATCCCAAATGGTTCTTGTTTATGATATGTGGATCCCGTAAAGTTAATGTTTCACAGGAACTGGAGGTTGCCACGTGGGAGATGTTGTGGTTGGTTTTACCACTGCATACAGTACTGTGGTACAGTGGGTAAATCAATATTTTATGGCTGATGTGGCATATGGTTAATGTACCTTTGACATTATTACAGCTTATTTTATGGATATGGATTGCTTAATAATGGAACTGTTGATATAACAGTAGTGGTTACCACATTAGTAATGTGTGTACACTGTCTGATACAGTAATAGCTAGTGCTGGAATTTGAATGCTTGGAGATACTCCCAGGGTTTCAGATGGAGGCCATCACGTGCAGCTGACCTCCTCGTGCCCTGGATGAGGTGCACCTGCACCCGTTCCGATCGCTTTCATTTGTCAGCCCGAGCCGTGACGTTTACATGAGCACCTCGCTGCCGCGCGTCTGGGTGCGGTAAATTTAAAACAGCGCCGCGGTGTCTTATTTTTAACCTCAGGTCCCACCTTACATCGGAACCGAAACTTATTCCCGAGAGACCAGCCAATAGGGACGCTCCCCCCGAGGCACAGGTGTATCAGCATGGAACGTTTGTTACGAAAGCTTCCATCCAATCTATGCTGCGCTAAGGCGTGAGCATCAGAAAAGCCTGAACACCGTGTGGCTGCATGTGCTTTTCATGCTGTTGTTGCTCGTGTATTCTGCCCCGCTGCTAGGATTGAGTACCGTGTTACAAATCCTCTGGCTCCACTCCGCCTTGTAAGCTTTTGTCTGCCCATTGAATCGCTTTTATTACAATGCAGTACCTTCCTAGTGACACTATTGCAGTTTTTTTCCAAAGCGACTGCGGAAAGGATATAAGAAGCTGACCTGAAATTGCTTAACGTTGCTTCCTGAAGTATCCTGTGATTGCTGTTCATCTATATATTTATTCATTAAAGAGCGTTGATTTATTATAATGCAGATATGTATTTGATTAGTGCTGTTGCAGCGGTGTGTCTGCATTTAATAACAATAATGATAGTAATAATAATTATTGCTGTACAGGGTTACAATAAGTGCTGTCAGTATGTGAATGTCAGTATTCGTGGTTTGTATTCGTGCCTACCCGTATGCACAGCGTACACACGCATCTTTTTCGTGCTATTTGCATTAGGTTAGCAGGCTCCCATCAGCTTGTACTTACATACCAACCGTGTAAATATAGTGAAAATGCATTTCAGCCAGAGAGGGTAGTATTAAGCGGGCCGGGCAGCGGCCGGACTCCCACACGGCAGCGCCGAGGCTCTAATGCGCTCCGGCGATTATCCGCGACGCGATAAAAGCGCAGTGAGTGCAGCGGGGGAGAGTCAGACAGGGAGCGGCTTCACCCACGCAAATGCCCGGACGCTGGCCAGAGTACCCTGTAAATCACTGCGGCGTCGCTGCGCGTGCCCTGAAACTGTCACACGCCGGATGTAAATCCCCCGCGTGAGGGGGGAGGTGGGACTCGTACGCTGCTCATCAGCCCAAGTGTAAAGAGTGCTGAGTGCAACACTTTCCGCACTATATATGCCGTTTTTTCAATCAAGAGCAGAAATTTTAATTTGATATTTCTGTAAATGATTTACATTTCCTTGGGGATTCAGAGCCCCTGCGCATACTTACCACCAAAGAATTCCTAAGTCTTTCCTGTTGATTGGACTATCTTATTTTACTGCTCACTTGGATAAATGTATCTGCAGTTCAAATTTTAAAAGTATCTTATTCAGAGCTACTGAATAATTAATATCTATAAAAAATGTATATCATTATTGTAATATTTTTAATCGATATCCTTGTTATTTATCTTTTATTTCTCAATAAAACGGCCTGTTTCATGCAACATCTGTTTAAATTTTAAAAGGCTTCCTCAGGATGACGTTCTTTACATGTATAATACTGCTTAGCCTTTACAACCCATAATTTTTTACCGTATTTATATATGCAGTATGCGTGATGCTAATGATAAGCAGGATAATATATTAATGAACGTCTTCTAGCTGTGGGCTTCCATGTGCCACATGGGGCTTGCATACGCACTTAGCTCAGCTTCATAGCAGTATTTGCCACCACTTAAACCATGCCTTTGCATGGGGCCCCCAAGGTTTTGTGGTTTGGCCCCCTATTGGCTACAAAGAGTCACTACACTAAATATTAAATAAAGGCATTTCTTATTTAGGATATGGTGAATCAGCATGTTCTGCTAACCAGCTAGCCTGCTACAGTCTTCTGAATCTAGTCGCTATTTATTTAGCTTTTCACGCATCTGAAGAGGGTGGAGTGGCCAGAGGGGACAACAGGCTTTTTTGTAGAGCCCCAGGAACAACAAACCCTGCCCTGCATAGGAGATGCGTGCCATTTGTTGCCTGTGTTGAAGTCTTAAAAACCATGCCATTTGAATGGGATGTTTTAGAGGGTTCAAGGATACTCTCGCGTGAGGGAGATCTTTTCCTTCACTCCTTAGCTACTGTGGGAAGGCTGGCATCCTTTAATATTAAGGACATCGGAGCCGCCTGTGGAGTTAGCTACTTGTAAGCCCCAATTAACGTCTGTGTTAAGCTGCCAATAAAAGAACATCGAGGTGCAAAGACTTTCATTAGCACCTCACCTCAAAAAGAGAAAGGCTTCAAATGACCTTGCCCAAAAATGTGTCGTTAGACACAGCGCAGATGAATCCACACAGGAAGCGACTCCCTGTCAAGTTTTACAACAAGGGGCTTGTTCGGATGGGTGAGAGGCAGATATTTAACAAGAAAATGAGTGAAACCGTTTGTCAAAAGCTTGAGAGAGCACCTTGGCAACACCTGCGCAGGAGCGTGGTCTGCACACCTTCTTTTAGACTCCTCTACTGCCAGAAGGAAAACACTGGAAGCAGCACCTTAAGCTCAGTAGTTCTGTTTGCCTTTTTACGTTACTCACTGTTTACTTTATGGTAGCGGATAGCATCAGTTGCTCCCCAGCACTACAGGAATAAAACACACATTGGTTTTTAACTGTCAAACTGAGCTATGTCCCTTTTTTGGCTTTACCTCCTGCACAGGAAAAAATGGTTCTTATAAAGCAAGAATGAATCTAAACCTGGCTATGTTCTTGGTGAGGCGGCTGGGATATCAGCTGAATATTACCCCACTTTTACCTTTCGCAAAACTTAAAGCGGTAGACAAGGAACAGTGGATGAGAGAGTATTTTGTAAAATGTATCATTTAAAGTTCCAAACAAATTCACATTTCTTGTAAAAGGTTTTCTCAAAATGGCTGCATGGGATAAAAAAAAAAATGTTCAAAAAGGAAGGCAGCACATTACATTTGGGAGACCTTTACCTGATCAAATAATCCTTTTGCAGAGGAATTTTCTGGTAAAAGCAAGTAAAACAATATTGATGTGCTGTGGCTCCCTCTCCCACATTCTCTAATATGCCATCTAATATAGCTTTGAGCGAGAAAGGGTTCAGTTAACCCTAAATCAAACAAATGTCACAGACATAATGACATTTTATCAGTTTGACTTAATATTCACAGACCTCTAAATGCATCAGAAATCGTTATGGATGTATAATCAGCTTTTAAAACAGCTAAGGTTAAGCCACCCTATAAAAATGAGATTTGCTGGGATTTTGGACTGATTCTGGACCAATTAGACTTGCATTTCTTGCCGATGAAGTCACCATGGCTCTTAGTAGCGGTTTAGAGTAGTGGAGCACTTGTTCAACAATAACCTTGTAAGGTACAGATAGCTCACAGGAGTTTTACTCACACAGAAATGTCCTTAGGGCAGAAGAATAAATTATTGGTTCAGAGAGATAACCAATCAGATTGTAGAGGAGGTGGATCCAAGCAAGTAGAGGAGGCAGGACCAAAACATCAGATTGGTTGGTCCCACCTCCTCCAGTGGCTTAAACCCACCTCCTCTACAATCTGATTGGTTATCGCTCTGAACCAATCATTTATCATTCTTCCCTAACAACAATTTTGTGTAAAAAAAAAAGTAAAGCTACCACAATCATACAGATTTTGTGGATATAAGAAAGGCAGGTATTTCTGAGGCCACTTATTGGATTTTCTCAGAAAGCTAAAGCTGACCATTTAGTTATATTTAAAAATAGCATTCAATAGAGCTCCATAATCCTCTATGTAGATGTCCTCATCAACAGTCTTGGCTTAACATGCATTACTTATGTTTGGCAAAGAATAACAAGTAAAGACATTCATGATTAAAATGGGCGTATTAAGTGTGTAATTTCCATTAATTTAGCGCTAGAAATGACCTTTATGACATGCGGCAAACACATCATACAGCAAACAGCTGAAATCTCAGGCATTCTGGCTTCTTGTCTTTCATATTCTTCCATTCAGGAAATCACGTGTAAATCCTGTTCAAGGAGCTTCAGTGCAAACATGAAAGGGACATGATGTAACATAGGATAATGGGGCATGTTTGTGTAGTGCAAATTAATCGTGCAGATTATAAGCAGCATGCAAATAGGCAAATCAGACTGAATGAGGCTTAAGCTTTTATTGCTGGGGTACAGAGGTCAACACCATGGCAAAATCTGAGGGACGTTGTGATCAAAATGCAGGTTTTACCAGGGACATGATATTTTAAAATGTAGCCTACGGAGTATTTTACCACAGACACAGACTATTCTTGCCAAGGACACAATTGTCTGTGCGCAGACATGTTGACAATCCCTGCTGAGGTACCTTGGAGTTATTTCCAGTGCAGTAAAGCTACAGTGTATGACTGTCTCCTGCAGGTCTGACCCACAGCTTTGGACTTTGAGTACCAGCCTGAGTGATACAGCATAGAACTCTCAGCTGCAGGTTTGACTGAGGCAGGATGGCCAGGAACGGGTCTAACCGTGTTTCTCGGTAGAGTTCCAAAAAAGGAAACGTGCGGCTATGAGGCAGCAGCGGGTCCGTTTGGGCCAGCTGAGCGATCGTCGTTAAAGGAGCTGCAGTGATCCAGTGTGACACCAGCACTCCGCCAGCAAACGGAGAACTCTGGATCCCGTGGGGACCTGGGCTTCTTTAAAGCTTGTGAGTGTTTCAGAAGATGCTGGGAGACTCCTAGGCTCTGACAGGTACAGTTGAAAGCCAAGATGCCGGGCATGCAGACTGACACCTCAACCGTGGACAGTGAAACACTAATCAAGCTTTACGAGACCTCAGCGGTTAAGGAGAGTGTAGCAGATGCTGTTTTTTCATTGCAAGGCCATACACGATCTATTTGGGCTAAGGGAGGGTTTCGCACTAATTACATACCAGCAGAGTATATGAGGATGTGAACTCACAACCTAGTGGCGTAAAGCCGCCACCTCCTCCTTGTCGTTTGACTTTTCTTATCACCATTATCTGTAAGTGTTGACCAGGCAGAATGCCCTTGTTTTCTGACTCTGAAAGCACACATACCCGCCGAAACAGCTCCGACCACAGATTCCTACCTTAAGCTCTGCCTTAGTGCTCGTTCTCCGCTCCTATGCAGCAGTCTTATAATCTCTACACTCGTTTTATTGTGCCCCTCTTCTAATAACAAAGGTACAATAGGAATATATATAATGAGGGTTTAAAAAAAGAAAGGCTGTTATCTTTTGTGCTGAAGACTCCAGGACTGGAGTGTGTGATTTGAAAATAGTGATTTGATATATCCTGTCTGAATGAGGTAATGGGTCCCTTAACAATTGCACATAAATCTATCAGATCTGGGGGAAGAAAGGCCTTCTTATCGAGCTATTGAAGTGTAGCAATTCTGTGTTCTGGTACGACCCTGTTGTTTGAGTGAAAACTGTGTGATATATTTTTTTTCTTCTTTTCTCCCTCTCTCCTTGTTCTGCGAGTCCAGTCACATTTGAGCACTGACAGTATGGAAAAAAGGGGGCAAGGACCTTTAGCCAAACCTGTCACATGTCTGCCCCCCCCACCCTAGGAGTGAGAACTAACTGCCCCAACTCCCTCTGGGCTGCTCATGTCGCGTGGGAAGTCCGACCCTGTTCAGATACATCACCGGCACCCACATCACCGGTATACACACTGTCTGCCCTATTCTCCTGTGTCAAGGAAGACGCAGATAAACAGTGTCCACTGGGAGCTGGTTATCTGGGGATAGTGCAACTTTAATTCCTTTTCAGGAAATGTACTATACAAGCTGAAGTATCCCCAGAAGCGTTTACATCAACAAATCCGAGCCCGTACAACACGCATACACAAACAGATGCACAAGACCAAGGAGGAGTGAACATATCTGCACCAGCAAACTGTAACACAAGCACGTTCTCATCTCCCGGAATATTTAAAAAATACACACACTGTACTGAGTCCTTCAAAGCTTAAGTTCTTGGTTCAGCAAAAAAGTTTGTTGGTCTTAGTTAACAGGAACCCCTGGCTATTAGGAGTTGTCAGGTTTTGAAAACCATGTATACAGAAATCCTGCAAGAGCTTCTGTTTTCCTTCAAAATCTTCAGACTTCCCAAAGGCACGTTGATGGTTATGATGACTGAGTTCATTTTGCTGCTGGTCGTCCTCTTGCAGGTGTAACAGTGATACCGTTGGTTGCTTGAGGAATTTATTAGACATGTTCAATTCACAAATGCTCATTAGTTTAGCTTTTTTTGTTTCAAAATCCTTAATGGACTTCGTGGATTCAGAGTGGTATCAGTTGGTCAACCATATCATTGTATCCAGATACATCTTTTCTAATGTTCCAAATTTACTATGAAAGTCACATTTCTTCTTTCTTGTTCATTATTACCTTCTTTCAATCACTTTCAATCACTTTGAATTTGGTGTCATTGCCATTGTCACCACTGTGATTCTCCATCAACACAGTCCTACATCACTGCTGCCCGATATAGGTGGTAGGTTTCACCAGGCACCTCTGCTAAGATCTGCTCACTATGGGTGACCATGACAGGAGACAGAGGCTCCGGCCGTCGTAGCCCTTGGCTTCCAGCTGTCATAGCCCTTAGTTTCCACCACCATAGCTATTGGCTTTCGGCTGTCGTAGACCTTCGCTTTTGGCCATCATAGCACTTTGCTTTCGGCCATCATAACCCTTTGCTTTCGGCTGTCATAGCCCTTAGTTTTCGGCTGTCATAGCCCTTAGCTTCCAGCTGTCGTAGCTCTTAGCTTCTGGCCGTCGTAGCCCTTTAGCTTCCGTCTGTCATAGCCCTTAGCTTCCCTCATATGTGCAAAACTTCTCACCCTGACAAGGCACTAGTGCACAGTACAATTAATTCAGCAGCTGTTTCTTGTTAAATATTTAAATCTAAAGCAGCCCGATTCATGGTCAATTTTCCGTTCTCCAATAAAGCTTTGAAGAGAACATGCTGCCTGGAAACTAAGAAGGAACACAATTCCTGTTGTAGCCTTGAAAGCACGTTAAAACAACAACATTGCTGTTGGTCTCACCCCGTCCCCTTGACTGGCTGCCTATTGTGATATTCAATCATAAAGCTGGATTTGTACCCAAGCCATTTAGGTTAAGTACCTTGCTCTGGGGTATCGCTTTATTGTTCTACTCCATATTCATGGCTGCTTCTGCAGCCCCCAGACATTTATCTCCTTCCATGCACATCTACACAGAATAAGGACCGGGAGAATGCAGATGTATAACACAGCAGGTTTGGCAGTGGACATGAAACTGATGCTCTTCATCACTGTTTTCTTGTTTTTTTTTCCCTCTCTCATGGTTCTTAGTGTGTTCTTCATTAAAACTAAAAAAATCAAAGCATTTCATTGATTTTTGCATATTCTCTGTATATTTAGTTTGAGGTTCACGGAGTCTGCTTTTGCCTTCAGAAGCCCGAAGGTGAATTTCATCCCAATGGGACTCTCACTCATTTTGCAGCAAGCAAGATCCTTTGGTGTAAGATAACTGAGGAATCCTGGTGGCAGGAAAGTCATCTTCAGCAGTGCTCCTGGTTAGCATTAATGCTAACAAGAGTGGTTACACAATAAGGCCATTATTTCTGGAACATTGCCTTTGTCAGCAGCATTTTGGCATTCATCTTTTACATCACGTAGCCTGCTCAGGGTTACTGGGTTTTGAATGTCCATAACCTCTCACATCCACTCCAGTGACCCAGGTTCGAATCCAGCCCCAGGCCATCATAACTGTCATCTGTTTTCACCCAGCACTTCAAAGCTGGTGGGATTATGTGTGCATGTGTGTGTGTGATCAGGTGAGCACCACCTCTCTGCTTACGCCTGAGATGTGACCGTTGTGAGTTGCAGGGAAGTAACATTTATCTACTGATGTTAATCTAATACTTTCTACTCAGATGACTCGAAATTAGCATATTAATGAAAATATCTAGGATAACTGTATGTAATATGAACACTGCAGCCAAGCGCCTTGATGCTCTTTAAAATTTGTTTTCTACCAGATATGCGATTAGGAATTCAGCATATTTGCCACGATAAACAGTTTTATTTTCCATATGCTTATATTTGACTGTGGATTTGTGTTTAATCCTCGTTCCCATTTAGTGTTTAGCGATTTAAGCAATGCTAGGCAATGGTGGGCCTGCGGCCTGTCCCAGAAATGTACTGTCAATACGCAAATACCAGCCCACATAAACGACAAGTTCTTTGACTGGGGTAGAGAAGCAGAGTGCACGGTATACAGGAGGAATATGAAGAGAGTGGGATTCAAACCCACATCCCCGAGGATGCGAGAGCACAGCAATCCTCATCGCCATGTTTCCTACACTTTACACCTTCATTTGTGCTACAATAAAATGTCACCACGGTTACAATTATAACATTAGACCATTTCTCATTTTGGCTATGAATCCCCTTCACCTCAGCTCCCTTTGCTCAGCTCTGAACTTTATCATAACACAGTGTCTGGAGTTAGCCGTGGCTAAGACAGAGGGCATCCATTATGCAGGTGCCAAACTGGGATCGACATGGTGCAGGGAGTGTTGGTGTCAGTCGCTGACCACCACTACCCTGAGGGAGGAAGGACAGCCCAACCCCCGCCCCAAATCCGCGCCATGCAGCTTGCTAGTCAAAGCTAACTGTTTAATGTTAGCAATGGTGTGCCGCTTTCCCACAATGCACCTCTATGGGCTCATTGACGTGTTAGGTGGACGTGAGCGACCCCCACAAACCCTCCTGCATGACTATTCCTGATTAAACCACAAGGGATATGTGATATCTTCACCCTGTGGCCGGGACATTGTGTCCCCACCAGTGTTGGCTTTTTCTGTGCACCGCGGTATGTGCTTATGTATTTATTTACCTGATATTTCCCTCCAGAACCGTACTTTTTATTTATTTGCTCCCCGGACCCCTTAATCCACAACGGTGACCGTAAATTATGCCCTGCTTCTTTTACACAGCAGGACATTCTCGCACCAGCGATGTGCAGTCGCGCTAAACGTGGTGTCACTCAGACTTTAACCTCTCGGTCACAGCCTGCTCTGGTAATGCTTGCTTTGCATTGTGGGTCAGTGTTTCTGGCTCCTTGACGTTACAATATGTTCATATCTTTCCAGAGACAAGTAATTAACTAAGAGCTGGACAGAAAAAATGTTGTAGAAGAAAGCAAACACAGCCATCGTCTCGCGGAACGGGTATCGCTGTCGCACAAAATTTGTTTGCATTTGGTGGGGGGAAACTTGAATTATTCAAAATGCTAATATAATTTAAATAGCTGCTAACATAGCAATAGCAGTTAAGCAGTTTCTATTTTTTATGAGGTTATAAGTTCAAATCCCAGGAAAGCTGTGTCCTCAATAAAGCTTTTAAAAAAAATGATGAACTATTTTTCTCAATAAATAAAGTTAAAAAAAATATATGCAGACTACATCATTCCAAATTAGGTAACGCTTTACATTAACTGCACCCTCGTAATGCCTATATCATGCATTCAAGGAACATTCAGTGTACCTTCATAATGCATTCGTAAAACATTCATAAGCCAACAAGAAAATATATCTTTTTGGTAACATACCTTAACAGCTTTAATATATATTAATAAACAGTATGGCTTTACATTAACTGCACCTTTATAACTCCTTTATAATATATTCGTAGAACATTCATTGCACCTTCATAATGCATTCATAGAACAATCATAAGCAGCATGTAAATATACCACAACATCCTACCATATCTTAACAGTTTTAATATACATTAATAATGAACATTATATGATAATAATAAACTTTATAATTGTATAATGTTTGTCATTAATGTATATTGAAGTTGTTGAGGTATTTTCGGATAAGTTATACTTATGAATGTTCTTTGAATGCATTATAAATGCATAATGAAGGTGCACTGAATGTTTTATCAATGCATAATGAATGCATTATGAGGGTAATGTAAAGCGTTACCCAAAAATTATTATTTATGAGTTGTTAGTTTTTAGCTATAATTTTGTAATGTGATTTTAGTTAATGGGATCTGTAATTTCACCTCACAGCTGGAACACTGAAAAACAATTCAAATCACTCGTTCATCGTAATGGGGCATTTACAGCCTATTGCTCTTCTGTAGATGTATTATTATTTTTAATTGTAGTAGTAAATATGCCAGGTGTATGTGAGCAGATGTGGTCACCTGCACTGTCCAACATCCAAATACATCCATCGTTTTGTCTCTGTTACCACGACAACAAAGTATAATGCATTTACTTTCCAATAATGTGGCTCATTGTAATGCAACTAATCTGGAGTAGGTTGGATTAACCTTTTCAGAGTAATGACACCCCCCCCCCCCATCCCACCACCATGTGCGCCCCCACATACACTCTAGTGTTAGAATTATATTTTAGCCAATGCACAGATTTGTTCCAGCCAGGTATTGCAGGAACCGTAAATTAGCCTTGAAAATGTCACAGTGGCTGACACATGCCTGCAAGTCCTCTGCGCAGAAACAGCTCTGTGAAATTCTGAACAAATGTTCAGACCCACCTGAGGCCACCTCTACAGCCAAGCACCACAGACAGCTTTCACCAACAAGACCTCCATGTCCTTCTGTACATCCTTCTGTGTGAGGGGCCTTCAGATAAGCCTTTTGTTGCTCAGTGCCTCTGTTTGAAATCACAGAGGAGCGAAAACACCCCCGTGTCAGTAGTGGTACTGTCCAGTTCTGCTTCAATTCATATTTCCACGGGGCTCTGCTGATATTTACTGCCATTCACGTATTTGCATTAAAGAACGAAGACTCCCAAGGCAAATTTACCCATCCCCTGCAGACCCCCCGTCTCGTGGGGGTCACACGTGCAGGGATGTCTCTGACATCTACTCCATCTACCCATGCAAGTGACCTTTTTTGGATCAGGAAGAATCGTAGGAATGCAGTTTGTACGCTGCTGAATTTTAAATCATCATTATTATTTTAAATGGAATGCTTTCAAAAATACAGTGTCTTCTTACGACTCTGTTGTGTGTAATTTATTGTTTAAGACGTGTGTACGTGACTATGTGAGTGCATCAGTGTGTGACTAAGATGTTCTTTTTTTCATACAAACACCTCCTTTCTTCCCCCTTGCAGCTACACTCCAACTCGGACAAAGGCGACGGCTCTGTGAGATACCTCCTTTCTGGTGAGGGAGCGGGAACCATCTTCCTCATCAACGAGGTCACAGGAGACATCCACGCCACCAAGAGCCTGGACCGGGAGAAGAAAGCGCACTACGTCTTACACGCACAAGCCATCGACCGGCACACCAACAGATCCCTGGAGCCCGAGTCGGAATTCATCATCAAAGTGCAGGATGTCAACGACAACGCCCCCAAGTTCCCGGACGGGCCGTTCGTCGCATCCGTGGCCGAGATGTCCGACGTGGGTAAGGCATTCGGTCCTCGGTCTTTGATACCCCATGCGGCAGTGCATATTAGCTGGGTCAACACTTTCACTGGGAACATCCCCTGCTGGATTATACCCTCTGTGTTACCATCACTCACCGCCCTCTAACTGGATTTCTTTTTTTCCACTTTATCATCCAGAGCTATGGAGATAATAAGATTGAATGCAGGATTATATTTGGAGAAGGCAGGTTTATGTTTTGCCGTCTAAGCAGTCCCTTTCGAGATCGTAACACATGCTTTGGCTCTTGCCTGGAACGTGGGTTGATGTTTTCACTGCCTCTTTTCATCACTCTTACGATATTTAAGTTCTCCTTTTCCGCTGCAGACCGCATAAAGGCGTGGGATTCGTTATAGCCGTACGTAACATCAGTTCCCATGCAGCAGTGGATCACCATTATTACCAGTCACAAAAAAACACGATGTAAAACATGGTTGAGTGCGTACATTTCCTGATCCTTTCCCATCTCTCTGAATTGTGTCTGGAGAAGCACTCCACAAGGTCCTACAGAATTAATAAAAATGTGTGGCCTTGCATTTATTTACTAGAGAATAATAAAACAGAAATCTTTTAAAAAGCAAACCAATCTTAAGTCCTTAAAGATGAGGGCAATGCAAGGCTCACTCTGCTTGAGACGGGAAGGTTGCCAGTTCAGATCTCTGGGTCGGCGAAGTGATTTCACTGATCAAGGCCCTTAACCCCTAAGTTGCTCCAGGAACTGGCTGACCCTGCTTTCCCAATTGTATCTTGCCTTGGATAAAATATCGTGCTGAATAAATAAAACATTAAAGATCGCATTATAACATTTTTGTGCCGATTCCGCGTGGAGGGTCTTGTTCTCCATCGGAGGTTAGCTCTTCCAGTGCTCCGTTTGAACTTTAACTTGTGCAGTTTAAGCTGCCTGCAAGGTAATGAGCAGCCGTGTTTTAATTTGTGTGCACATTCTTTGCTAATACCTCTGCACATTGCAGTGGCTTCACTCTCCAGGCATCAAGGGGGATTAATCCTTCTGCTGAGGCCCTCGAAGTCTCGCTTACAACACGGGGGAGAGGAAAGGCGCTGAGAAACTTGCCCCCTCGCGCGCTTTGTCTGCGCGGAAGATTAAGTTTGTTTTATTAGCTCGCTTGTTTATATATTTTCCATCCTGTCGGCCTGGTAATAGTGTTCTGCCTCTGAGAGTAGTTATAATATCCTGAGCTGCCAAGTGGCCCCGTCTGCATATTGCTTTTCACTGGAAACTGGCACGCTTGTTTTCCAGTGACAGAGTCAGTCAGAAACGACGCGAGACAACGGCAAATTGCAGGACATTTGCTGTTCGTCATGGAGCATTCCAGTGGGAGTCTTACTGCAGCGCGTTATTGATTATGTGGTGATTATTGATGCGCTGCTGTTGTTAGGTTTATTTTGCTCTTTTGAAAAACAGGGAGGATGTTAAAGGTGGAAAGCAATGGAACAGCACCGCTTGACCTGCACGGCACATTTAGCAGTGGAAACCAATTAAAGAACCCTTGACTCTTTTTTTTTCTTCTTAAGAACTGGGTTTGATGTTTTTTAGGCCACCTCAAGTCACATGACATGCCGTTATTCCATCACACGCAGAAAATGCCTGACTGTACAGTGGTAATGAACAGCAGGCATGATGTTATGATGTTTGATAATGGACGTAGAGTGACTTTACTGAGCATGCCCAGAAATGTCATAAACATCAGTTACTTCTGCTTTCATAAATGTGCTACCGCGGGGGATGCTTACCCTTTCTCCACATTACCGCGACTCCACCGGTCAGCAGAAGCCCTAGTGTGATTGCTGAGGTAGCCTCATCTTGATGCTCCTCAAACAATGCAGAAGCTCATTCCCCTTCTTCTTTTATTCCTTGAGGGGCATTTGTGGGTTTGATGACGCAGCGGATGGCGTCCCAGGTCAAACCCTAGATTTATGCAGTTTTGCCGGGGCCTCTTGAATTGGACGGAGGTAGCCTCGGTCCACTGGAGGTGTTTTTAAAGCAGCTGCAAGCCGGTATATTAAGAGCTGTTAAACAGATAGCTGTGTGAAGCATCACGTTTCTAATTATCGGCCAATCAGTGCTGATTAATTAGGAGCCCGGGATGAATGTGCCGTGGCGTGATGTCGCGCAGCTAGCAGTGAGCTAACGGATTAGCCTCTCGTCTTCACTCTGAAAAGCAGCCGAATGGAAGAATAGCTGCCGGCATTCGTGGAAGTGGGAAAGGAGGAGGGGGGACAGGGGGGACAGGGCGTAACGGGCACGTAACTCCGGGGAATGCTGCAGCTGTGTCACGCGGCAGAACGTGGCTGCCGGCATCTTATTGCCATTCCTCTGTTTCGTTTGCTATTCGTCTTCTCTTCCTCTCGCCATAAATAAGCTCGGAACGAGGGACTGAACAAACGTTTGTTTGTATTTTGTGGCATCTGGGTCGTTTTCTCAAAGAGCCTAGTTTTCCCTGTAAACAGACTGACCAAGGCCTCTGTGTGTTTAAGCTACTCTTCACAAATAATCAGTAAAATATCAGTGACTAATGTAGCATAGTTACGAATGACCGTCAGCAGCAGCGAGACAAAGTGAAATGAATAGAGGGGTGAATGGCGGTATGAATGGGCCATTCATCCTCGCCGTTACCAGTTCGAGAGCAGGTGGATGTAGTGTCAGCTCTCAGGTACGCTAGATTCTGGTCGCTTTTTATTCCTAAATATCATACAGCCACAAAAACCTGCTGGATTTCAGAAAGCAAACAGTTTTAAATGCCTCACCATGCAAGCTGCTGAGGAAATGGGCCTTTGACGTCTAAAGAAGTATCATGGAGGAAAACATATGCCTGAGAGAGAACCCGAAAATCAGGGGCGGTTTTTGCGCATCATAATTTTAATTTGTAGCAAATAATTCAGATTTTTTTTTTTTGTTTGTTTTTCCCAGCTGGTGCTTTGAATTTAGTTACAACACCCACTGAGTATATCAATACTTTAAGTGCTAAGGTATACCTTTTCATAGATCTGTGGCTGAACAGGATTAGCTACCTTCTGATGCAAATAGCACAGCGTTTAGGAGTTGTGCTGTGACACAATGGAATATTTTCATTCACTGAAAACAAGCATGGGCATAGGTTGGGGGTGTCGACACTGAGATCAGACATGGGACAGAAATCTCCATCCTTGTAGAGCGCGAATAGACATCAGACATATCTCAGTTTTCTCTTTAAAATGCACATAAGAAGCATTGTTTGGCAGCTGATGGCAAAATGCAGAAGGACGTGGATTTAACAGGAGCAGGTTAAAGCCTGGATGGGCGACGCAGTGTAGAGCAAGGTGCTTCTGTAAAGCAGCCAGCTGCCTGAAGTCCTTGTCTGGCAATGAACTTAAATCCCGCAGTGTAATAAACCCCTGGTAGGTGACAGAGCATTTATATAGCAGATGGTTTTGCCCAAAGCAACATCCAAGCGAGGATAGCTTGGGTTCAGGCAGCGTTCAGCTCCCCTGGAGCAGTTAAGGGTACTGCTGAAGGACCCAGTGGCGATATAATTATTCTGCCAGGGGTAGGTCTCAAACCCACAACCTTCCAGATACGGGCACAGAGCCCGAACCCACAGAACTGCACGGCACCCTGTGCTGGAGTGATAAACTCTGGTGTGCTTTTGAAGCTGGTATTTGCAGTCTGCCTTCTTGGACGGTCAGTGCTGCGATCCAGCCTCGGTTATTCAGAAATGCATTAACGGGGAGGCTTCCTCACCCTCGCTCTGCTGCTATAAACTGGCCTGCTTGCTGTGGGACTGCAGCTCGGTCACGCCTGACTCTACCCATGAATCTCAGCGGCTATAAATAGATCCTCATTCGAAATGAAACTGAAAGTGGAGTTGTTTGGCTGTAATGCATATAACTATGAGCGGCATGGCGGCTCAGCGCTCAGATCTGTCAACTCACATCTCTGCGATTGAGGGTTCAAATATCACTCCCACTCTGTGTGCGATGCTTGCACGTTCTCCCAGTGGCACCTGGGGTTTCTCCCACAATCCAGCAACATGCAGCTGGGCCAACTAATGTCACTAAATGGTGTGTGTGTGTGTGTGTGCGCACACCCTGTAATGGAATAACACCCTATCTAGGGTTCACCCCAGCCTTGTTCTGCTGTGGATAAATGCCAAATGACCTTGTCCGGGATAAACACTTAGAAGACAGAGGCAGTGCAGATATTCCCTGAGCATTTAGCACATTTCTAAGCTGAGTTTAATACAAATATCATGTGCTATTGGCCAGTTCTGAATCCAATTAATTATTTACTGGTACAGACTAATTTTTTAAAGGAGAGACGTTGTCTTAAAAGCCAAAATCAATGTTCTAGACAGCTTTCTCTGTCGATGATGTAGAAAACGCACAGCTGTCTGTTTTAGTGATTAATGCAGTTTTCAGATCATGACTGAGCACATAAAAAGCTAATAGATGAAAAACAATGGCCAAATTAAATTAGAATACAAGTGAAAGACAGGGAGCAAATGAAGAGAGGCTGGCCCCCCCTTTAAGATTAACGCCTCACAGCATTACAGATCAGGTTGGAGATGTATGACCAGTATCGGTATGTGGGAAAATGACCAAGGAAGCCGAACCCATTAGACGCACTGGTAGAGGTTGCGTCCCTGCCACTAGGGGGCCAGCGTCTACTGGCTTAATGGCTAATAGTATTACATTCTTCTCAAAACATCCACACTTTCAACACAATACAGATCTTATACTGCAGACAATAAAAGTAACTGCAAATTAAGACAATTACTTTACGAAGTATAGTAGAAATAGAATTACAGTAGAATAGAATTTCACTAATGGTGTGTGAGTGTGCTCTGCGATGGGTTGGTGCCCCATCCTGGGTTGTTCCCTGCCTTGCGCCTGAAGCCTCTGGGATGGGCTCCGGAGGGATGATAACAAGCATCTATGTTACTGGCTTATGTATTTACTGTATTGTACGTTTTATCGTTATTTTAGAGTGTAGCCTAGGTGTGTAGTAGGGTATATCAGCTATGTCTGTGTAAATTCACTCTATGATGTTTGCACAACAATGAAATCACCTAACAGCGGATTTCCCCTATCCTCATCGTTAAGCGACAAATGAGTGTAGGGTCGTCCCTGTGTATTGCTATGAACTGTGCCAGTTTTATTTCATCATCAATCTCACTTTGAATCACTTCTGCAATGCTAGCTATGTAAAATCATTTTGTATGGAGTTCGATATTCCAGTAAATAAAGTGGATGAATGTAGATGTTCTGCAGGAACAGCATCGAATTTAGCAAAAGCAGGTGCCAGCTCCGCAAAATTTCCCCTGTTGGGGAATGTTGCAGATTTATCGTGCCCCCTGAATGTTAGTTCTTGTTGCCCAAGATAGGGGTTGGCAATTATTATTATTCTCTAAAACGCCATGATTTTTTTTTTGGGTAACACTTTACTTGGACACAACTTCTTTGTAATAACTCAGTTACTACTGAAGAACAAATCATGAACAAATCATAAACTAATGTAGTCGCTACTTGATGCATCATGATTCATTAATGATGAACAAATATGACATTTCATGACTTGTTCCGTAGTTCACAAAGGTTTGCACAATTAACAGATATAGTAACAAATACAGTAACTGCTTGAGATAAAACATGCATCATGATTCATTAATGATGAATTAACATGAGATAAGTATGTAACAGACTTAGTTTGTGGTTAATTAATACATAAGCAATAGTATAATACTACATTATTATGCCCTGTTAAGTAAAGTATTACCATTTTTTTAACTTGGACATTATGCCTTTTGGGCTTAGCTTGCCTGGATACGTTCTGGATAGCTTTGCTAATTCGGAAAAGCCAGCTGTTGCCCACGGATTGCTTGGGGGCATGTTGGCCTGGCAAATAAAAGACAGGGCCAGCAAAATAGCTTTTTTAGAGTAGCACTATCACCCAGACTGGTGTAGTTCTCTGTATTAAACAATCACATACCTCCTCTTGTCCATTTCGGTGCAATATCTAGCTTAAGAGTTGGCATTTCATCATTTATTTTATTTTGAGTTGCTGCTGAAATTGTAATTTTATGAAGTCATTCATCACTAAAAACTCAAGGTCATAGATTTTCGAAGTATGATGGTGGCATTACTACAGTGTGCTTGCGATTTGGAAAATTAAAGAGATTTGATTGGCGGGAAGACACCACTAATAGTTCAGTGATGTCCAATAAGAGACGCTTCTGATAGGTTAATCTTGCATATTTTTTTTTAACGGGATGCCAGTGAGTTCTGGTTTCTCACACTCGTTGCAGCAGTGTTGTCATAGGAAGGGATTGCTCAGGAAAGGCACAGTTGGGATGTCTTACTGTACTTCCACAAATAAAAAGCAAGAATATATTTATATGTAAACATATAATAATGTTTATAATACACCACCAGTCAAAATTCTGGACACAGCAAGCCACCTACAAAGGAGAGTGATCGTGTTACATCACATGACCTGGGCATCTGACTTAAACCCAATAGAAATGGTTCTGGAGGAGTTTGACCAGAGTGAAGGAAAAGCAGCCAGTGAGAGCTCAGCATGTATGGGAGACCTCCTTCAGGACAACTGGAAAAGCATCCCAGGAGGCCACCTCATGAACCTGGCATAGAGGAGAATGTAGGGTCAGCCAGTCCCTGGAGCAATTTGGGTTAAGGGCCTTGCTCAAGTGCCTAATGGTGGTCTCACTCTGCAGACCCAGGCATTTGAACTAGAAACCTTTCGAGTTCCAGCTCACAGACTTTTTATTTTACTCTGTATTTTATTCTAAAATATAGAGAATAGTACAAATAAATCTTTCTATGAGTCGGTGTGCCCAAACTTTTGACTGGTACTGTGTATGAAATGCAAAATATAATTTTCTACATACATTTTTATAGTTTAACTTCCCGAATTACACGGCCCTCAGTAAGATTCTATATGGCAGTGTTTCCCAGTCCGGTCCTTGGAGACCTGCAGACAGCCCACATTTTTGTTCAATCCCAGGGCAGGGAGTTGGGAGTGAGGAAAAATGTGGATGGTCTGGTTGGTAGCTGTAAGTGAGCAAAAATGTGGACTGTCTGGCAAGGATTTGGGAGGGAGCAAAAACGTGAACTGTCTGGCAGAGAGTTGGGAGAAAGCAAAAATGTGGACTGTCTGGCAGGGAGCTGGGAGTGAGCAAAAATGTGGACTGTCTGGCTGGGAGCTGGAAGTGAGCAAAAATGTGGACTGTCTTGCAAGGATTTGGAAGGGAGCAAAAACGTGAACTGTCTGGCATCGAGTTGGGAGAGAGCAAAAATGTGGACTGTCTGACAGGGAGTTGGGAGGGAGCAAAAACATGGACTGTGTGAGAGGGAGTTGAGAGCGATCAAAAACGTGGATTGTCTGAGAGGGAGTTGGGAGAGAGAAATATTGTGGACTGTCTGACAGGGAGTTGGGAGGGAGCAAAAACATGGACTGTGTGAGAGGGAGTTGGGAGCGATCAAAAACGTGGATTGTCTGAGAGGGAGTTGGGAGAGAGAAATATTGTGGACTGACTGGCAGGGAGTTGGGAGGGAGCAAAAACATTGACTGTCTGAGAGGGAGTTGGGAGGGAGCAAAATCATGGACCGCTGTGGATCCTCAAGGACCAGGTAGGGAAACACTGCTATATGGTACTGTGCAAAAGTATTATGCACTCATAGGAAGTGATGTTTAAATGATCTTCATCTTGGTGTAAAATTATGACATTATGTCTGTCCAAGTGTGCCAGCTCATAGTTCATTGAGTTATTTAACTAATTTAATTAATTAAGAAATTGAGATGGTGGTGAAATTTAATGCATACTTGGAATGACTGGGGTACCCGAGAGGAGAGGTTTGGGAACTGAAGCGGTGTTCATCTAGCCATCCAGCAAGATATCAGGAACTTGGATGAACTATGGAGAACAGAAGGATTCTTTGCATTGTGTTACTGTTAATTTGTGTATGTTCTAATGTTAAATTGTGTTTCTCAACAAATTTAGCTCCACTTACTGCTGAGATAAATAGCCATAAACATTTTCTTTGCCTGCTTTCTATTGTGCAGTTTTGTATCTATGCAATGAATGCCAGCATGTGTCACACAGACCAAATGTTTAAGACAATTATGTATTTATATGTGTAGTGGTTTGCTATGTTGGAGGTAATTAAATTTTTGGACCTTAATTTCAAGATTCAGAGTATTATCATGCTGAGGCTGTGTGAAACAGCGATAGCTTTATTGCTCTGTCCTTTGCTTCTCACAATAAATGTACTCAAAGTATTCAAAGTTTGTTTTGAGTACTGCTTAATTCAGAGCGCAATTGGTAAAACTCATAGAACATCTACCCAGGATATATGCAAATATGGGTCTCAAGGCAAAATTTGAAAGATTTAAATATCAAAGCTGTTCTATATGTTATAAATATTGTTTGTGTGATCGCTCGTCTAGAATGAAAATGGGCAGATCAGCCTAGGCTAGGTCAGAATTTATTATAAGATACACAGCTTTGATAAAAAAGCTATTTGATCTGAGAGAGGTCTTTATGAATGTCAAATATGGGCCAACCAACCTCAGCTCTCGCAAACAGACTGTCCCAGAAAAAAAACATTCCATACACACAGGTGCGTAGACAGATGACATGCTGCGGCAGGGTCCAAATCAACCCACACCAGGGGAACCAGACAGATAATGTAATTGGAAAGGGTCTCCAAAGAAAGCAAACAACTCTGGATGAAAGAAAAAACACCTGTTTTCAATATGATTCTTTTGAAGGTCATTGAGTTTTTTTTTGACACATTTTTGACTGTAGAAAGAGAAAACCCTCTAAGCAGTTTGAGTGTGGATGCTCTGTTTTGGGTTGCCCCACCATCCTGAGTAATTCTCTGCTTTGCACCTGTTGCTTCCAGGATAGGCTCTGGACCCCCACTACCCCGCAAAGTACAAGAGGGTATACATGGATGGATGGATGGATGGATGGATGGTTTGAGTGTAACAGTGGTCAGGGAGCTCTAATGTGTAACATTAGGCCGGCAGGTTTAAATCCAGCCTGCTCTCTCTTAGGAGATCCTGTGTCTCCCTCCTACTGTCTATCCCCAGACTGTTCTCTCTTAGGAGATCCCGTGTTCTCCCTCTCCCTCCCTCTGCTGTGTTTCCCCAGACTGCTCTCTCTTAGGAGATCCCGTGTTCTCCCTCTCCCTCCCTCTGCTGTGTTTCCCCAGACTGCTCTCTCTTAGGATATCCCGTGTCTTCCTCTTTCTCTGACCCCTCCACCAAATTCCCTTAATCATAGTTCCCCATAATAGCATTTTCATAGAGTTTTATCTGGAGTAATCACAGCAGCAAAGGGCAGTGGCTTTTCTGGCACCTTCCACGCTTTATCTCTCTTTCCTTCAGTTAATTTAAGTTGTCTAAATAGTTTCACTCACCTAGTTAAAAACTGGACGAAGGCAGCTATTAATCTCCGTGTCTGGGCCGGATACAGTGAGGTCCAAATGCTTCCCATGGTGCTCTTCCCGCATCAGTCTAAGTGGATTTTTCTATAAACCTTGCAGGCACCTCAGTATTCCAGGTCAGTGCCACAGACGCCGACGACCCAACCTACGGCAACAGCGCCAGGATTGTGTACAGCATCCTACAAGGACAACCCTACTTCTCCGTGGATCCCAAAACTGGTAGGGCGTCTGGATTTTCTTCTCGACACTGGGAAGGGGGTTTACACACAGCACCCAGTCCTTGCTCATCTAGCTCATGGGAGTTTTACTTACACAACAATGTTCTGAGGGCAGATTGAACAATGATTGGTTCAGAGAGTAGAGGACGTGGGTCCAATCAACTAGAGGAGTTGGGACCAACCAATCAGATGTCTTGGTCCTGCCTCTTCTAGTTGCTTGGACACACCTCCTCTTCAGTCTGATTGGCTGTCATTTTTCAATCATCAATCATTTTTCGTTCTGCCCTCAGAACATTTTTGCGTCAGCAAAACTCCTGCAAATGCTTGTCTATGGAGGGGGGTCTTGGAAATAAGGCATATAAATCCAATGCTTTTATCCAAAAAAAAAGAGAAAACAGAGTTACACACTCCCAGGAGCAATGGGGGTTAAAGGTCTTACTCAGGGGCTCTACTATGAAATCACTTGTCCAATCCCAGGATTTGAACCAATGACCTTCTGATCATGACCACAGCATCCTAACCTGCTGAAACACACGTCGCCCCCGAAAGTTTAATAGCTCTGCAAGCGTTTTCCCTGCAGTTGCATGTAGCTCTGAAGCTGTTGTGGGTGCATAATTGCACAGCACAAGGAGAAAGTCCCCTGTCAACCAGGCTGTAAACATCTGTCTTTACATTGTTGCTGAATGCAGTACACTTACTCATAATATATTCCTCTGAATGCATTCTATAAGTGTAGGAGAGGTTTAGACAGCTCACAGGCTTTCCAGGAAGCCAGTGCTTAAGTAGAGAAACCTCTCCACCTCACGGGGAGCCCCCCCCCCCCCCCACTCACACGCCATCGCCCGCCACAGAGAGCTTCCTGTATTTTGTAACAGCTTACTGTTTTCACCCTCAAGAAATGAAGAATAAACAAACAAATGAAGATACACGTCTAGATAATGGGCACTGGGTCTTCACAAAATGCATCTTTGGTTGGGAGAGCGTTCAGATTCTGTTAAACTTCAATCTGATGAGCAGTGTGTTTGTGTGTGTGTGTGTGTTTGTGTGTGTGTGTGTGTGTGTGTTTGTGTGTGTTTGTGTGTGTGTGTGTTTGTGTGTGTTTGTG
>JAODJU010000081.1:6989312-7005490 GCA_026776725.1 Gnathonemus echidnorhynchus
TTGGTGTGGGATGGGAAGAGAGAGGTGTCCAGGTTGGCCTTGGTGTGGGATGGGAAGAGAGAGGTGTCCAGGTTGGCCTTGGTGTGGGATGGGAAGAGAGAGGTGTCCAGGTTGGCAAGGCTGTGGGATGGGAAGAGAGAGGTGTCCAGGTTGGCAAGGCTGTGGGATGGGAAGAGAGAGGTGTCCAGGTTGGCCTTGGTGTGGGATAGGCTGTGGGGATGAGCCTTCCTCCAAACTCCTGGGGTCTGAAAGGAACTGAAGAGGGAACCAATTTGTATACATGACAAGGGACCGGAATGTCAAAGCCCAGCCTGCGGATTCGCTCTCCAGAGGCTGTCAACCCCCCCACTCTGCTGTGATGCGTTTAATTATACACTGCATAAACGTTCTGGACCCTAAGAATAGAGCTTGTACTGTTAGCAAGACCTTCGCAATCAACGTGCCATACGCACCATTTAAGAGACACTTTACATGCTTAAGCGAGACGTTGGTGCACGATTCAGCATTGCTATGCTGTTGTTATCGGTCGTATTGAATACTAGCCACACCCAAGACATTTCTTCCATGTTATTTGACTAATTCCAACAATTTCGCTGAATACATCGTTAAACCTGATAAGCCCCTGGAAAAGGTCAATATGGCCATCTAACCTGTCTGTCTCATAAATGTAATCCTTAAGACGTGGATCTAGCGGTAAAATGAGCGTTTTATTGCACGGCCAATCCCTTTCTCCATTTTCACTTGCGGGAAGAAACGGTGATAACAATGACAAATAAAATAACAAATGGTATGTGATATATATTCTCTAATGTAGGGGTTTCCAACTTTTTAATTTTCATGGACGGACTACGGCATACAAAACCTTTGGCAAATCGATCACTTATTTCATACGCCTAACAGTTTCCATTATTTTTAAATATAGACATAGCATGCAAATGTGAGGGGTCATAAAAATGAAAATATATTGTTTATTTTAGGAAATTAAATAACCCCTCTGTGATACCCCCAGAAGTCAGCAGCCTGGTGGAATACTGGCCGCAGATCAGAACCAGACCGTGGGCTTAGAACCCCTAATCTAATCCACAGTGGGACCGCTGCAGGTTGTCTTCTATTCATGTGGTTTTGCTGGCCACTTTAATAGGTACACCTAGTCAGTATCAGGTCAGACCTGCTTTTTCTTTAGGACTGCTTCAAGGGTAGATGACCTCTGTGGTCTGAAAAGCCATTTTTCACAACAACGTTGCACTGAGCTGTCGTCTTCGCACTTGAATGGCCATTCTCCTCTGATCTCTCTCCTTAAAAATGTGTTGTAATCCACATAAATGCCATTGAATGGATGTTTTTTGTTCCATGCACCATTCTACGTGAACTCCAAACGTTGTTGTGTGTGGTGATCCCAGGAGGTCGGCTGTTTCTGGGATGCCAGAGCTACCATTCAGCTCTGCACAGATACCTAAACTGCGTATGAAGACCTGCTGAGGTGAGGATTTCATCAGGATGTTAATGCCACCTGGGGGGTGTGATCCTGTTCCACAGCCAATCAGCTTACAGCAAGTCTGAGAACCAGCCAGTCACTGAAGATGTTTATTTCTGAAGGATAAGCAGGGATTGGGTCGGGAGAAGGAAGTCTCACATCGGGCTGCTTCCCAAGCTTGGGAACTCACGATCATATAGGAAGAAACACCTGCCATGTGATAACTGGGTAGACTTCATTGTCTGCATTACTGGGGTGAGAGGGGCATTATGAAATAACTATCAGTTACTGGAAACTTCAGTGATTAGGCATTAAAGGGAACAAAACAAGGCTTTGTTAAAAATAGTGTGCAACATCATTAGTGTCTGGCACACAGTACTTGTAACCACTGCTGTCAAAAATTTAAAAATGAATAAGGGCATCATTAAACTACTGTTACATTCTATTGGGAGACACAGAGGAATGTAGGAAAGGCTAAAATGGAATGATGTAGGAATGGTGCAGAATGCTGTGGAAGGGTGAGACATAGTATAGAATGGTATGGATTGGTGAATGATGAAGAATGGTGTACAACCGTGTGGAACAGTGTAGAATACTGTAGAAAGGGTTAGAAAGCCATGAAATAGTGTAATGTATTACAATAGTAAAATGTTGTGTGATTGTCTATAATGGTGTGTAATATTTTGGAGTGGCGTTGAATGCAGTGGAATGCTGTAGAATGATTGGAATGGTGTAAAATGCTGTAGAATAGTGTAGATTGTTCTGGGATGGTGTTGAATGTCATGGATTACTGTGGAATGCTGTGGTATGCTGTAGAGTGGAAGAGAATACTGTGGAATGGTGTACAATAATGTGGTATGGTGCAGAACACTTTGGGATACTATGGAATGGTGTAGAATGTTGTGGGATAATTTATAATGCTATGGAATGTTGTAGAATGCTATAGAATGGCATTAAATACTGTAGAATACTCTACGGTGATGTAGAATGCTGTGTAATAGTGTAGAATATTCTGTAATGGTATAGAATGCTGTGGAATGGGGTTGAATATTGTGTGAATTGGTTAATAATGATGTAGGATGGTGTATAATGCTGTGGAATGGGGTAGAACACTGTGTAATGGTGTGGACTGGTTAATAATGATGTAGGATTGTGTATAATGCTGTGGGATGGGGTAGAATGCCGTTTAATGATGTGCACTAGTGAATAATGATGTAGGATGGTATGTAATGCTTTGGAATGTGTAGGGGGTACAAAAGATTTGTAGAGAGATCTTCAGCTAAACTGAGGGAGCTTATCGTGGTACTGTACAAGGTCATTTTTATACACTCAAGTAAAAATGTATAAGCCCTGTTAAAATCAGAAACTCGTCGCCTGGCACAGTACATAATGTTGGGTGCACACTGGCAGAGTTGAGTTCCCTGTAAGAAGTGCTCCTAGGTTCAAATACTGCTCTTATGGGGTGGACTTCATATGACTTATCAGAGATGATATCATGTATCCCCAAGACTGGACTACCTTTTAAAAAAAGATATTTAATTCATAGGCTAACTTTGCAAGATGCCGGTTAGGGATTTTGAGATTGAGAGTAATATGTAGATTGCCTCACTAGAAAGTCCCTTTTTCAGTCCAGCAGTAACAGCTAGTTACTGTTTATTGTGCTGACACAATACCTTCTGAAAGAGCGCCTGTAATTAAATTGACCATTCAGGCACAGAGTTGTGACAGAGAATATGTATCACTTGATGTCTTTTCCCTTTGACATGAAGAATGGAATAATGTTTGCTTGTCCATTTATTGTAGATGCCTAAAGGCAGACCTCAGATTTGACTTTTTGTAGCAGATGTGGAGTGAGTCTGTGTTCATCTAAAGCAGAGAGAAAAGAGAGCCATATATATTTTTTTGAGATTTCAGAAGTTCCTTTTTTCCCAGAAATGATATTCAGTTAGCACCCAGGAACATTTACTTAAATGAACTATTGTTTTAGCAACTGAAGTTAAGAGTCTTGCTCAAGTCCCCCAAAGTGAAACCATTCTGCAACTCATGGGATTTGAAACCACAACCTTCTGATTACAGACACACAAACCCCACCACTGAGCCTCCCATCACCCCTAGGAACTAGGCAAAATATCACTTTGCATAGTGGCTAGGTTAATGCTCATTTTGTTGTAAAAGTGTTCACCAATGAGAGAGATATCAACATCTGTGTTCAGTACCCATTTACAACTTTTCTCCTCCTCCATCAGGATGTCAGAAGAGCAGCATGGACACAGAGCCCTCTGATCTCTCAGATCGCACCTCTCTTGAACCCACTAATCTGAGCAGGTGGCCTGCAGTCACAATGCGTCAGGATTAATCACTGTGACATTCTCCCAGGCAAATCTGCTGCCTGTTCTTCAGATGCATCCCTTTATTCTGATGTGCTCATCAGTTTTATTTATCTTCTGCTGAGCTCTGTTTGGACCGTGTCCTGTGTACGTGCGTAACCTGATGACAGCCACAGCGGTGGTCATTTCTGGCCCGCAGAGCCAATCGGCAGCTAACCCAACTGGCCCTGATTGGATTCATTTTTCTTCTAAGGGTTTGCATTGGGTCACATGAATGGGCAGCAAGGAGATGGACTGGGAAAGATGTGTAGAGTCCTTGGATTTGTGTGGTTTTATTTTTGAGATATGAAGGTTTTCAGTGAAGTGTTTTGCTATTATATTTTTGCGCTCTATTTATGCATAGCAAATTGCTTTTGTTTTTGCTTGAAAGCCTGCCTTTTTTTTGAGGGGGGGGCAGGTTACATGTAAAAGGAATCTGATGGGGTACCCTGCAGCCCAAGTCAAAGGATAGCCCATACAATCAGGCTTATCTCCATCAGCTTAGTGACATGAAGGATTTTGCAATGACGGTGCTGTAAATGACTCTGTCTCCGACTGAGACGAGGCTGTTTGGGCGGCTGGGGGTAAAACAAGGCCGGAGCAAAGAGAAAGCGAGTGATTTCAGCTCGGTAATGAACCTCGGTTGTGTCGTAAAACCAGGATGTACTAAGGAATTACAGCAGGATAACAGTTATCGGTCACGGGTGGACTGGCTGCAATTCCAGCTTGATAGCGGCATCCGTTTGCAGGCCGTGTCACTAAAACCAGGCTGTGAGCAAGCTTTTCCGTTAGGACTGTCTCCAGGGGGTGGGTGGGACTGGCACGTGACCTCATTGCTCATCCAGACACTGCCACAAAACAGTCATTTGTACACAGAGACATCAGTCATCTGATCTTGAGAATTTCCACCAAGACACCCAGAAGCTCAAATTACGAGCAAATTACACAACAGTGGTAGAATACAGTTACCTTAGGGAAGTAAAATCATAAAGCACAGAGATTGTGCTCTCTGTACAAATCAGCCATTCAGACCTTTTATTGTGTCTGCGTCTGATTGGTTGTCCTTGTTTAGAACAATTTATTTGAATATGTCCCCATTTTAATGACACTGTTAAAATATGAAGAGACAATTATGATGGGATTTTTAGTAACAACAGGATATGGGTATGCAAGGGTGCCACCTGCATTAATACCCAGCTTGAACAACTTGAGCTGTTTGACCAGTTCATGATGATTGACCAGTTTATGTATGTCTTCATCATGGTTTGATGGTTTAGCTGGTCATACCAGCTTACGATCGTCATTCTAACTGGTTTAGCTGGCCATACCACCATGACCAACTGGTGACCCCCCCCCCCCCCCCACCCAAACCAAACCATCAAAGATCAGCAAGAGCTTGGACATGATCATTTAAGACCATCTAATATCATCTTAGACCAACTAAGACCATCTAAGATCATCTTAGACCAGCTAAATCCAGCATGTGCTGGTTTTTATCTACTTTTTTGGCATAGTATCCTAAAAATGCAATGCAACACTTGCATTAAAAGACATGAAACATATTGAAAGGGGTGATGTAGTTATTGCATATCAGAAACACATATATATTTCACATATATCCAGTGTTTTCACAGGGCAACAATGTGGATAGCAATGGGACAGCCTGTGTCTTTGCTTAGAGCCCCATAAAGTGCTGTAATCTGGTAACTTCTTCCACTCTCAAACTAATTAAATTTTTAAAATAATTTTCTCACAAAGCCTTGGAGAACGACCTTCTTTTTTTGCATGATACATTTTCATAGTCATTTTGTAATGATGGCTATCTCTGCAGTAACACTTTGATGTAATATGTTTCGACTGTATGCTCAAAACATAAAAATCATTTTCAAAAGCGCTTTGAAAGTAGAGTTTCATGTCTGCCGTTGTTTGCAATGCAGGCGGATTTGAGTAAACTTGTTCTGAACCTGTTTTTATATTAGTCAGTCTTTTCCTGAAAGCTCCCTTTAATGAAATGAGCGGTGTTACTCTCCTGAGAAACATGTCTGCGTTCTGCTTCCCTTTTCTCTTAGAAAATCGAGATTTTGTAAAAATTCAAGCAAAGTAGCTTGCAGAATACAACTGACCTATTTAAGTAAGAAGGTAGTGACAGATTTTACATATTAAGCTGACGCACCGACGTGTTGTGGCTCAGTCCAAACCCTGGAAATGCGAGACACGCCTGGATACGTATTTTACAGCTTTAAATACTGCTACCCTGTGCTGGTTCGTCCTCTAAGATCATGTTGGCTTATCATGTAAGTTTGGCCATGGGGTAAAGCCTCACATTTGTCTATTGCTAATTTATAATAATACCAAAGTTGCTTTTCCCAGTTGTTTTTTTTTTTTTTTAACTCCGCTCAATGGTGTAGCTAGAACATCTGCATCCCAGGCCCAAGACCAGAAATCAATTTTGAGAGGGTTGCCCTTGGTAGATTTCACCAGCCAAAGGGGTTTCCCATAGTAGATTTATAGATTTTGGTGGTTGGTTCAAACTTGTAATTTTACTAACTGGCTGATCGGTAGCTAACACATTTGGGGGGTGGGTTTGGTTCAAACCTGTCATTTCACTATGTAGTTGTGTGCTTGCTGGGCCCTCTGACCAAACGTGCACTTGCCTGCCCTCTAGGGTGGCCGCCATACAATCTGAAGAAATATGGCCCCCCAGTATAATTTGCTGAGCGGGGGATGGCACAAATGACTTGATTACAGGACAAACATATAAAATATAATTTTTCGTATTCAAGGGCCCCAATGAAGTGCAGGGCCCCTTTAATATGCCGGTGTTTACACGCCCATATATGTTGTTACAGCCTGGCATTGGATCCAAAATGGCTGTTGTTTCATTTGCTTTCTCTCAGCCGCTACATGAAACTCATTCCAGCCCTTACGTGGTTCAGCTCATTGTCCACAGAAAGCCTCACGGCTCCTTCTTAAATACGTCTTCAAAGGAAGCACTTATTCCATCCCACAGGCCCCAGCGAGATAAAGAAGCGGGGAGATGCCAGCATGTTGGAGTGATGTTTCTATGCTGCTCTTCCAGCAGTCTTGAGCAATTTGCTTAATTTATATTCATGTCTACAAGGCTGTGGTGATAGACACGAGGGATGTCCCCACTCGCTTCTGTCATGAATCATTGATGTTTGGTATATTATGCTGAGAATTTCACCCCGACCTGCCGAGACTGCGGCCAGAGTCCCTTCGGGCTGTACTTAAACATTACAAATGTTTTTTGTTGTGTTTCTGTTTGCGTCGAATATCATTTCCCTTTTGGCTCTCGGAAGGAGATGGGTTTAGAAAACAAAAATGCATATTTAATTACTGTTAAGCATGAGTAACAAGACGATAAAATCATCCGTGTGTCTTCCAGCTGCTTTGCCATCACATTCCAGCCCGTCCCTTCTGCTCCCACGTCAAGCTGATGCTGACCTTGATATAAAGCAATCCACACCCCCTCGTCTATTTAAATCAGTCATGTGCCATTATGCCACCCATTTTCCCCTCTGAAGATCTCGTCCCTCCTTGGGAAAGCTGTTTTATTTTTATTTATTTTTTTTAGCTTTAAGGTATACTGCAAAAGAGATGCAGGAGTCCTGGCTTTTGCGGCATGAAGGCACCCGTAGCCTTGTTGTCGAGGGTATCGAAATGATGTATGACTCAGAGCCGGGAAGCGAACGCAACCGGTCGTGATGAGACTTACGTTAAGGTCTTCCATGGGGAGCCAGCAGCGTTTATCCAAACAGAGGGGGGGGGGGGGCAAATTCCTGTTATTATCAGGAACGCTGGAAGACTCATCTTTTATTCAGTATTTTCTTTATCTGAATTATGTTGTCTGACCTGCATGTTCAGTAGTTTCTTAATTAATGTTGGAGAAAAAAGAACATAATCGAACAGCATTCAGAACTGAGATATTATTTTCACGAGACAGAGATTTCTAGACTGAGAATTCTGAGATATTTGGTCAGTGGATGTCAGGAAGGAAAAGAGCTGAGATTTCTCAAGTCTCATTTCATGATGCAAGATGCTGGGATAGAGAAAAAGCAAAACTTCTAAAAGATTTGCTTCTTCACCATCTAGCTGAATGTTTTCTCTGTCCTGTCTATTTGTTAGTTAGTTGTCAGTTACCATCAGACCTATTTACCTTTTCACCCAGCTGAGTATCTGAGCAAGTCAGCCTCCAGGGTCTATCTACAGTCCACCAGCTCCGTCTGTGTTCTTAAAGAGGAACTCCACTGAACCACTTCATTATACCAATAAATCATACTTCCAAAGTGAATCTCAGTATATCCTGTGACCAGCTCCTCTTCCCTCTAAATGAGCTCCTCTTTGTGTCCCTGATGCATGGGCACATCTCCATAGTCTCAAGTTTTATTGTCACGTGTGAAATTCTTTGAACAACAGTTGCAGGGGAGGGGACAGGTATATGGGGGGACAATAGGACAAACAGCAGTGCTATACAGGACAGACAGCAGTGCAATACAGGACAGACAGCAATGCAATACAGGACAGACAGCAATGCAATACAGGACATACAGCAGTGCAATACAGAACAGACAGCAGTGCAATACAGGACAGACAGCAGTGCAATACAGAACAGACAGCAATGCAATACGGGACAAACGGCAATGCAATACAGCACAAACAGCAATGCAATACAGGACCAACAGCAGTGCAATACAGGAAAAACAGCATTGCAATACAGGACATACAGCAGTGCAATACAGGACAGACAGCAGTGCAATACAGAACAGACAGCAGTGCAATACAGGACAGACAGCAGTGCAATACAGGACAGATAGCAGTGTATTACAGGACAAACAGCAGTTTAACAAAACACAAGACAGTGCAAGACAAGTCAAGTGCAGTATTAGCCTGAGTGAACAATAAGTAAGTAATAAACAGGGGGTTAAGGAGGTGCAAATAGAGCATAGTATAGTGAAATAAATATTTATAAAACACAGAAGTGGAATACTAACAACAGTGTGCAGTACAATGCAATGGGGGAACAGATGCAGGTCACCAGGTATCCAGTGACCAGGCAGCACGAAGAAGCTGCTGTGTGTGGTGATGACTGCTAGGGGCCAGGGGTGTGAAGAGGGTGTGAGCTGGGCAGCTGGCATCCCAGATGATGGAATATCATACTACCAGCTGCACATTTATTTCTTTATATAACTTTTATTATTATACCCATTTGTAGAGGTGTCACACCCAAGAACCGGCCATTCCATCCCTTTGTTGTAATTTTTTGTCTGAGAAATGCTATTTGTGGGGGGGGGTTCCTGGGTAAGTGCCGAAGATCCCAGAGTAGTGCTGATGTTTCTGCCTTCTGTGGGCCGTAGGGGTCATCAGAACCGCCCTGGCCAACATGGACCGCGAGGCCAGGGAGCAGTACTTCATCATCATCCAGGCCAAAGACATGGCGGGTCAGGTGGGAGGTCTGTCAGGGTCAACCACCGTCAACATCACGCTGACGGACGTCAACGACAACCCGCCCAGCTTCCCCCAGAGTACGCCTCTTCCACACCCTCCCACGTCCCGCCTCTCACTGAGCCTCATTTTAACTACAGGCAGATCATTATTGGGAAAATTGCACACATGGCTGTTTTAAAGAGAAATACAAGCAGCTCTCAACTCGCTAATAAAATCTGTTCCACAAACCCTTACGTGAGTCGGTTTTTACCTAAGTCGAATTTACCTTCTCATGCAACTCAAGACACCTTTTAGCAGAAACCCCCACGACAAAAAAAACAACAATATGTGCCAAAGAACATATATATAATAAAAATTAAATTATTTATACATTAAATAAATGAAAAGATAAAGTTAGATTTACTTCCACGCATATGTTGTTTTTTTTCCACTTCCGTGGACTTCCGTGAATCTTTCTCAGATTTTCATTGTGTAGATCTGGATTTACGTGAGTTGGTTCTACATAAGTTGTCAGCTGCCTGTAGATGCATTTTTCTTTATAAATTAAAAGCCTCTCAGCATTTTTTAAGTACAGATGCAGCCCAGCTAGAATTCATGGGGAAAGCTGTTTTAGTTCTTGATTTTGTTTATTATATTTTCTGCCTGTCAAAAATTCTCTCTAAAAGCTTTAAAACTGCAGTTCATTGTAATTGTAATTAAACTAGGTAAACTTTATTGATCCCTGGAGGAAAATACCGTGCAACAAGGTGTGTAGAGCACAGATGAACAAACATTTAGTGCAACACAGATAATGTGCAAAGACCATACACATAGTGCAACCAAGTGAACATAGTGCAAATAAATTAAAATTTGTGTGCACAGTACAATTATGTGTTATAACAGCTATGTGTTATAATGTCAAATGTAAACAACACTTTGTTCAATTTGTATATGTTATCATTTAATGGTCCTATATGTATGATGTATAAAAATGTCTATCCTTCATTTAATGGCTCTACAGGGAGGTCAGACTGTCATTACTGTTGGTGTGGATATTCAAGGTACCATTGTAAAGAAGGGAAGCATAGATGCAATGCAGTAATTTAAACGTGGATCTGTTTCTCTTGAAGCCTTCACAGTTGTAAAAGCAGTAATTAGTGCATTTATACATTTTAAGTGGATGGTGTCAGTTCCATGCATACTAATAGCGAAAGGGCACACACAAGCTCATCTCAGATTGCACTAATTATTCAGCTCTGACTGTCATTTGACAGTTTTACTCAACAAGTATAGGAAAGGTTTTGACTTTGGGTTGTCATTGAAATATAGCTAATATAAAATGGCTTAATTCCTTTGTTTTACACGTGTAGTTCTGAGATAAGGTCAGCTTTCATCATGGTTTAGAGGTAACCAGCTTGACTGTTAGTGGTACGACTCATTATTGGTTCATTACAGAGTTTATTGTGGGAAACATCGCTGCTTGCCGGTACGTGTGGTTCCGGCACTTTCTCTTAAGCGCTCGCCCGCTCCGCGCCCGTTTCAGAGAACTATCAGCTGTATGTGCCGGAGTCGGCCCAGGTGGGGAAGGCAGTGGGCCGGATCAAAGCCGACGACGATGACCTCGGCGCCAACGCGGAGATCAAGTACAGCATCACCAACGCGGAGGGAGCGGCCGTGTTCTCCATCTCCACCGACAAAGACAGCCGCGAGGGGATCATCTCCCTGAAAAAGGTTCTGGAAGCAAGGCAGCAGTGTCTACCATTCTTTGCTAACCGTACCATATATTAATCTTTTTGAACAGTCATGTGCCGCGAAACGACATTTTAGCGAACGACGGACCACATATTTGACGGTGGTCCCATAAGATTATACTGAAATGGAAACGAAAAGTTCGTATCGCATATGGACGTCGTAACGTTGTAGCGCAACAAATTACTCGTGTTTCTGGTAATGGTGATGTAAACAAACCACAGTACATAATACTTGATAATGATAATAAACAGCTATGTTGCTGTTTTGTATTTACTTTGCCGTACTTTTTAAAATGACTTAGGCTATAGCATATAGCCTAGGTGTGCGGTAGGGTATGCTATCTACGATTGTGAAAGTACATTTTATAATGCCGGCTCAACGACAAAATCGCATAAAAATGCATTTCTCAGAATGTATCCATTTCGTTAAGCGACACATGACAGCATTACATTCGTGTATAAATGCGTATCTTTTTTTTTGGCTGAGAAATACTCATTATTACTTTTAGAGACAGCACAGCTTTATAAGGTCCTCGAGGTACACAGGGATAGATTTAACACACTGACATTTACATGTGTAAATCATGTCCGAGACTGTGGATCCTCTGAGGCTGCAATGCAAATGCAAATCGCCTTCTGACCGGTTCCTCAGCCGGACAAGCCATCTGCTGGATCTTCTTGGTACAGATTTGGCCCCGTGAGTCTGCTGCCCTCACCTCTCCATTAAACTGCGTTAGTTCGTCATTTCACACGAGCAGGGGGTCATCAGCCCGTCTGGACATGGATGAACGTATCTGTGGCAAGGCTCATTTGTGTCCATGGCAAAATATTTTTATTGAGAAAAAAAAATTACGTAGGCTAGTCTTTAAAATACAGTGGCCTGGTAAAAAAAAAAATGCATTTTCACCAAAATGCATTAAGTTCCGCCATGGTGTGGTTTCCTGTGCTTGATGTTTCTGACATCGTGGTGGTGAGTCAGCACCACTCTCTTCTGTCGGGTGATGTTTTTACTTCAGTGTAAGGAAATTACGACCATAAAACTGTCATGTTAACATCAGGCCAAGTACACCTTCTTAATGCCTTCCTGTATAAATGTATATCTATTTAGACTGTGTGTAAACCGTACGGCCCTTGGCATAAACAGACTCGCACCATTGTGGCTCTGCTGCTTCTGAATCCTCTGTTCATCTGACCCATAGCCCCTGAACTACGAGAAGAAGAGGGCCTACACGTTGCACATCGAGGGTTCCAACACGCACCTGGACCCACGCTTCTCGCACCTGGGGCCGTTCGCGGACACCACGGCCCTGAAGATCATCGTCGGCGACGTGGATGAGCCCCCTGTATTCTCCATGGATTATTACATCCTGGACGTGTACGAGAATGCCCCCGTCGGGACGGAGGTGGGCACTGTGACGGCGAGGGACCCAGACAGCACCAACAGCCCCATCAGGTGGGTGGGGGCGACATTAAGGACATAGATCTCAGGAGGTTATTCTGACTCTAGAAGCTACACGGACTGGAAGGTATGAAATAGAAAATCTTTTTGGATGGAGGCCATCTGTGTGGAGACCAGCTTCTCTGTCCTATAGTAACGTCTGGTATACAGGACACACATATATTAAGATGTCTTTCTTAAAACTGTGTACATCATACACTTGTATGGTTTTTTTTTACAATACTGGAGTATGTATAGAGCCTTTTTCTCAGTAATTTCCCACAGATATATATTCCTATGTCCTCAGTTTGAATAGTATAGCATAGCATAGAATAACATAGTATAGTATAGTATAGTATAGTATAGTATAGTATAGTATAGTATAGTATAGTATTGATATCTGGATATTACAGCAGAGCTTTAAAAGCTTTATAGCTATTTAATTTTCTGTGCTTGTATGGCATAATAAATTATGGCATAGTATAGAATAGCATTTTTAGTATAGTCTAGTACAACATAGCATAGCATAGTATAGTGTAGTGTCGTACAATGCAGTGCAGTGCAGCTTTATTATCTATATAGTATAGTATAGCTATGTAATGTCCTACACTTGTATAACAGAGCATAACATGGTATGGTATGGTATTTATATTATTTATGTCATTATGGAGGCAGCTACTTAATTTTATTGTACTTGGGTAACCCACAAATACTGTAACAATCCTTCAACTTTGACCCTTAATTTGACAGAGATTGTTTTTCCCGAAGGTATCTCTCTCCACTTGCACTCATCTTTCTTTTCCTGGCATGTAGGTATTTCATTGACAGCGGCTTGAACAAAGACGCCTGCTTCAGCATCGATGCTGTGACTGGAGTAATCATGACGACACAGACCCTCGACAGAGAGGAAACGGCCTGGCATAACATCACGGTTACAGCCGTGGAAGCCGGTAGGTACCAGATAGAGATTCCAGACCCCCCGTGTTCCTCAGGACCCAGATGGGATGACGGGAATCATTTAGAAGGTCATAGACAACAAGTGAAGCATTGGTGGAGTTGGGTTTTTCACAGCCTGAAGGTACAGGCTTATAGGCCAAATGACTAGGAGGTTAAGGTTGGGTAATTCAATCTAGGATGATCCAACTGTTGACCAAGAGCTAGAAGGATAACATTGTGGGATAGGAACCAATCCTCTGCATCTGTGGGGTCAGGTCATGGATTCTGCTGCATGTGCTGACAGAGATTGGGGTTTTAGGCTAAGTCTTCTGAGTGGGGGAGGCGGGGGGGTCCCTAATCGTAGAAAGTCTGAGCTGCAGATGGTGGTCAGTCATCCAATTTGAGTCCCCAGTCAACCATGAAGAGATGCACTAGGAGATCTTTGTGTCAGGCAGGAGAAGGAGCTGAGATGAATGTGATCTACATAACACTGGAGGTGGAGACCTGAAAAATATTTCTTACAGAATACCTGACATTTAAAATTATATATATGAAAACCGCAGAAAGACATCGGATTACCCAGAATACTCAGGGGCAGCAATGCAAATGTATTGTAACGCTCTCTATGAGTCTTTTATTTCTCGATACATTCTTTTATGGAAATTACTCAGATGATCAGATGGATGTTATCTGGCATTTATTCTGAAAAATCCAATGTTATATCACAGTGATTTACCTTACTCATGAAATAAGTTCACCTTGATTGCAGTGTTCATTAAAGTCTCTTTCTGTTTGGCAAAAACAAAAAAACAGTTTTTGTCTTGATATATACCGTATAATGACACGGAAGTATACTTATTTTTTACTGCTTGAATAAATTAGTCTTTTTAATTAAAATGATGTAAACCTGTATATTACTGACCTTTAATGTGTTTTCTTCATAACATAGCTTGACCTTTGATGAGAATATGATGTGTTTCACTGATTCTTAAATGTTATATTATGCTTCATAAAAAATGAGAGGGGATTAGGGGTAGGATAAGATGTGGTAAATTCATTATTTTCGGGGGTGGGGGGCACAAGTGGCCATTTGGGTGGGTGTCACATGGCTACGACACTGCTGCTTAAGCAAGATGGGCTAGGAGGGACTCTGTGATCTAGTGCCATGTTATGCTGAGAGAAACTTTGCTAAGTTTTTCCTTTATTCACTTTTTAGACAATCCCAGCCTCATCAGTCACATCCCTGTCACGGTGCAGGTCCTGGACGTCAATGACAACCCTCCCCGGGTCGCCGTAGACGATGATGTCATCGTCTGTGAGAGTTCCCGGCCCGGCCAGGTGACCCCGCCCACTCCCCCCTTGCGCGTCACACACGCATACACGCACACTTCTCTGAGGTTAAGGATCTTCTTGCCGCCGCTACCACTCTCCTGTCCTTTCAGGCCTATAAATAATTCAGAGCAGAGCAGCGGTGCCGATAGCTGATAGGGCTGCATTTAGGGGAAGGAGCGGGAAGGTCAGCGATGTTAATCACGGCACATCCAGACGGGGTCTGCGAGCGTGACGCCTTGGTGTTTCTCTCTCTGCCTTTTCCTTCAAATGAACACGGGCGTGAAATCGCGACACAGTCACTTAACAAGGGCTGAACGGCAAAGGTCTGCACCTCCTGAAGGAGGGGGGGGGGGGGGTTTATATCGCTGGCCCACATTGGACGGGACCTCACAGCCAAGTGAGGTTCTGTCACTTTTTACGTGTCTGGGTGTTTTACTGAGGTGATTCGGTGGGGGGGAAATCAGGGTAACATCCAGAGCCTGCTGTACCTCTAACAAATATGCCATCTAGAGCCTTTATAAAAAATAAATAAACCTCCATGTAATGCTGTGCAGTTCTGTGCACAGGGTACACTGCAGTAAATTTAAAACAGACTCAATTCTGCAAGGCATTATTCTTTTTCAGAGTTTAGCTTGAGAGCTCGGGGCCAGATGCAGCGCTTAGCCAACTGTAAGAGCGGCTGTGGGTTCCTAGAGGCCCTCAAAGCCTTGGGAAAGTCCCCCACCCCCACCGGGCTAATTGATTGATTTTTTTGGTTTGACCTGAACACATCTGTTACCATTGGCAGCTGAGTTGCTTATGCAGCTCAAATACCAAGAATGATCAGCCACAGACACAGTGCTGATTCATCCAGCTAAGATACCATGAGCGATTAGCAGCAGATACAATTCCGACTTCAGCAGCTAAGATACCATGAATGATCAGCAACAAATATGATGCTGATTTATGCAGCTAAGATACCGAGAATGATCAGCAGTAGACGTGATGCTGATTTATGCAGCTAAGATACCATGAATGATCAGCAATAGATATGATGCTGATTTATGCAGCTAAGATACCGAGAATGATCAGCAGTAGACGTGATGCTGATTTATGCAGCTAAGATACCATGAATGATCAGCAATAGATATGATGCTGATTTATGCAGCTAAGATACCGAGAATGATCAGCAGTAGACGAGATGCTGGTTTATGCGGCTAAGTAACCATGAATGATCAGCAATAGATACGATGCTGATTTATGCGGCTAAGACACCATGAATGATCAGCAGTAGATGTGATGCTGATTTATGTGGCTAAGATACCATGAATGATCAGCAATAGATACGATGCTGATTTATGCGGCTAAGACACCATGAAGGATCAGCAGTAGATGTGATGCTGATTTATGTGGCTAAGATACCATGAATGATCAGCAATAGATACGATGCTGATTTA